>BMAU01019652.1:75000-414950 GCA_019973935.1 Trichonephila clavipes
TTGAAATAGATCCCTAATCCACTCGTAACTTGCTACCAAGCTGTCCTCATCCAGAAAATACTTTTTAAAATTCTTTGCCAACATAGCTAAATGATTTTACATGTTTTAAAAACAACTTTCACATGTTGTTCTACAGATTTGTAAGTTTTAACACATATCGAGCTGGGGCTTTTTTTCCATCATTTACTTCAGTAGTGGTAAATCCAAAATTTAAGTATTTTTAGAAGATCGCCTTGATTTAATTTTCGGAACCATGCTCGTTAGTCTGTGTACTTGTTGATTCTTTATTATGGTCGAATGTTTGCTTACGACTTAAAAATGTATGTATGATATTGTTTTAATCTACTGCCGTAAATACTTAATTACCGTGAATTACAATTAACGTGGAAATTAAAAAAAAATGTACATCCAAGCTAGATTCGGTAGCTATAGGAGTATCGAGTCGACCAAAACTGACTGGAATTGTACGAGGAAAAGCATTTTTACATGTTTTGCGCAGACGTCCAATAGGTTGCCCAGACTCACGCAAACGTATCCTATAATGCCAGATTTGATGGATATGATAGAGAGCGACATTGACTAGACTATTTTTCTAATGTCATTTGTACTTTGAGAAATGAATTCTGAAGGAAATAAATCTTTAATTAAATACATCATTTTGCGATCTGTTCCAATTTGAAAATTAGAGAAAGAAAAATAACATAATTCTAAGTAATATATATATTTAAGTAATTTTCTTAAAATATATATATTACTTAAAAGTTACATATACACAAAATTTAATATACTTATCGTATTAATTTGTACGGTTTATAATTAAGATCCTATTGTAACGTTAGCGTCTCTCTCTCAAAATGCATTGGGGCTGCGGTAGCCCAGTGGTTAAGGTATCCAACCATGGCAGGCATGTCATGAGTTCGATCCCAGTACCACTAAAGACCCGCCGTGTAGGGCAGCGATGCACGTTAAATCTGTCGAGAGCTGAAACGTCCTCCCGTTGGTGTGGTGTGGTAGTTAGGAGAGGGGGGTGCCAGCTCAGGTGTCGTCCACGTCACTTGACCATGGTTCAAAATTACGTGGTCCGTCGCCAAAAGCCCTCGTGTAGCTGAACAGTGCGACGTTAATATTAACTCACTCACTCACTCAAAATGCATTTTTATTGCAGTAAATACATTATTGTTGTACAGGGGGGCGAGTCAAAAATTATGATTGAAAATTGGGTCGCCAGTATTGAAAGTTTGAGAAACACTGCTTTTAATGTATGAGTGGCGCACAGAGTATTTTATGACTAATTAATTAATACTAAATTAAGAAAAAGTTTAATAATTATTAGCTACTTCCATGGGCTTGTCTTACAGAGCAAAGTTTTTGAAAGGAGTTTTAAGATAAGAAATTGACCCTCTGAGTTCATTTTCTATATTTAGCTGATATCTATATTTTGTCTCCTAAGCAACCACCGCATTTTGTAATATGTTCCAATTTAAAAATCAGAGAAAGGAAAAATAACTTAGTAATTATCCTATTACTTAATTTTTTTTTGCTTAAAAGTAACACATACAAAATTTAATACTTATGTCATGTATTTGTACGGTTTATAATAAATATTGTTGCTTTATCGTAAAAGTGCATTATTGGTGCATTCAGTAAATTATTATGTATAGGGGGGGCGCGATAAAAATTGTGATTGAAAAGGGGGGCGCCAGTATTGAAAGTTTGAGAAGCACTGCGTTAGCTTCATGCTCCTCTCCACAAGAGCTACATTTTTTTATTTTTATTTCTTTGCAATCGTTTTCAGAGTGGTTTAGTGAGCAAATATGGCATTTTATTGAGCTTCTACAAAATTTTTGAATGTGTCCAAATTTCCAACAGTTTGTGCATTGCCTAGGTTTTTCATAGTGGAGGTTAGTTTTAATAATTTCAAATCCTATTGGAACTCTTTCGGGAATACTGCATCCAATTTGGGTAACTTTAACTGTTTTGATAGGTTTAAATCCGGATTCTTTGTTTTTTTGGTAAAACGTTGGATATCAAAAATTGCATAATTGTAATTTTCTAATTCCGATTTTATGTCGTCTATTGTATATTCTGTGTCTATTCCTTGTAATATATAACTACTGGTTAGGCTAATAAAGGACAATCTTGTACTTATTTTTACACCATTATTTTCTTTAATTTTTAAAGCTTCTTTGGCGGTCTCGCAATTATTTGTTTTAATTATGATCTCGCCGTTTCTTGTTTTGCTTATACTCAGAATACTTTTTTTAATTGTGAACGCTTTCATTATACTTTCTTTTAGTTTAAGTGGATTACCATTCTGAAAGTTATTTTCTGATTTTAAGAAAATTGTAATATTTGGACTCGTATTTAAATTTTGTCTTTCCGCAAACTTGGTCAATAATTCTATATCTGTTAAATTACACCTATATTTATTGAATGAAAAGTTTGTATTTTCTACCTCCATATTATTATCTGGGTGAGGATAGTCATCCATTTTGTCTTCCCTACTCCAACACTTCAATTTGTATAAATACACTATCTTGTGTAAATTCTTAAATTAAAAGCTCTTATTCGAAGATAGAATAAAAGTTAAATTAACTAAATTTCAATACAAAATAAAAATTCAAAACGATCTCACCCGCTCGAATCCGCTTGAAAAGTCAAAATTATTCAATATTATTAGCACACTCTCACTCAACAACCTCACAGGTCGAAACCCCAAAGCGTATCCTGAATGGTTGTTAATTAACGTCAGCATTGCTTGTGGACATAGAGTTTTATTAACGTAGTACTATAAAGTTACACGAGGGTTCTCAGCGACGGATCTCGTAATTTTTAAAAAACTTTAAGGGGCGAGGACGAAACATGAGCTGGCACCCCCTCACCTAACTACAACACAACACACCAATAGGTTAATGTTTGAGCCATGACACTCTTAACGTGCAGCTCCTCTGCATGACGGGTCTTCAAGACAGTAGACTGAGTTTATGACACGCCAGTCACGAGTCAGTGACCTTGAACGCTATGCTACCACGACCAAAGGCTAGTGGCCATAGTTTCGAACTCGTGCCCGGTGTTGTTGATTCATGGGTTCGAGCTCTTGAGCTACTGAAGACCTGTCGTGTAAAGGGGTAGATGAATGTTAAACCTGTCGTGGCTCAAATTACTCTCACGTTGGTGTGGTGTGGAAGTTTGCAAAGGGGTTACAGCTGAGGTGTCATTATAGTCAGTTAACCTTGATCCAACACAAGGACTATTGATGACGAACGACGGAGAGAGAGAGAGAGGGCTTTGGGCGACGGACCTCGTACTTTTTAACCATGGTATATTGAAGAGGACGACACCCGAGCCTTCACACACCTATCCTAACTACCACACCACACCGACGGTTGGACGTTTGAGACGAGGGAGAGAGACAGAGAGTTATATTAACGTCACATACAAAGCTGCACGAGAGATGTTGGTGACGGACCTCGTAATTTTGCAACATTATTAAGTGGTGAGGATGACACCTGAGCTGGCACCACTTATCCTGACTTCCCCACTACACCAATGAAAGGATGTTTCAGTCTGTGACAGACGAGTGCGCTAGTCAAAGTAACGAATCAACTCAGCCAAACCAATTAATACATTTCCTCACAGGAACAAATGTGATAAGTTTTTAACCAACTTGAAAATGAATGAAATTTTTGCCTTATTGATCTAAAAAGGAGTTAAAAATGACAATAGTTTGTAATATTTTATGTTTTATCAGGTTTTTTCCGATTTTTGGTTTTACATTTTGCAGTATTATCATTTTATTATCACACACTGTCTTATTTAGAAACAAAGAAAAATCTGGCAACACTTATTTTGGTGGTAATCCAATTTTTCGGGTGACCAAAAAAGGAAGTCAAAATCAAAACATGAAATTAATGTAAAGAAATAATGGAATTACTTAACATTCAGTTTCATAATGCAAATCCGGATAAATTGATTTACTACATGGGATAGGGGTTAATAGAGACATTTAAGGTATGTGACTACTTTCGGAACACTTTGTTTTTAAATACATAGATTTTCAACTAAATAAACACTTTTTTTATTTGATATAGGGCTTAAAACTAGGAATTCAAGTACAATTTGCGCAAAATTAAAAAATTATTTTGGATATATTGGGAATTTTGAATGAAATTTTAGTGAAAAATTGCAGTTACGGTAAGGCTTAAATTGAAAATTCTAATTAATATATTTGAATAATATCTATACAGTACATAAATAACATCATTATCTGTTTTTAGAGCTATCAAATTTGTAATACTTTTGAAAGTTTTTGAAATATGTCATTTTTTATGCAAGAACTCAGTTTTTTACAAAAAAAAACTGTTATTTTCTCACAAAAACTGCAATTAAATACATAAATATACACACAGAGATTAAATTATAGTCTAGACAGGAGATAAAACTAAATAAAACATTTTCGGAAAATTTTAATTCGATATCTTTAAAAGACATTTTGTAATGAACTTTACCGTGAAGCGAGAAATTGAAAAACATAGTTTCTCAGAAAATGCCTTTGAAGATTTTAATACAGTATAAAAAAATGTTCGAGAATCATTGTACATTTTTAAACTCACTCTATTTAAAGGTTAAGATCTTTTTAGATTCATGCTTAACTAATTTAGGCTTTTTAAAAACCTTTTGATGTTTTCTAGAAAGTTTTATAGACTATAACAATTGTCGTTTTTAGTGAAATTTTGCAGTTACACAAAATTCTAATAAAGGCATTTAAATAATATTTAATCAGTACGTGTATAACTTCTTAACATGTGTTGGAAATTAAAAGATTTGTTATACTTTTGAAAGTTTTTTAAATATGCCAAATTTTATGCAAAAACATGATTTTTTAAAAAAAATTAATGACTTTTTTTTCATAAAAAAGCAATAAACTACATAAATATCAACACATTATATTTTTACTCATAAAACAGATAGAACTGAACAAAACATGTTTTAAAAATTTCAATTCAGTTGCTTAAAAATATTTTGTGGAGGGATCTACTTCCGGTTTTGTAAACTCCATTTCCGGTTTAATAATTATACTATAACTTTGCTTCTGATTGTCGTAGTGTTTTTGGAATCTTAAATGTTTGGGCTATAAAGGAAAAACATAAAAAAAAAATTCGAAACTTTTCACCAAAACGCGAATTTTTGTGTGTGGGGGAGGGTAGTCACATACCTCTTAAAACACTCCTAAATATTAAACTATTCAATCTTTTTCCAAAACACATCTATACAGAAAAATCGCTTAAAAATAATATTGCAACGTATGTTGATCTTCAGTACATTTTATCGTTTATTTTATTAAAAAGTTTTTTTTCCCGAGTGAGTGAATATTATTGACGCACTGTTCAGCTATTAGAGGTATTTTGGCGAAGGACCTCGAAACTTTGGACCATGGTCAAGTGACAAGGACGACACCTGAGTTCCCCCCTCTCTACCATACCACACCAACGGGAGGACGTTTGGGCTCTCGACAGATTTAACGTGCATCGCTCCCCTACACGGCGGGTCTTTAATGGTACTGGGCTCAAACTCGTGATATGCCAGCCACGATCCAATATCTTGACCACTGGGCTACTGTGGCCATGTGTATATCCCGAGAGTTAACACGCACAGAATGCTTTTCAAAATTATGAGATTTGTCTTATTATTTGTTTTCTGGTCGTTTTTCGAACGCCTATTGACTAAATTATATGAAATTAAGTGCAACTAGATCTGTTACATTTACATGCTGTCGATCTGTTTCACAAAAGGTTTACTAACATCAGCCAATATGCCTCGTAATTTTCAGCCTCAAACAGATGACGAGGTCGATATGTAACCTGGCACCCCTTCACTTCTAAAACCACATTGTGTGTTTGCTTGAGAAATGCTTCTGTCTCTTAATATCTTCTCAACACTAGGGGCCGTTAATCGCAAATAATAAACCTTATAACATCTATATACAATACTCACACGGGAATTTTTCAAGGGGCGAGGGTGTCTCCAGGGTCGAAAGTTCTCGTATCATGCACCAACAGGCCGCCAAACATATTCTTTTGATTGTGTTGACTTTCGGGAACAAAAAACAGTAAAAAATTAATTACTAAATAATTAATTAGGTTTAATGCATAAAATTAATTATTAACAACAAATACTTAATTAAATTTTACGCCCTATATACATAGGATTATAATCAATAAAAAAAGTCAAGGACTTTGAGGGGGGTTTGCTTCCGGGGATCCTTCCCCCTTGTGTGCCCCGCTGGCTATGTATATAAAGGAGAAAAGAGTGACTCACTCATTCACTCACTCATCACAATATCTTCGGTACTATTAAACCTACAGACTTGAAATTTGGTTGGCACGTTCTTTTCATGAAGTGAAGATCCGCTTAGGACGGATTTTGCGAAAATCGAGCCCCAAGGAGCGTTACGGGGATTAAGGGGTGTTAAAAATAATTATTTTAATATTTAAACTACTGATCGTACAGTCTTGAGATTTAGTTAGCAGATTCCTTTCATTGGGTAGAGATCCGCTACAAAACACGTTTTGTGAAAATCGTAGGCACGCATGTCATGGTGCCTACATACATCATGTGCCATGTATAAGATCCCTAGAGTATCAATATCCTTGAAATAAATTAAAGCATGGCAATATCTAGCATCCAATGATAACTTAAATTAATTCAAGCGTCAAAAATTAGGTCGTTATGGCCACCAGTAGATGAATAGTCCATAAAATGGTTCTCACATTTGAGGATTTGCAGTGTATGCAAAAGTTTAGTTGTCCATGTATCGCTAATTAGGTAAAAAATATTTTTTTAAAAACTATTCGAATGTGAGTTAGTCCATAGTATAATAAAAATAAAAACATTAAGTGACAATTAGCTATTATTGTTTGATGTATTGGAAGATATACACTGGCCTCAAAAAGTTAAGGTACAACCGGGTTTTTGTGTCTAATTTGCAAATGAATGGATGTAGAAACAAAAAATTTGGAGGATATGTGCATTAAATAGTTTTTTATTGAATGCGTTATAGAAATTTGTATAAGTGTATTGCAAAAACGATTTATAAAAAAAAAGCAATCTCTGCGGAAAAGTCCATTCTTGGAGAAAACAGCACATCACAGTGTTATGTGGTAAAATGGCATAAAAACAATACAAAAATGGGTTCTAATAAGGAATGTGTCCACCCCTAACTTGAATGCATTGGCGGCATCGATTTCCCATGCTGTTTATTAAGTTGTCGGACACCGGAATAGGAAGCGAAGACCAGACACAGAGTAAGCCTTGTTTCAGCTCATGTAACGACCTTGGAGGAGGATTTAAAGCAGCAACCTCTCTGCCAAGATAGTCCCAAAGATGTTCTATCGGATTCAGGTCTGGAGATCGAGCTGGCCATTCCATTCGTTCCAAACCAGGATTCCACCACCTCTATAACTGTGTCTTTCAACAGTGTTGGATTGATGGTATCTAGTGCGCTGTTCTCTCCAGATCAGTAGACGCCCTGAATCACTCTCCATTGTAAATCTGGACTCGTCTGTGAACAGCACAGAAGCCCATTGTTGCTGCGTCCAAGAAACATGTTCTCTTGCCCAACATAAGCGGTTCCTTCGCTTTCGTCCGTTGAGGGGAACGCACACAACTGGTCTTCTTGCATACAGACCTGCATTGTGAAGACGATTTCGCACCGTAGTAGCGGAGATTCTTCTTCCTGATGCTTGAAAGTGGTCTGCAACGAGCTGCGGCACAGTAGTGGTTCTTCTCCTTCGTGCCGAAAGAGCTAGAAAACGGTCTTCTGCAGGTGTTGTAGCTCGTGGTCGGCCTGGAACATGTCTTCTGGACACAGAATCTTCGGATTGGTATTGATCCCAAAGTCGCTGAACAGCACTACGAGACACATTGAGACGTCTAGCAGCATCAGCCTGCGACAATCCCATTTCCATCCATCCAACTGCCCGCCACCTTAACGAATTGGGTAAACGACGTCTCTGAGACATTTTCTAAACTCTATTGACTATTGTCACCGAAACTGCCAACAACTGTTGAAAATCAACACAACTTACACACAAAAGTACGAAAGCTTGATATTTGCATATTTTTCTCTCACTCATAAATATACGTTCTTTTCTATAAAATAAAAGTTGTAGCAATCGTTTTTGCATTAATGTTTTTAAAGTTCGTTATTATCATTCATGTAAACTATGCATTTTATTGTTACTGCCATTTTTTTTATGGTGAGCTTCGAAAAACATGTTGTACCTTAACTTTTTGAGGTCAGTGTATTTTTAAACTACATAAGACAACTAAACACACATATCTAGGATTTTTTATGCTTTTAGTTTTAATTTGTGGAAAGGGAGGATTTTCTGAAACATACGTTAGTCTTTCTTAATTTGTCTAGTATTTTATCATAACAATACACAAGGAATAAAATTAAAAGCAGTAATTTACATAAAACCTTTTATTATAACATATGTAACCGAAGATATATATTTATTTTTGATAAATTTAATGTGATACCACATCCCATTATAAGCTTTCAATCTAGTTTCATACCTTTTATCTAATTAAATTATTTAGCATGTTTAAGTAAAACTACTATTACATTTTATACCGTAATAATACTTTAATGATCATTACAAATAATATGAACACATTTGAATTTCAGTAAACAAACATATGGTATATTTTTTGTAAAATGAATCAACTCTTGCATATGATTCACAAAGCATTTATTTGAAACACAAGATAGATTTAGAATACTTATTTCATTACTGTTATAGGTAGCATATATAACAACAGGTTCTCGTAAGATGTGATTTGAAAACTCCCAGTTTTTGATTTAAGCAGAATTTACTCCATTCTCCGTGGTGGAGTCATCATTCGACCCGCTGCACGTGTCCCCTTGCATAAATGAGTTTAATTGGTCCATGCACTCAGTGGAAGGTGTTTCTGTGATAGCACATCGAACAATCTTCATATCATTCTGCATACATGCCTACAAGAAAAAAGTAAAAGTCATCAAAAACATCTCTCTCAATGTGTTTTTGTACTTTATTATTACTCAACTATTCAATTACCCTAGAGGCTTCTAATTACCCTAGAGGTTAAAATAAGGTATTTTTAGAAAGGTTAAAATCTATACAATTTGAAAATGTAAAAATCTCAAATTGTCAACAAAATAAGATTTTAGCACTTTCCAACTGCTCTTAAATAAAAGATCTATACAACTTATTTAAATTTTAAAAAAAAATTGTTATAATTCTTAGAGGAAGACACTAAATGAGATTCCATATCCGAGAAGGTGTGCGGTGGCTGCTTTCACGCTGGAAACCGGGTACGATTGCCTTGCACCTACATCGGACGGTACTTAGATATTATCGCAACCTTTGGCGACATTATATGAAACGAAGTACATGGTTGTCAATTCAGAGCTAATCGGAGTTGCCAACTTGGTGAGTTATTAATAGAGTTGGATATATTGTTGTGATAAAATACGTAGGTACCCATAGTACTACTACCGGGTCACCTACATAAGACTAAAAGTATTTTCTTCCCCAGAATGTGTTTTGTGTAGGAAGAATTTCCTAATGAATGCTGAGCACCTGGAGATTAACCCTGCTGTCTCTGGTATCATCTACGATAGACACTGGAGGGACAAAGAGCAGTTACAAGCTTTGCAATCTTACTGACTTTCAGATTGTATTTATGCTACTGTTCTTGGATTAGATATTTTATTGTTCCTAATTTGTTATTACTCCTTGTGTGTTTGCGCGTGGAGTGTTTTCACTCCAGCAAATGATGTATTCATCAAGTGCTGCTGCAAGAAATTTCGAAAAGAAAAATGCCACCCGATTAACGATGCCAGATCGAGGCCCTAGAAATATTTCATCATGGCAAGGACCTACATCACATCTGTCATTAAGCACAGTTTTAAACATCATGCACGGGACACTACTTTTTAGCTCCCTTTCAGACGAATTTTTGAAGAACATTCTGAGAAGGAGGTTCAAACGGGGTCTCCCATTGCTCTTCCCCTTCCATTGACTTCTCAATGGGGACTTTCAACTCAAGGAATATTTAGAATGTTCCCGTGTTACACAGGTACTATACCAGAGGACGGCAAACTGATGGCTGAGGTGTGCCAAACTAATATACCAATATGATTCAGTTTGCCTCGCATAAAGGAATTATTTGAAATAACCTGTGATCCGACATTCGAGTCAATACATTCACAGTAAGGAAACATAAGTCAAAAATATAGAGAGAGAGATTTGGGGTTTTATTATACATTATAATTATGCATCATTTAAAGAGATTTATTAACATAAAAATGAACAACATAAAATATAACGATTCCATCAACACAAAAATAAACAACATAAAATGTAACTATTCCATCAACATAAAAATAAACAACATAGAATGTAACTATTCCATCAACGTAAAAATAAACAACATAAAATATAATGATTCCATCAACATAAAAATAAACAACATAAAATGTAACTATTCCATCAACATAAAAATAAACATAGAATGTAACTATTCCATCGACATAAAAATAAACAACATAAACTATAACTATTCCATCAACATAAAAATAAACAACATAAAATGTAACTATTCCCTCAACATAAAAATAAACAACATAGAATGTAACTATTCCATCAACATAAAAATAAACATAGAATGTAACTATTCCATCGACATAAAAATAAACAACATAAACTATAACTATTCCATCAACATAAAAATAAACAACATAAAATATAACTATTCCATCAACATAAAAATAAACAACGTAACTATTCCTTCAGCATAAATAAAGTTAAAATAGTACATGTACTATGTATCTTTCAAAAATATTTATTAAAGTAAGAAATAAACATATGTATAAATATTCCTGCAATATAGTGAAACAAAATAGTCTCTGCAAAGCTCTACTTAATATTGCAACGTCAAAGGCATAACTTGTTACTTTTAACTTGTCACATGATTCTCAATGTTCAATTGTTGAACAGCTTCTTCGTGGTCTCAAAAAATTTGTTTGCATATACACATATAGAAGCAGAAGTGGAGAGTAGAGGCAATTCATTTACAACAGTTGAATCGGTAGAGTTTATTGGTAAAATTTTCTTCCATGCAGATCTTTTCATAATTCCGTACATTTTGCTTTCAGTAACTCAAGTTTTCCTCCCCAAGATGTAGCAATGAGTAATGCTTCATTTTACAAATATTGCACAATCGTTTTGACTTAAGGTATCCGACTACGTTCGTAACCGTGATTTTAAAAAAACGCATAAATGGATAATTTTCATCATATTTAGTGTCACATAGATTAGAATACATGTATAAAATTGTTTTAAGTACGTTATGACAAAAAATTATTTAAATACAATATTTTCGCAAAAAATTAACTTAGCATAACATTTTTTCCAAAACATTCTTCTTTTATAAAAAAAATGCTTCTATAATAATAATATTTTGCTTATATAGGGTGTTTTTTAGAAGTATGGAACTTTAAATTGCAATAAAACAATGATGTATTATTCGATTGACATGAATTTTTTTTATTCGACAGATGATCTTGTGGCATTACATTTGAATTATAAAAAGCAAGGCATAGATTCGTCGAATGGGCCCAAAACGAGATTGCTGTTGTTCCCGATTTTCATAAGCGAATTTTGTTTAGCGATGAAGCGCACTTCTGGTTGAATGGTTACGTCAACAAACAAAACTGCCGCATTTGGAGTGAAGCTAATCCACAAGTGTATGTCAAAACACCGTTACATCCAGAAAAACTGACTGTTTGGTGCGCTTTATGGGCTGGTGGAATCATTGGTCCATACTTCTACAAAAACGATGAAGGCCACAACGTTACAGTCAATGGTGATCGGTATAGAGCCATTATTACTAACTTTTTCATTCCTGAATTGAACAATCATGATGTCCAGGAGCTGTGGTTCCAACAAGACGGCGCAACATGTCACACAGCTCGTGCCACAATCGATTTATTGAAAGACACGTTTGGTGACCGCCTAATTTCACGTTTTGGACCTGTGAATTGGCTTCCAAGATCTTGTGATTTAACACCGCTAGACTATTTTCTGTGGGGCTATGTAAAGTCATTGGTCTATGCGGATAAGCTACAAACGTTTGACCATTTGGAAGACAACATTCGCCGTGTTATTGCCGATATACGGCCACAAATGTTGGAAAAAGTCATCGAAAATTGGACGTCCAGATTGGACTACATCCGAGACAGTCGTGGCAGTCATATGCCAGAAATCATATTTAAAATGTAATGCCACAAAATTATCTTTCGAATAAAAAGAATTCATGTCAATCGAATAATACATCGTTGTTTTATTGAAATTTAAAGTTCTATACCTCTAAAAAACACCCTTTATAAAGCAGACTTCTCCAGAGAGTGTCTGAACTAGGATTTTTTAAAAATTCATATTATTTTCAGAGTTACCACCAACTGAAATAATTATCGGCGTTTTTTTCTTAAAATTTCTCACCTCTGTTGTAGTAAAATATGGATAAATCCACTTCTAAGATATATATTTAAAAAATTCTGGTTGAGCCTCTGTACAGAAGTCTGAGCTATATATACAGGCAAAATATTATTATAATAGAAGAAATTTTCGTGAAAGGAGTACGTTTTGAATATGGGTCATTCTATGTTCATTTTTTGTCAAAATATTGTACTTAAATAATTTTTTATTGTAATATATTCTTAAAACAATTTTATACACTTTTTTTTCTAATCTAAGTGACACTAAATATCACAAATGTTATCCATTTATACGTTGTTGCAAAATCCCAGTTCCAAACGTAGTCGGTACCTTAAATTGAATATAGAATGCTAAGAATGAATCTCATTTAAACAGAGAATGTTGTTTTTTACATACATCACACAAACTACAAGCAAATTCAGAAGAATCATTTTATATCAAAGAATTGGAAAACAAGAAATGGTCCTCATGCGTGAGTCGTAGAGAGGAGAGACACAAGAACTTTACCATGATCTCATAACTCTGTAAATTACCACTGAAAATTACTTCGCATGCCACAGGCTGCCGACCCCTGCATTATACGAATATAGACAGACATTCATGCTTCCTCCGGGATTCAAACCGAAACCCTACGGCACAGCCATCAGCATCGCTTACCACTACACCGTCTATAAAAAATTCTTGAAGCTCCAATAAAATTTCGGCATCTTGTGTCTACTCGTCAAAATGAGGAATAATTGAAAATTTTAACAATCATTTCAAACACTTTAAACGGTCTCCAAAATATCAATGCACATTAATCCTATTGCTAGCCTTTTTTATTTTTTTAAGCAATTCTTTGAAAAAAAATGTACTATGATAGTTTAGTTTGCGCCTGCCTTTGAGTTTTATATGATTGGCATATATAAACCATTATTGTCCTAGATTCCTAGGTTTTTAACTATGTGCCTGTATAATACGTTCCATCGGACATATGATAGTTGTGACGTTCTTAAAAGTCGCTTTTTGTCTTTTCTTTTTGCAATTTAGTTTAAAATGCAGAGCAATAGGGCAATGTTTCTTTTCACAAAAATAAAAACTTCTGAAGAGAATTCAATTGCAAGTTAGAGAGTATTTTGTCTTAAAAAATTAATACATTTTAAATCAGCCACAATGTAAATTTTTCCAAATTCCAAACATGAAGACCATAATTTCCAATCAATTAAAAAGTTCTCCCGTTGGTGTGGTGGGGAAGTTAGGAGCCGAGCTCACAGATCTCATCCTCGTCCCTTGACCATTGTTCAAAATTACGAGGTTAGTCACTAATACCTCTCACGTTGCTTTATTGTGTGAAGTTAATAAACACTCAACAAATACTATTTTTTCACTATTTCTCTGACATTTGATTAAAAGTCTCATTTTCTACAATGAAAAGGAAATTACATATTTACTTTCTTACTGAATACAGTAATGCTCTTATCTATGTATTAATGGATAAAAATACTATTATGAGAATGCAGATCAGAAAGCACTAAGATATTTTCATTGTATTTACACTATTTCTATCTAAACTTAAATCTGAAGAATTGAGTTGTATTACGTGTTGTGTAGTACAGAACAATTGCTGTATCATGACAATGTTATTTCATATTTACTAATATAATTTGTTGCTGTTGCTGCTGCTATTACCACTTGTCTGAAAGTGTTAGATAGAGGTTCACGAAATTCATCGCAGCAAAGGGCTCAATGTATGCCTGTCGTTAGCCGTAGCTTTGAGCACAATTTATCGACCACATACCGATAGGTGTATGATGCCATTATACACCGATGCATACGATTTAGCTTGGTACCACCCCAATTTTGAGGAATAACACCTTGGGGTGGTCAGGGCCCTCCCACCTCTCTTTCTCTTCCACCAACCTTACGAAAGGACTTGCTAGCTCGACGGCTAATTAGCGTAACCCCACCCCGCACAGGCACTATACTATTACCAACCTCCACGCCTTCTCCGGAATTCGAACCCAAGCCCAAAGGCGCTTCATTTGGCGTCACTATACCAGATGGGCAACATTAATATAATTTAAAAATACTAGTAGCTTATAGAAAAACAAACAAATGCATTAAAAAATCAATGCAGTAAATTCAATAAAATATAAATTTGGAAGACATTGAAAACATTAGAGGGGTTATATTTTCTTTACTTACTCTTCGGTCTTGCTGTTGGCAATTTCTTGGGCCTATCTTACCATCTTGCATAAGTTCTGAAATTAAAAATAAAGACATTACATACAAGTAAATTCATTTTTAATGCAAATTTAATTGTAATTTTTTTGTCCTTCATAATAAAATTTATACAAAAAAATTTTATAAAATCCTACAATTTCACAGTAAATATGAAAATAAAATTTCTCTTTGCCAGTGTTAAACTGTATAATTAAATGAATCTTAACATGAATAAGGAAATAAAATAATATTAATTCAAATTGGAGTAATTTATTGTATAAAATATGAAAATATCTGAAAGTGATGGTGGTAGAATCTTGTTTTAATGTTGGAACATTTTTCTAAAAATATCTAAATTTAAATTTTAACTTAACACGCGATGACTGACACATTAAAAAGGAGAGAGAAGCTTAAACTGAACTTCTCGTCTTACAGTTTTATTTATAATGCACGCTTGAGAATATGCTTACAAATGTGCACTTTCATTAAAAAACATCTTGGGCTTATTTTCTTCAGCAAAAATTTACGTAAAAATTAAGTATTATTTTAAAATCTTTAAAACTGATGTAGTATTTCTTAATTTATGCGGAGGCCGAAAAATGGTTGATAGTAAGATCACATAACTTACAGAATTATAAAACAATTCAGGGTCGTGATTTTTCTTACAGTATTTCTTTCCTAATTTCCGTTAAATATTTTGACTTTCTAGGATTAAAAAACAATTCAGGATCGTGATTGTTCTTACAGTATTTCTTCTCTAATTTCCGTTATATATTTTGAATTTTTAGGATTAAAAAACAATTTAGGATCGCGTGATTGTCTGTACAGTATTTTTTCTCTGATTTTCATTAAATATTTTGAATTTTTAGAATCAAAAAATAATTCAGGACTGTGATTGGCCTTACAGTATTGCTGTTTTCGTCCAATATTTTGATAAAGCAGTAAATTATATTACTAAGGGTATCTTTAAAATAAAGCCTAGAAAAACACTTAAATACATTTTTAATTTTATATTTTAATTTACAAAAAATATTTAAATCAACTTCTGCGCAAACTAATTATTTCAGATGCTATTATATATATATATATATATATATATATATATATATATAAATATACAAAAGCTCTTTGAATTCCAGAAATTTAAAGTAACAATATTTTAACCTTAGTTAAGAAAAAAATTGTGTGTTTTTTTAGATTAATTATTAGAAATACATTACTATCCTGATTGATTAACTCACAAAAAAATAAATTATTCAATATTCCAAATAATACTAATAGCCTTTGTTGCAAATATTTATTTTTTGAAGTAAAAAAAGATGTTTGTTACAAAATATCTTTCATTTATATATGGATGATGCGGTATTATAAACATTGCTGACTAAGGACTGCTCTTATAAAAGAAATGATTTATATAAAAGTGGGGTTTAACATGTAATGCAACGCCCGGTTAACTTAAGTTAATTTAATTTATTCTTATTATCCATTTTATAATACCCAGGTTCTAATTTATCATTTGGCGTCACACTATAGCTTAAGTTTAAACATTAGATCTTTTAAAGACAAATAAAACAGGACACTAAATTAAAAAGCCGTTCTTTAAATTAACACTTAATTTATTTACAATAAGATTGAAATTATATTAAATACTAAGGATATACATGATTACTTAACTGAATTAGGATCTGAGAGAGAGAGGAATCTTGGTGTACCATCTCGAGTCTCCAACCTCGGTGTTCGTAAAAAAGGGTCGTCAGACCAAAATCGGTGATAAAATTTGTGTCAGAGAGTGTCTAAATTCGTCGTGCATGCGCTTATATTTCGCGGCGGTTTACTTCTGTATTCTGGAGAGGATTCTTTTCCGAAACACAATCAGCTTTTCTGATTGGACTGAGTCAGCGGAGGGATATCCCCTCGTGGTCAATGACTCCCCCAAACAACCCAAACCATGATGTATTTATAGGTACATTGCCTTCTTCCAGGCGTGGGAAACGCGTCACTCTTTTCGGTGGGGTGAGAAATTCCTTCTCTTGTAAACAACAACAGGGCCGATATAAAAATTACTGTTATCATTTGGCGTCACACTATAGCTTAAGTTTAAACATTAGATCTTTTAAAGACAAATAAAACAGGACACTAAATTAAAAAGCCGTTCTTTAAATTAACACTTAATTTATTTACAATAAGATTGAAATTATATTAAATACTAAGGAGATATACATGATTACTTAACTGAATTAGGATCTGAGAGAGAGAGGAATCTTGGTGTGCCATCTCGAGTCTCCAACCTCGGTGTTCGTAAAAAAGGGTCGTCAGACCAAAATCGGTGATAAAATTTGTGTCAGAGAGTGTCTAAATTCGTCGTGCATGCGCTTATATTTCGCGGCGGTTTACTTCTGTATTCTGGAGAGGATTCTTTTCCGAAACACAATCAGCTTTTCTGATTGGACTGGAGTCAGCGGAGGGATATCTCCTCGTGGTCAATGACTCCCCCAAAACGCGGGAAATTCCCCCAAACAACCCAAACCATGATGTATTTATAGGTACATTGCCTTCTTCCAGGCGTGGGAAACACGTCACCCTTTTCGGTGGGGTGAGAAATTCCTTCTCTTGTAAACAACAACAGGGCCGATATAAAAATTACTGTTTTAATCCCTAGGGAAAGGCGGCCCCCCATCACATGTTTTGTGGTCAATCAACTTTCCCCCTTACGCAACCTTATTCTGTTAATAATACGGAGTGAAATACTTTTGAAAAGAATGGATGTAATATCTAAATCCATTAGAAGAAAAAGGTAACTTAACTAAAATTGCATTTAAAAATGCATAGCCCATGTTAAATCTGAGTACAATAAACAAGTTATTGTACTCAATTGTGCTCAAATGCAAATTAAAAGCATAGAATTAGTATAATAGTAGCAGCAAAAGTATGAAGTTCATAGAATTAAAAAAATTCAATAGTATGTATATAAATACTACCGTTACTTGAGGTTTATATAAAGGGTGTTTTTTTAGAGGTATAGAACTTTAAATTGCAATAAAACAACGATGTATTATTCGATTGACATGAATTTTTTTTATTCGAAAGATACTCTTGTGGCATTACATTTTAAATATGATTTCTGGCATAGGACTGCCACGGCTGGCTCGGTTGATTGATTGAATATTAACGTCGCACTGTTCAGCTGCACGAGGGCTTTTGGCGACGGACCACGTAATTTTGAACCATGGTCAAGTGACGTGGACGACACCTGAGCTGGCACCTCCCTCTCCTAACTACCACACCACACCAACGGGAGGACGTTTCAGCTCTCGACAGATTTAACGTGCATCGCTGCCCTACACGGCGGGTCTTTAGTGGTACTGGGCTCGAACCTGTGACAAAGCAAGCCACAGTCCGATACCTATACCACTCGGCTACCGCGGCCCACGGCTGGCTCGGATGTACTCCAATCTGGACGTCCAATTTTCGATGACTTTTTCCAACATTTGTGGCCGTATATCGGCAATAACACGGCGAATGTTGTCTTCCAAATGGTCAAACGTTTGTGGCTTATCCGCATAGACCAATGACTTTACATAGCCTTACAGAAAATAGTCTAGCGGTGTTAAATCACAAGATCTTGGAGGCCAATTCACAGGTCCAAAATGTGAAATTAGGCGGTCAACAAACGTGTCTTTCAATAAATCGAATGTGGCAAGAGCTGTGTGACATGTTGCGCCGTCTTTTTGGAACCACAGCTCCTGGACATCATGATTGTTCAATTCAGGAATGAAAAAGTTAGTAATAATGGCTCTATACCGATCACCATTGACTGTAACGTTGTGGCCTTCATTGTTTTTGTAGAAGTACGGACCAATGATTCCACCAGCCCATAAAGCGCACCAAACAGTCAGTTTTTCTGGATGTAACGGTGTTTCGACATACACTTGTGGATTAGCTTCATTCCAAATGCGGCAGTTTTGTTTCTTGACGTAGCCATTCAACCAGAAGTGCGCTTCATCGCTAAACAAAATTTGCTTATGAAAATCGACCATTATTTTCGAAATAAAATTGCACAATTTGAAAGCGTTGTTCAGGCGTGAGTCTATTCATGATGAATTGCCAAACCAAACTGAGAATAAATCACTTGACTGCTGTTAAATCGGTCGCCATCTTGGAAAGTAATGCCAACTTAAACTTCTATACCTGGAAATAAAACACTCTGTATATATATAGGGGCATAGTACGATTCAAATGACAAAAATCGGTCGAAAACTCAAATAAATTTGTTTAGCCTAAATTATTTTTTATACAGTTTTCTATAATCTTGCAAAATTTAAAAGCTTTAAATTTAGAAAAAAATTATAATAACTCTCATGCCCATTGCTATTCTTATTCCAGTGGCAAATAAAAAACCTCTAACACACACAGATTTATCTCAGAAAGAAAAAAAATAACATTTATCATCTTTTAAAATGCTCAGTTTTTTTTCTTCCTATTGTGCCAAATACTTTGATATTTTTTTCTAACTATTGCTGTAAGTATATTTAATAAAAGTAGGTATGTATTTTTGAATCAAAGCAATATTTATTTTTAAGAATAGTTGAAATTGGAATTTAAACAATTTTCAAAGAATTTTCAATACGCATTCATATAAAATTGTATTTTATGAATATCAATCATGCTAGCAGAAAATCCATACCTTTTGTTATACACAGTTGGACGAGCTTGTAAATGAGATTTTATGTGTATGTGTCAATTATTGTAGAAGTAGCATTTTGAATTCCTTTATAGATTTTTAAATTTTTTCTTAAAAAATTAAATGGTTAATTTTTTGTAGTATTTTAAGCACAAAAGCTGTTATATGTAATACATATACATAGGTTACAAACGAAAAGCCTTTAAAAACCATTAAATCAAAGATTTTAGTATAAATCGTACCATGTCCCTTTAATTGTAACACTTAAACCTGATAATACTAATTAATAAGCTTGTTAAATATTATTTTTGTATGGTATTTTGGATATAAAAAAATTATTATTTATTGTATTAGATTTTGAAGGATTCAAATCAGTGCTTGTCAAACTTTCAATATTTGCGACCCAATATTCAATCATAGTTTTCATCGCCCCCTCATCTCTTCATACAAATAACAATGCAATTAATTCAATAATACTATACTTTGACGCTAAAACTGCAGTATGACTGACCACTTAAATGCCCCCTGTGTATATATACGTCTCGCTCAACCGGCGCGTTAAATGCCCGGACGGATATATACGTCTTTCCGAAATATGATCTTTTCTGTGTACTGCTATTTATAAAATTATTCCGAAGGCTTTGGAATGCAAAAAAGGACGTTCAGAGTGTTTGCGAAGTATTTACTTAATTCAGAGAGGATGTCCTTATTTCCTTATTTTTGTTCCTTTTCTCCTTTCCCAAAACATTACATACGCACGCCTGCATGGAAAACGGTGATGAGCGAACATTGGGAACATTGGGAAACATTGGGGAGTGAATCGCGTAACTTTTAATCGGCAGATAAAGAATTATTTATAAAACGTACAAATTATCAAGGTATGTGTTAATTTTAGTACATAATTGTATATTTGGCAAGCCCATGGGTCGCTTATTTGTTTTTAACTTAATATTGTCAAATTAATTATAAAATACATTGTGCAGTACTGATACGCTTACAAGTGCATTATATCAGTGTAAATGTTCGTTTTATTTTTCATTATGTCAGAATATATTTTGTTTACTTTCAGTAAATTAATAATTTTTTTAAAAAAATGATCTTTTGTTTTCAACTTTTCAATGTGCTTGAGCCCTCTTTGTAGAGCTATCACGCCCTCCCTTAGGGGCGCCCACAATTTAAGAAACGCTTATTTAAATACATTTGAAAAAAAAAACAATTAAATGATTTGAAACTTCTTAGTAAACTTTAAATAAGATAAAACATTACAATTAAAAATTATTTTTTTAAAATTAATTGATAGATAAATTGTGATATGTATAGATAAAACCGATCAGTGGCGCACACAGTAATTTTTCAAGGAGGGGGGTCCAGGGTTAAAAGTCCAACATTCTCATATCCTACCGCAATAAGCCGTCAAACATATTCTTTTGATTTTGTCGATTGTTGGGGGGGAAACAATTAAAAAATAAATTATTGAATAAATAATTTGCATTAATTAATAAAATTATTTATTAACAACAAATACTTTTTTAAAATTTTACGTACTATACACGCAGGATTATAATCAATCGAAAAAAATTCAAGGGCTATGGGGGACCCTCCCCCGTACGCACCACTGAAACCGATGCTTCGAAAATGGATGAGGGAGCACCATTTTCCGCTCTTCGCACTCCTTTGAACTTCATTTTCCTCAAAACTCGCATCGGAAGATGACGCACGAAAGAAAAAGAGGGTAACTATGACAACCGTGACCTTGAATCAACAAGTATTCTATATTTGTATAGCTTTATCGATTTTCGAATAGCCACGTGTATCTTCCTGGAATAGGGACTGCGACATAAATTCTGGGAATAATCCCGTTTCGAAATATTTCCGGGAGACAGCTACACAAATCGATACGAAAGTGTAATTCTCAGTATTTAGAATCCAGGATTGTATGCTCCGTAGTCGACTGAGATTTTGGAAATTATTCACATTTTGATTTTAAATAATAGCTATAAAGAATTAATGTTAATTAAAATTTTCTACGACTTAAGTCTTTTTTATAGTTCATTTAGAATAACTGGAGAAATGTACATAATAATGAATATGCTGAACTAAAATTGCTGATTAATTATTAAAATCATTGTAAAATGAATGTTTTTTTAAAATGCTAATATATTATTTTTCTCATAGTAATTCGAAAAATAAATTATGGTTTAAAAAAACTAAAAAACACGTTTTTCTGATTAATCGAGCAAAAAAGTTAAAAACAGTTTTTAATATAAGAACAAAATTATTAAAACGGGAAAATTATTACCATTGTAGTAAAAGCGTGAAGTCTTTTTTGTAGTATATTTTTACACTAACTTTGCATTTCGGAATAGAACTAGTAAGAGATAATAACAATTGATGTATAGCACCTCCACGCTTTTACCACAATGACAATGTTATTTTCTCTTTAATCATTTTATTCTTATATAAAAATTATTTTTTTACTTTTTTTGATTAATTATAAAAGCGTGTTTTTTAGTTTTTTAAAACTATAATTAATTTTCATTTTTTAGTTTGATCTACAATAAAGGCGTTTTTGTTTTGGGGTTGTAACTTAATATTTTAGTCCCCAAATCTGGAAATAGGACATCGTTAATTCTGATGATCCTGATCAGGACAATGGAAGAAAATTATTATAATGTCATCGGTCCTTGACAAGTGAGTGAAATTTCGAACTAATCTAGCCTTTGAAAGTAGGTAAAAATTGAATTGAAAGATTCTGTTGCATATAAGGGAAGCTAATAAAAGCGTGTAAAAAAAGAGCGGATAGAAAGATTTATTAACAACAAACACCAAAACACAATTTCTAAGGTTTGTAGAATTTTTAATGATTTTTAGTAAAAACTTAATATAGTGATTGTGAATGCAATATATTCGTTTCTTATATCTTCTATCGATCTTTCATAATTACAAAAGTCAAGAGAGTATATTTGTTTAAAAATATAACTTAAAATATATGTATTATATAACACTGATATTAAAAATAAATTGCTAACTAAAAAAAGACATAAAACGATCAGTAAAAAAATCCTGAATTTAAAATTAGAACAAAATTCAGTACAATATTAAACTTGTAAAACATTATTTTTTAGAGGAATGTGTAATTTTTAAAAAAAATTAACGCTTTAAGATATGCAACTGTCCTAAAATCTCGAATTGTTTCAAAAATCGACACATTTTTTGTAATGATTTTATTTTATCGACTGTCTTATATTAGCATTGTAAAAATACTAAATTTTTTATTTTGGATTAAATAGAACAAAAACTACAAGTGTTTTGGTAAAAGCAGATGCCAAAATTTTAAACAAGATTCCAAACTTTAAAATAGGTTTTACTCGAAATGTGCTTATTTTCAAAAAGCTTAAAAGGGGACAGCGATTGCTCAAAAAATTGTGAAAATAATTAACTGAGTGTTTTTGTTTATGTTCCGTGTAATAGTAGAAAATTTACACTCCCGTATGTGAATTTAATCACTGTTTTTTTAAGGAATTCCATATAATAACTAAGATACGTGCTGTAGTTTTGGTAAAAAAGTTAAAATATCTCTTTGCCTGAAGATCATTTCAAAAATGAATACCAAACAACACATTAAAATTGAAAAATTTAGAATTTCTTCAAAAACTTTTTGTACAAAGTGGGCCCCCGTTTATGTAATTTTTTGTAAATTTTTGCCTATTTTTTTAACATTTTAGTTATAATAATTTCTTGTTCTCTTCTTTATTTTAGCATATTTTTCTTAAAATGTACTAAATAAATCTAAAACCACAAAAAATTTCTATATCTCTATTTTTTTTAAGTTGTCCCAAGTAGTTGTATACCTTAAATGAGAGAATCACTTTTCGCCCATTGAAGAAAAAAATATCTAAATTCCTATTTCAACTTCTAACATCATAATACAGTATTTAAACATGCTTATTTAACGTTTATACTTACAGCTCATAAATCCCCACGCAAATTCATTTACCTTTTAACTCACATTTTTTATTACTCTCACTTCATTGTATTTTCTAAAGTAAGTCCATAATATGCTTATGATATGTTTATATACACCCTTCTTTGCATGATGATGACAATTTCCATCATAACATTTAGTAAACAATAAAATGTACTCAAAAAAGGTGTACTGTAAATTAATTACTGCTGGCAACTTTCTTCCCGACTTTTGCGTAATGCGGAACGGAACTATAAAATAAAAAAAATTACATGACACAATACTTATAACGGGGTTGAACTTGTCATTTCGCTGTTTGTTGAGGTCGGAAGGAACGAGCAATTTCTTGAATATATTTTTATAACTAATCTGAGATTTTTTTTTTTTGATAATAAAAGCGATAATGAATGGGAGAAAATGTTTGTTTTTTTGTGTTTCTGTTATTTTCTGGGCAATTTATATCGAATACCACAAATAATCTTCCCAAAACCATATGACAGGAATTTAAATTACTATGCAGGAATAAGTTACTATGCCCTTCTAATGTATGACGAAAACGTTTTTTTTTTTCACTGGTGCATTTTTTTTCACTGTTGATTACTTAGATCATTTAGAAGGCGGTTGACTATCAGAAGATGGCCTTGATGACGAGTACCAGGATGTAGATGAAATTAGAATATTATTAATAGAAATGGTTGTGTTTTTAATTATCATCAGGAATGAAAAGGATACCGAGATAGATTTTTTTCATTTATTTTGTATTCAGCTTAGCATGCAAATTTGAATGATGATGGATATATTTACATTATACTGTTTTTTAATTATTTTTTATTTTATATTTATACTAGAATTTTTTTAATTTTTCCTTCGATCTAGAGTATGAATTATATCACCCTGATTTATTTCACAAAAAGGGAAAAACACTCAAATGAGGGTTAATAAACGTATAATCTGTGAAACATCTCATTAAGCATATTTTATTGTGAAATAGAATCAAAATCCAAGGAATTTGATACACGAAATATGTATTATAATGCAATTTAACCATAGACAAATCAAGTTTAACATACCTCTGTGTTTTTCTCTCATCGCAACAGCCATCGGCTTGCAAGCAGGAAACAATTCAAGAACACTTGGACCATGTTTTGGTCCACCTGGGCCATCAGGACCTCTTGGAGGCCCACCAAATGCTCTTGGTCTTCCTGGAGGTCCACCAAACCCACCAGGACCTCCTGGTGGATCAAAAGATTCCTCTTGACTTTGAGCAATTCCAGAAATTGCCATAATAAACAAAAGTAATGATGTTACTAACATATTCATAACAGTGAAAAATCGTAAAGGAATAATTTATATCTTAGTTAAGCCAACTTAACAGAAGCTAAATGATTAGTAAATGCTTGCATGTAAAAAGCGTGGCGTCAGTCAGAGAAAAAGTAGAATACATTTACATGCGCCTGGATGCTTCAGTAGCTTATGTAGTTCCAAAGTTTATGGTCCTTCATAAAAGTGACATTATTTTCTCAACATAGATGCTATGAATAAATTACACGCATTGTATATATTTTTCGGGCAAAGAAAAGCGGCTCTTTATGATGGGATGTCATAGGTTAAATTCTGCTTTTGCATCTTTTCTCAGTAATGGCTTACACAACAACGTCAGAAAAAGAGTAGGGTTTTCCGTCTATTGTTAAATGGTTCACGAAGGATTCTTTTTTACCTTTTGTCCGTGATTGCGTTGTCCAAGAATTCGCTGACGCATTTCATTCGATAAGTTATGATGAGATTGTGTTGATGCTGAGAAAGAGGGGGAAGGTAATATCATCAAAGTTTTAATACTCATTTCAAAAGGATAAACACTTACATAAAAGCTCATCACAGATTTTGCACTTCGAGTAGAAGAAAAAATTAAGATTTTTAGTCATTCATATTTATATTTTGGAATAAATGTTTAAAATGTAGCATAATTGAATTTGTATTACTAAACAACACATACATAGTTATTATAACTTTCACAAGTACTAACAAGTGAATACTGAATAATTCACGATGCAGCAATTTTTATGACTTTTTTAAGTATATTTCTTATCATACTGATTGAAAGTAAATTGTCATCATGTATATATCGTTTTGCTGAAAGTTATTTAAGTAAATTAATTATTAAATTAATATGATTTCTGAAAATCCTTTGTAATGCATTGTTACGAAAACCTGCTTTTAATCGTTTGGCAATTTTATGCTCCAATCAATGAACCATTTACCTTTTCAAGCGCATTTAATACTATTATAATCTTATTTTTTCTTCTTTTTTATAAATCTTTATATATAAAAATCTTCTGTGCGTGTGTTTGTCACTAAACTCCTCCTAAACGGCTGGACTGATTTCGATTAAATTTTTTGTGTGGGTTCAAGTAAATTCGAGAATGGTTTAGATTCACAATTTGGTCCGGTATCGCAATTAGTTAAAAAATGTTAATTAAAAGCATTCAAAAAATACAACTCAACGTTCACCTGCATTGTTGTAACAACGCTATTGTTATAAACAAGTAATATATAAAAAAAAATTTTAATCAATTCCTACTTAGATCAACCAAGAAAAAATTTATTTTAGCTACTTTTTATTAAATGGTTGCAAATAATATAAATATGTATATACATATGACAGAATCACAACATTAAGTGGTAATTAATTTTTATTAATTATCATTAAAGTATCGTATTGTCAGCCAAAACAATCGTGTATATAGAATTTCCTTTCAACTGAATGCTTTATTTAACAGGTGAGAAAAAAAACTTTTTCAAATTTTGACATAAGTCGCTAAAAGGGTCGCTAAGTTGCCAACGTGGCTGTATTTGCAATTTTTTAAATAATTAGTTATAATTAAAAAATTAATTTTTATTAATTATAATTAAATTATTGTATTGTCATCCAAAATAATCATGTACATTACATTTCAGCTCGATTGAGCGCTTTAAAATGTATTTTATTAACGATTGAAAATTTCACCAAAATAAATAAATAAACAGACAAACAAATAAAATATGTATAGAGATTGTGAGCTAATAGTAGGAATAGAAAAAGACGTAAGTTGGCGTCGAAAATTTTTTTCAGCCAAACTGGCCAATACCGGTCTTTATTGTTATGAAAACGCAGACGATTCACGCTTTTTAGCATTTTTAATTAACATCTTTTCAAATAATCTTAATATATGTAATTCTTCTGCGCGTGTGTATGTAACTGAACTCCTCCTATACGGCTGGACCGATTTGGATGCAAGTTTTTGTCTGTTCCAGTGGACTCGAGAATGGTTTAAATTTATAATTCGGTTTAGAAATGTTTATTTAATTAATTTTTTATTTATAAATTGTTGATCTTGAAATGTTTTACATTGGATCCGGCAGACTGCGCTAAGATCGCAGTATCGAACATTCAAAAATCTTTTATTATAATTCAAGTTGCTCCCGACAGTTGGTGCTGTGAACATTTCAGGAAAATATTTTGTCACTTCGTGTTATTATTTTGTTGAAATAAATAGTGTGCTAATTAAATTATTACATTCAGATGTAATTAGTGTTTAAAGAGTTTTGAAGTGTGCATAAAAACTATACATTTTATGTACAATTTATTAAATATATCTGTTATAAAATAGTTTGAGACTCAACTTTTTCACCTTTAATTAAAACAAGTTTAAGTTTTTTTTCACACAGCCTTTACTTTTAACTTCTCTCATAGTATACACATACTCACACGCTATCGGTTAATTGAATTGTGATAACCGTACATGTAATGACGTTAGACATTGTAATAACTTTTTAATACAAATTTTACGCAAAGCCGTCCAGATTGTTAAAGCTTATTCATAGAAATTTGGAATTTTTGAATTTAAGATGTGTGTACAGGACAACGTCTGTCGGGTTCTCTAGTTTAGTATAAATATTTTGATATAATTTAAAAAGTATATCGTATATCATGCAATATATCTTTATTTTCTTTCTTGTAAAATTTCGAAACATATAATTAACTCTAAATTTTCGTTACACATTTAATGTGAACAATTAGTTCATATTAATGTATAAAATTAAAAAGTGCTATATTGTGTGTTAAGAAAAAAATGGTTTGTTTTAAATTAAAGTATGAAATGTACAGGACATATAATTCAAATTTCTTTTAGAAATGTTATCAGATTTCAGACGGTTTTAAAAATTAAAAATTTTAATGAATTTCTCTGAAAAAAATACATCCGCATTGAAAATAAATAACAAAAAAATATGTGATTGACATTTTCATTAACAGTTTGATTGAGTTATTTTTTATTTTTAAAAGATTTTTTCATAATTTTAACTTCCATTTTAAAATTCAAAGTGATTTGTGCATCCCGAAATTTAATAATAAACATGTATAACTAGTACAAAAACCGGCCTAAATAAAATTAATGATTTAATCTAAAAGTTTAAAATAGTATTTCTTTAATTTAAAAATTTTAAGCAATTATATGCTAATGCATACACTGTAATGAGCTCTAGACACATTCTAGAACGCTAGGTGGAAACGAAACTGATCCGAGGTATTGCGCCTGCCCAAGTACCACACAAGAGAAGATTCGGTGGCTGTGCTCGAAGAAAGAGGTTGGTAAGCTACACTATATATATATATATATATATATATATATATATATATATATATATATATATATATATATATATATATACATAGCGAGCAAAGCGTTGGGAATTTTGTATCTGCCACAGAGACAGATTTTGCCTATATATTTGCTTTCTCTAAACAAGTAAAAACATTTGGAAGATTTATTACTTTTATCTAAAATTCATGTAAATTGTAATTTAATTTTATGTTGTGTGTGATAGTGATTCAATAAACCACTAAAGCATCATTGGAGTTTCATCTTTGACAAATCCATGACAATACAACATTTTAAGTAGGTACAGCTATACCTACTTGCCTATTTTTCCACCCACACACAGTTTTTACTTAACCAATAACCCTATTGAATTACATCTTATTTATTGTACAAAGCCTAGTTTTTAAACAAATATTCAAATTAAATACTAAAATGTTGGAACTTCAACTTCCACTTCTTCCTAAAACCGCGAGCTGAACTTATAGCTGCGACTGTGACTGTATATGTTTACCTTTTTGAAACAGTAGAGTGTAAAACAAACGTCCCGATATTTCCTGCAGTAATTTTGTATTAATTATCTAAGCTCTTTTCTTAAATTGTAATTTAAATGGCCATTAAATGCCGCTCATTGTGAATACAGACTCATCAATGATTGCGAGCGTGCTTAATTTATAGTTGGATTCAAGAAATAAAATTGCTCGGACCCGATCGACTTCGAGACTAGCTGCAAAGAAAGGGTAAGCTTTTACCTTAATTTTGTTTTAGGCTTTGTAGCTAGATTAAAAATATTGGCAATTAATACTAAATTCTACTTATAGATTTTAATACCTATTTTCATTGGTGATTAGTTCCCAAACAGTAACGCGCGAATGGAAATAAAAAAAATGTACCATAAAAAGCGCTTTAAAAGTAGGATCTATTCTATGTTCTTATACAAATACATATTTCAATTTTACTGAGTGAAAAAAAGTTGAAAAATACTCCCACATTCTGATGTTACTATTATTTATTTTCATAACTTAAAGTTATTTATTCAAAAATATTCTCTTTGACATTAATCTATGTAAAGTGTTAAACTGAACTCAAAAGATCATGTAAAAAGAGGTTATGGTATATAAGCGCATAAATAAAGGAAAAACTACAAAACTGTGTGTGATAATTAAAAATTTTCGCTTTTTAAAAATTACTTTACTACCATTAACTGACTCCATATATATAAATCAGAAGAAATTAAATTCTAAAAATTCGACTCTAGTACAAAATATCTATTAAAAGATAAAAGGGTTCAGTGAATAGATCAAAACGTTAAACAATTATGCTTTTTAAAGTTATCTAAGACTTAGGAATGGGAAATAGGGTTAAGCATTGTCAATAATCTGAAAAAAAAACCTATTTTATCCAATGAAAACTGAGCAAAATTAAAACTAAGTTATGGGAAATAAAAATAAATTATGTGCTGTTTTAATACTATCTTTTATTTGCTACCTCTTTAAGGAACTTTGTATTGTCAGTCACATATAATTGCAATTTATGTAAAAAGGGGATGAATAATGTTAAGAAAGTCATTCTGTGAGCTAATAGTTCCATAAAATCTCATCTGTTTATTTCTTTCAAGACTTGAATAATGTTTTGTATTAAATTCGTTTCTCTAAGTTTTTTTCATAAGAGAATTTAGCTTAAAAATTACACTGTTTAGACCAAATTTTACTGCATTGTTTTAGAAATAAAATTTTTTTCATTTTATATCATTTAAGGTTTCACTCATCAAATATTACTTATACACTACTCTGATGTAGATGTTTGATGAATCGATATACACTTCTTTTTTATTGTGTAACATTTTTTCAAGGTTTTCGAAATAAGGAAAAGTCACTACTTAAATAGTTTTCAGGATCAATTCGATTTGAAATCGCAAGTTATATTATTCAAAAGATTTATAAAATATCTTACTTTCCCTATTTAGGAAAATTTCGTTGGTGCTCATCAGGAAATAAAGGGGCGTGAGAGATTCATGCCCCAAAGGTTTTAAAAGACGAATGGGAAAGTGAGGAAGTGGAGCGTGATGACCAGTGTCAGGTCTACGAGAAAGGTGCGAAAAGGAGAAACGAACTCTGCTTTACTACGAGATCCTGAGTAAAGAGTCTAATCAACGAAGATCTCACAATGTATCCGATAGCTATATGTGTTTGTGTAAATTTACTTACATAAAGATACGATAGTTATAAGTGTTTAAAAAAGTGAAATAAAAGTTGTAAATAAAAAATTAGTTTTACTAAAGCTGTGTTATCCATCCCACTGCCTTGATATTTAAGAAAACTTGGGGTGACACTACGATACAAGGTTGCAAAGAGCTATTTGTTTCCATCTGTACTTCTAAGATCGCAAAACGTAATCTTATTTTATTTTGGTTTGCAAATTAATAGGAGAGGAAATGAGAACGTTAATAATGATTATGAATTATAACGTTAAGTTATATTAAGTTTCCTTATTTAAATTACTCTAGTTTCTTTTAGTTTATTTTTTCAGTGTCGCAAACAATTTGCATTCTGTATATAATTTGCAGTTTACAAACATCACGATACCTATATTTATAATCAAATTTTCTTAGAAAACAAAATTTTTTAATTAATATAAAATGAGGTTTGAAATATCAAACATTAAGTACATTAGAAATAACAGTTTACAAGAGAACTTTCAAATCAAATTTATTCCACATTCAAAAATATTTATTTCCGTCATTTTTTATTCTTATTTGTTATATATTGTCTGCCTTTGTTTTTATAACGTGGTTTCTTAGTATCCTTCTGTCGAGAATTCAACATCAGATTCTCCTGTGTCTTCATTGCAAGTGTCTCCCTGTACAAAAGCTGTTATTTGCTCCAAACAACCTTCAGGAACCTCTTCAGTAACAGCACACCGAACTTTCTCCGTGTCTTTCCACATGCACATCTGAAGAAAAAGAAAATCAATATATGTTCACAATAAGTAAATAGTATGAACTATATAATCATATAATATGTCACAGTAGCACACACAAAATTTTTCCAAGGGGGGGTCCAGGGTCGAAAGTCCACCAATTTGGTATCATGCTCCAATACGCCACCCAACATATTCTTTTGATTTTGTCAATTTTCGGCAACAAAAACAATACAAAATTAATTATTGAATAAATTATTAACATTAATTAATAAAATTTATTTCTAATAGTAAATTTAATTACGTAAAATAAAATTTTACGTAATATATACATAGAACTATAACCAATCGAAAAAAAATCAAGGGCTATGGGGGTGTCCAGACCCTTAGAAGCCCCCCCTTGTGTGAACCACTGTTATGTCATCAAACGATGCATACAAATGCTGTGCATTGGGCTGGAAATGCAGATTTTTAAGTCATTAGCACTTTCCTGATGCTGTTAATTTCAAAGAATTGTTCTTAATACTCATCTTTTTGATTAATTGTGCTCCAGAAATTACTGATTGATATTATACAGGGCGATTCACTACCAGACGGACATACTTGGAGGGTGAGTAGAGGGTACAGAGATGACTCAAAATCATATGGGAATGCAGGGTCGCAAATGCCGTAGTTAGGAACTATGGTGCAAAGAAGCAGAGTAAAGGAACAGAAGCAGCAATGTATTAAAGGGACAAAAATGTTTTATTGAAATGTTGTTCTTAAGCTGGTGTTCGAAATTACAACCAGAAGTCGTCTGGTAGGCCTGACAGCGATACCGCATAGAGGTCTCTGCCTTTCGTTTCTTATTTTTTATCTTTGTGCCTCCCCCCATTACTTGCGTCTACACATTTCTCTGCAATAAATGATTGTTGGAGTGTCCTGTACCTACCCTTAAAGTTTGTATGATGAATTCGGGACTGATCTGTATATATACGTTTCAATTCACAAATCCATAAAACAATAACACTATGACATTCTTATGAACATTTTTTATGGTTGTTGTGGTGGAAGAGGGAACATCTTGTTAAATAACCATCCATAGATATTGATGATCTCACACATAAAACAAGCAGCTACACAAAAAACATGGCACCGATAAGCGTGGTTTTACGTGACAATCACAAGAAGCAGCCTTTTATTTGCAGAAACTCGCCTATTTGCGTAAATGGAGAATCAGAAGCTTTTAACATCATATGATTTCTGGTAAATGTTCTGAGAGTTCCAGATACTCGCATGATGTTAGAATGTATAATTCTAACTTTATTTATAGAGATAAAGTTTCAGTTATAACCCGTTAGGTAAATAAATCCTAGCATTATACTTTGGATTATATTTAAAAAAGGTTTTTACTGTACTTGCTTCTTGATTTAAAATAGGACAGGACTTGTATTTCTAAAACGGAAGTACATTTATCTTTAACGCCTCAGTAACCCGACCTTTTGGGAGTTGATTACATCAAAACTTGTTCCCTTAGATGATCACTACTCATTAAAAGAGACATACGGCCAAATTTCAGGTTTGTAGATCTAATAGTTCGAAAATGGGCATTTTTTAAAAACCCTTTACAGTACCGCAACCTCCTTTGTGAGACGATTATCGAAAAATAGTTTCTTGGAGAATCTTTACTCAAACAAAGGGACATGCCTGCAAAATGTGAAGGCTATAGGTCTAATAGTTCCAATGATCTCGTTATGAATCAGTCGCTTTTCTCAATATATATATGTATTTGTGTGTGTGCTAACAATTTTTCTTCTCATACACTTCCGGTAAATAAGTGCAAGGTGAAATAAAAATCTTTATTTCATCCGGAAAAAAGGTATCGCTACATATTGGGTGCTTAAAAGTACTGCCTTGTCGATTCGACGACAAAATGTTTAAGAGACGTGTTGAGACAAATATTATCCATCTCTCTGCCAACTAATGTCTGCACAAGCCAAGTGAGTTAATAAACAAAAAAGCAGCAGAATTATAGAATATTATGTTTTAAAAAGTAATTAATAAGCCAACCGAAATGTAATAAAACTATAGAATATATATGTTATGAAAAATAATTAAGTTTTAAGATGAATTTCAGAATTTTATATTTAGGCACTTGTAAGTAACTATATTTTGTATTTTGTGTAAACTAACTGTATTTATATTTATTCTTGTAAATCTGACAGCAATTTCTTTGTAACCTTCTTCATTTTACTGGATTGGCAACATTCCGTATTTTGGCATCAGACTAGTTGCAACGTTTTGATATTAGCGTAGCTAAGCCTAATGGAATTAAAAAGTGTTCTTCGAATTCTTTAAAGCAAATTTCTATTCTTTAACGTTATAGAACCAAACGTTCTTAACAGACTTCTATGCCTTGGTAAAACTCATTTACATTTCAAAACGAGATTGTGTATTTCAGTATTCTTTAGAAATTGAATTTGAGTTTAAAAAATAATTAATTTTTTTAAAATCAAGTTTTAATATGAATCAGATTTACTTCCTACAGGTATGATGAGCAAAAAAAAAATCATGCTTATTTTTAGATAAACAACATAAAAAAATAAATGAAAGTTTTATTAATGAGTTATTTTTGCAGTCTGAATAAATTTTTGAGTTTGTTCCCCACAAATAGATCTTCCATGAATACAACAGCATTTGTCATCCGTCTTTTGTTTTAGGAAATTATTCACGGTAAGTTTTGACATAATCGACATAACGACACATTCAAAGCCAAACATTTACAATACATACTCAATTTAGAAATAGAATGTGAGAAAAGTTGATTAAACTTATAAGTTTTTAATTTGTGAAATAACAACTGAAAAGGTTGGAAAGTGACAAAAAATCCAAATATTCTAATCCGTAAATGATTGCTTGATTCAAAAATGAAAATGCATTTTACGTATAAAGCTAGGAATTGGTCATTTTATAAGAAAGAAAATATTAAAAAATCGTCATCGTTTAAACTCTTTGCTTTTAAGTTGTAAATAAATTTTGAGCAATTATATTTAACTTATTACTCTCTTCTGTACTGGATAGTGCTCAATGTTGGGTGGTAACATTGCTGGAATATTTATTGTGCGAAGTGTGTGTGAGAGAGAGAAATAAGAAAATATTTGATACTTCAAATTAAGGCCTTTTACACTAATCAAATCATGGTGCACGTAATAGAAGGAGTAGACAGTATGTTAGTATTGAATATAAATCTTCTCTGTATTTCTTACATACTGGTCAACTGGCATTTTGATGTGAAACTCTGGAAAACCGCTTTCTCCTCTCCACTAGTTGACTCAACTAAAAGGATATTCTGGAAGTTACGTTCTTCACACTTCGCTACTTGTTTATTGAAAACGAAGAAAGATTTTTATGGTTCTTCGGACTTTACCATTGTACCGATGGGATTGTGAACTTCGTTACGCACACCATTTTCTTTCAAGTTTGTGTCGACGCGTATAAAGGAAATTATTTCTCCTCTTCACGCAGAATTAGTAGAAATAGAGAATGAGTTGACAAAGTTTCTTCGTGCGAAACCAATATTGGTGTTCATCTAAACGACAAACATCTACATTTTCAAGGTCATTTCCACACATTATACGAAAACAGTGGGGAAGAATGTTTTCTATAAGTTTTAGCAATGTGAATTTTTACATTTATATATTTCAAATTTATACATTTAGAATGATAACAATTTTATTTATATCCTTCGAGTTGAATTCTTATATATTTCTTCTGGTAAATTAAAAAGGTTAAGGAATTCTACATTGAACGTCACAGGAATATGGATCGCTTGCGATCCTCCATCCCCTATAGAAGAGGGTATACTGATACCAGATATCAGTGGCAAGACTAAGTGGAAGAATTGAACTTCCTGATTGGATGGTGGATTTAGACATTTTGATTGTCTGTTAAGGGTTGGCTAAAGGGTGACGAAATTGTCTGAGTGAAACTCTTGAGACGTTCAGCTAAGAAAAAATGGGTTGGAGAAACTGAACTGCTATTGGCTAGTAGACATGAAAGAGATAGCTCTCTACTGGCTGCTCTGGAGTTTAAGAAAGTTTATGGGAGTGAATAAAAAGGCTTGCCTGTTGGGAAAGGTTAAGGAAGCTTAAATTTTACCTAAAAAAAGATTAATAATTTTAATTACAAATACCAGAAGTAAAATGAAATCACCTCGTCTAAGCCAACTGGGAAACAAGAGAAAATTAGGAAATATTTGTTATAACATAAAACAATATTAGAATAAGGAAAATGAGAAAAAAGGTACGACTCAAAATGGTGAAGAAGAAACCCAAAATAGAAAACAAATAAATAAGTCAGAAGCTCTCCGAAGTCCTTTTAAGATACATAAAATAATTGCAACAAGGAGGTTTGCTGTAGAAACTTTTTATCATTATCACTGTAAGCTATAAATGACCATTCTTTCATCCGAAAAAAATATTGACAGTAAAGAAATTATATTAGCAGGCTATTAAACACATTTTATTTAATGTATTAATTTATTGGTAAACTTCTGTTAAACTTTGAAATTAATCACATGTATATTTTTTTTAAATCTTATGTAATGTTCAGCCTAAAATATATTTTTCACGATGTTTAACTTAGGTCCTTAGGTTAAAGCTTTTTATTAAAACAATGAGTATTAAAATCTATCTAAAGAACTCCTAGTCACGCTCAAATGGTTCCTGAATCGCCATTACCTCAGCTTTGTTTTATTTGAAATGTCCACGCGTATTGTAACAAGAAGGAACATAGACTGGAAGACTTTTTTATAGACAGAAAGAAGTTAAATTATTAATTAAAAAGCAGTGTAAGTATATATATATAGAAGATCATTCGCATTTAATGCAAACGAATTTGTATTTTATTTACTCGTTTGCATTTTGAGATAAAACTTTGGCAACTTCAGAATAATCGTCTGCTAAGGTCTTCTTTTGATTGGATTGTAAAATAAAACATTTAATTTGGAAGTAGCTTATAAAATTTACAGATTGCTCGAAGGTTACGTAACTGCACTTTCCGTGGAAAAATATTCGTATTAACAAAATATAACGCGATGTAAAAATCTGGGTTATTGCATTTCAAAAAAAGATATTTATAATGTATTCAATTTGAAAAAAAAACGTCTTGTTGAAAGTATAAATGAAAACATGACCACGAAACCTCATCCGACGACTGTTAAAAAACACAGACAACTATCAATAAAGCGAAGTTTCTGATCCTAAATGAAAATCCGCCGGCTAAAAGATTCATTGCATCGAAACTAGGAATATCTACTGTTTCTGTAAGTAAAATCATTCATAAAGATTCAAAGTTAAAAAGATGTTCGAACCTAAAGTTCATCTACTTTTGTCAAAAAATATTGTTAAAGAAAAACCTATTGTAGAAAGTTATATGAAAAACACCTACCTGCTGAAAAATGAAAATTTGTGGTAATACTCGATGAGGCATAGGTATATTTAGGGGACACTAATAACAGAAGATCCCTTTTCTATTGCTCAATGGACGGTACGAAAGGGCTTCGTCAGCTTACAGAAAAGTTCCCAAAGGGATTGACGATAGTTGCAGAATTTTGTTACAACGGCAAATTAAAAACGTCTCAAGTAAAGCCAAAATTAACTCACTCTACTATCAGCAGAATATTTTAGAACCAATTTTTGAAGTAGAAATTCCAGACTTATATGGAAAGGGCATTGATAAATTGGAGCTTCATGTGGATAAGACCTCTAGTCACACGTATAAATCAACCGCCGTTTGCTTAACAAAAAAAGAATCAGAAACAGGAATAAAGTGTATCTCAGCGTTTCTCAAACTGAGGGGCACGCTCCCTAGGGAGGGCGGGACAACACTACAAGGGAGGGTGAGCATTTCGAACAGTTAAAAATAGAAGATTATTTAAAAAATTATCAATTTACCCTAAAAGTAGCAAAACAAAATACATTCTGACACATTTATATTGATATAATAAACTCTTAAATGCATCAGTACTGCGCAGCGTATTTGATAACTAAAGGCCGTATCAGACGTATACATTTCAAGCAATTTTTCGTTCAATTCGAGCAATTTTTACTCAGTTGCCATAGCAACCGCTTTAGAGCAATTTCTTGCTAGTGAGCTCAAGAAATTGCCCGAATAAAAAATTGCTTGGAATTCCAGCCAATAGGAATCCTGTAAGCTCGAGCGGTATAAAAAAATAATGCATGGTTGTTTCCGAAGGAGAAAAATCGGCGAGTAACATTTCAATGTGGTGAAAGTGCGCGGTTGACGTCAGAGCATGTCGTTTTGTTTACGGCAACCCTTCATCCTCAGTAGAAGGAAAAATTGCTTGAAATAAGTCTGCGTGTGATACGGCCTTAATATATCAATACTGAGTTAAGAACAGGTTTAAAACTTAATACTGACTCATCCCATTGCTCTGACATCCGCCTACTTTTTCAAAAGATCTTTAATGGCAGATGTCGGCATTGGTCCTCTTTCGTCTTCCTCTTGTTCAGAAGGAGACACATTTCGCTGTGTTTCTTGGTGTTCTTCATTCAAAATTTCTTGGAGTTCTTCTATCGTCAGTTCATCTTCATGCCCCATTAGGAGCTCTTCTATGTCACCCTCGTTCACCTCCAATTCCAGATCTCTAGAAGTTGTGAAAATTTCATCTATAATTTCAGGGGTGTCTCCCTGATCACCTCCGAATATGTGTTCGTTGTCCAAACACAAAAAATGTTTCTTGAAAGTGTTCGTTATCCGAACACAAAAATCTTTCATGAAAGTGTTCGTTAACCGATTTGTTTGCTAACCGATCTGTTCGTTAACCGATCACCCACTGTATAACGATTTGTGGAGCAGTATGACTGCTTGTAATTAACTATTGATCACTTATCGATAAAAAGCTAACTATTATGGATGAAGAAAGCTTGAGTGGTTTGATGTGGATACATTTTGCAGAATAGTAATCCTTTTTATTTGCATGTATAGGACATCACGTACACAGATAAGAAGCTGCACAAACAGCAAGACAGGGATTAACATAACACTGTGACAATAACAAAACGCGGCGGGAATTTTCCATTTAACTGAGGTTTATGAACAAAATACATGCCGGAAGTTCTAAGAATCACATGACTTCCGCGAAAAGCTCTTTATAGTGGCTGATATATATCGTGCGAGGGGAATTTGTTACCACTAATAAGAAAATGCTGAGTTTTAACGTTTGAAGTGTTAAAGTTACGATTAAATCCAGTTAGGTGGCTAAGCTAACAGTTAATTATATAGGCGAGGTTTTGTATTGCTAATGGTCCTCAGGTCTATTACAAATTAAAAAGTCTTCAAGAGAAAATTAACGTGAATTATTACATATACACACACTTATATATATATATATATATATATATTTAAATATATAAAAACAATCACAATTATCAATTTAAAAATTGAAATATATGAATCTCAAAATACCAAAACACTTCAGAATATCAATGGCGAATATAAAAGATAATGTTCCATCATTTTCAAACAAAATTAAAAAATTATAAAATAAAATAAAAATTTATAAAGTATCCAAGTGCAATCTCGGACTTAGGACCGATAAGTGGGGTTAAACTAGTTTGATGGCGCCAACCTTCCCCCTATTGCAACTTGGTAATTTAATTGGAAAATTTTAAAATTTCACAAAAAAAAAATTTAAAAAAAATTAAAAATTAAAAAGTTAAAATTAAACCATTATACTTTAAATTAAAAAGTTAAAATTAAATCATTATACTTGAAAAATAAAACTATTCGCCATCACATTTCGAAAGATATTGCAATATTAAAATTTAAAAACAATTTAGTTCATAATATAAGTGAACCCTCAAACTTCCAAGATGATGCACCCATCTTTAAAATAGTTGTAAAGGTAGAAAAAATAAATTCCTGATCCGAAAGTTCAAATCAAAAAATATTTGAGATCCGAAAGTTCAAATCAAAAATTATCTAAAATCAAAAAGTTCAAGTTGAAAAATCCGAAAGTTCAAGTTAAAAAATCTGAAAGTTCAAGTTAAAAAATCTGAAAGTTCAAGTTAAAAAACCTGAAAGTTCAAGTTAAAAAATCTGAAAGTGCAGTGTAACAAATGGGTTCAATACTTATATATCAAAATCGGGAAGAATTTTACAGACCATATTACAAGATACAATAGACAAATTTAAGGATACTTCTATTATTAAAAACAGCCATGATGTAATAAAGAAAGCTGATCAACAGGAGGTATTTTCTGTGAATGGGTTCGATTTCGAAGATTTATTTAACTCCATTAAAATAGAAGATATAATTCAGGTACTTTCAGATGCATATGAGAAATATGATTTGAATAATTACATTAGTTCTGAAAAATTCAATACACTTATTCGTTTTGTTATACAGGAGAACTTCATTATTTTTGAGAACAAACTTTATAAACAAATCAAAGGATTGCCTCAGGGTGGCCCGGCTAGTAATAGTCTCGCTAACCTGTATTTACACCATTATGAAATAGTTCGAAGAAAGGAACCCTCTTGCCTCTTGTTAAGATACATAGATGATTTAGTTATTATAGGTCATGATAGAGAATTTAAACCTAACATTAATTTTTATCCGGAATACCTAAAATTAATACAGACGAATTTTAACTCAAACAAAGTTGAATTTTTGTGGATTTGGATTTAACTATTATTGACAACAAATTATATAGCAATATATATGATAAAAGGGAAGCATTTAAATTCAATGTCATAAAGATACCAAACTTCAATAGTTGTCTTCATATATCTGTATTTAGAAATATAATTTTAAATTTTTTGTTGAGAAATAATAATTTAACTACGCACAATATTGATAGATTCAAAAATATCCAGAAATTTATATTATTGTGCATACAAAATGATTACCCCATCAATTTCCTGAGAAAATATATAGATCAGAAATATTTCTTAAAAATATTTTTAAACTCGTAAATGCACAAATCCACCACACAACATTAGGTCCACAGCTTGTTAGTGGTCCAGCTGTGAAGAATTTGTGCATTCCACACACAGGTTACATTTTAATATACATTTTAATACACACACACTTAAAACAACATTTACACGACTATATATACACTTTAAAATTATTTATTACCAGTTAAACATCTATGTCCAATCAGACATTTATGACCAATCAATCAAGCAAGTCTTTTACATGTGATATGGTTTGCATCTAATGCCAAGTAGTCATACTCTGGTGTTGGATCAAGAATCGATTGGATTGACATGGTTAGATGTCATGAGCAAAATATGATGTGTAATTGATATATTAAAAATGAAATGTCGTGCTACAAGAAATGGATCATATTCTTGATGGGATACTGTTTGGTGAGTCTTTAATGATTTACTCTATTCATTTGTGAATATACTGTATTTTTAATGATTTACTCTATTCATTTGTGAATATACTGAGTTTTTAATGTGAACATTCGGTTTTTAGAAATTTTTAGTTTGAACTTTCGGATTTTTAGTTTGAACTTTCAGATTTTTTAACTTGAACTTTCAGATTTTTAACTTGAACTTTCAGATTTTTTAACTTTTTCAGATTTTTAACTTGAACTTTCAGATTTTTTAACTTGAACTTTCAGATTTTTAACTTGAACTTTCAGATTTTTAACTTGAACTTTCAGATTTTTAACTTGAACTTTCAGATTTTTAACTTGAACTTTCAGATTTTTTAACTTGAACTTTCAGATTTTTTAACTTGAACTTTCAGATTTTTTTTGAACTTTCAGATTTTTTTAACTTGAACTTTCAGATTTTTTAACTTGAACTTTCAGATTTTTAACTTGAACTTTCAGATTTTTAACTTGAACTTTCAGATTTTTAACTTGAACTTTCAGATTTTTTAACTTGAACTTTCAGATTTTTAACTTGAACTTTCAGATTTTTTAACTTGAACTTTCAGATTTTTAACTTGAACTTTCAGATTTTTAACTTGAACTTTCAGATTTTTTAACTTGAACTTTCAGATTTTTTAACTTGAACTTTCAGATTTTTTAACTTGAACTTTCAGATTTTTTTTAACTTGAACTTGAACTTTCAGATTTTTAACTTGAACTTTCAGATTTTTAACTTGAACTTTTTGATTTTAGATAATTTTTGATTTGAACTTTCGGATCTCAAATATTTTTGATTTGAACTTTCGGATCAGGAATTTATTTTTTCTACCTTTACAACTATTTTAAAGATGGGTGCATCATCTTGGAAGTTTGAGGGTTCACTTATATTATGAACTAAATTGTTTTTAAATTTTAATATTGCAATATCTTTCGGAATGTGATGGCGAATAGTTTTATTTTTCAAGTATAATGATTTAATTTTAACTTTTTAATTTAAAGTATAATGGTTTAATTTTAACTTTTTAATTTTTAATTTTTTTTTTTAAATTTTTTTTTTCTGAAATTTGAAAATTTTCTAATTAACTTACCAAGTTGCAATAGGGGGAAGGTTGGCGCCATCAAACTAGTTTAACCCCACTTATCGGTCCTAAATCCGAGATTGCACTTGGATATTTTATAAATTTTTATTTTATTTTATAATTTTTTAATTTTGTTTGAAAATGATGGAACATTATCTTTTATATTCGCCATTGATATTCTGAAGTGTTTTGGTATTTTGGGATTCATATATTTCAATTTTTAAATTGATAATTGTGATTGTTTTTATATATTTAAATATTTTTCATTCATATGATGGGCTGCTTTGCGCCTGCATGTGTATGAATTTACTTGTGTATAATGTCTTAATGATTCGAATATAAATTTTAAGACCAAATCTTAATATATATAAATCTCGTGTCACAATGTTTGTCCTCAATGGACTTCTAAACCACTTAACCGATTATAATAAAATTCGCACACCATGTGCAGTTCGATCTAACTTGAGAGATAGGATAGTTTAAATCTCAAATTATAGTCGCAATTTTAATTTATTGCTAATTATTGTCTGTTATTATTTGACAGTCACAATTATCTGTTAACTCCAAATGATTCTAACAGATGTCGATACCTTTCGACTGGGTTGAGTAAGTAATCAATAGATGGCGCTGCTATGGTAAATCTACGAACGTGTCATATAAGCTATATTTTAATAGCATAATTACCACGTGTTGTTGACGCTATAAAATTAATTAAATTTATTTTGTACTGAACGAAATACCGTATAATTCAATTATTTCCACTTTTTAAATTTTTGGTGTTAGCATAGCCGGCCACGTGTTACTTAGACTGATGTAAGTATTATCAAATAATTATAAAATTTAATTTAATTAAAATGTCAATGCAAAAATGATACACAATTTCCTACACTTTTTCAATAGTTGTACAAATATTTTTTTTTATTGTTTTCATTTAACCGCTATTAAAAAATATTTAGCCCTTATTATTTCAATGTGCTATGATAACAAGTTTTTCAGATTTTTTTTCTTATATTTAAACGATTAAATTAGTATTTCAATTCTTATTGAAATTATTATTTAAACTCTATAATTTAAATATGTACATGTCAGTATTATCACATAATTATAAAAGTTAATTAGAATGATTTTCAATTTTTTTTCTCATATTTAAACGATAATTTATTTTCAGTCAAATGCCACGGAAAAAATCTAACCTCAACAACGCGAGCACCAGAGAGGCACGACGCAAACGTATTAAAAGAGCCCATCAGTTGGCAGAACAAATTGAATCAAGAAATCTAGCACAAAGAATCAGTACAGCAGAAGGTCATGCACAAGAATCTCAAGAACAGTGTAACGAACGTCTTCAAGAGAATATCATAAGAACAAGAGCAGCAGGAGAACGAGACATAGCCACAGTAGGAACAATAATTTCAATTTACACATGTAAGTAATATCACATAGTTTTATAAAAGTTAATTAATATATCAATGAGAAAATGGCACAAAACTCCCCACACTTTTTCAATAATTGTACAAAAATTTTTATATTATTTTTATTTAATCTCTATTGAAAATTATTTTGCACTTATTATTTCAATGTTAAATTATTATTTTCAGTCAAATGCCACCGAAAAATCTAACCTCAACAACGCGAGCAGCAAAGGGTCGCGACGCAAACGTGTTGAAAGAGCTCAGCAATTACCAGAACAAATCGAAACAAGAAATGCAGCTCAAAGAATCAGGACTGCAGAAAGTCGTGCACGAGAATCTCAAGAACAGCGTGACGAACGTCTGCAACAGAATATTACGAGAACAAGAGTGGCACGAGAACGAAACATAGCTACAGTACGAGCACTAGATCGACAAAGGCAACGGATCAGCCGTTCATTAACACGTGCATCATTCGTTCGGCTTGCTTTTGAATATGCACCAGATATTAACTACTCAGCGCATTCAAAAATTGCTATCGGTGGAATGGATAAAGTATGTCAATATTGTCATGCATTGAAATTTCGGAATGAAGCAGCCGGCATGTGCTGCGCATCAGGAAAAGTTGTGCTGTCACCTCTACCCGCTCCGCCGGAGCCTTTATTATCCCTTCTTACTGGCAATTCAGATGATTCCAAAATATTTTTGCGTAAGATACGCAAATTTAATTCTTGCTTCCAAATGACGTCATTTGGGGCAACTAAAATTTGCGATCGTGCATCCGATGGACGTAATTTTGAAACTACATTCAAAATTCAAGGCCAGGTGTACCATAAAATCGGATCACTGATGCCAATGCCTGATAACAATCCGAAATTTCTTCAAATTTATTTTATGGGCGATTGTGAAGAGCGCGTGACGACTCGGTGCCTGTATAATTTTATTGAACAAGCAGAGGAAAGAGCAATTGTGATATTATTGGAAAATTTTTTAGAAGATCACAATCAACTAATTCAATTGATCAAAAGAGTTTCGCCACGACTGCAAAATGACAATTATCAAATCGTCATAAAAGCCGACAAAGTACCATTAGGTGAACATGCTGGTAGATTCAACGCTCCAACTGTTGATGAGGTTGCTGTTATCATGGTTGGTGATCCAGTTGACAAAAGATCTATAAAAATTACACGGCAAGACAACACTATCAGTACGATTTCGGATCTACACCGTTCATATGACGCACTACAATATCCATTGATATTTTGGCAAGGACAAGATGAATATCACCTTAATATCAAACAGTATGATCCAAATACCGGTAAAATTTGACAATTATCTGTTTACTTTCTTACTATATGTATTGATTTAATTTCGTATTGCATTTTATTTTTTATTTTTTTTAGGTGATTACAGAAATAATAAAGTTAGCTCAATGAACTACTACGCACACCGAATAATGGTTAGACAACATCAAGACAATTATATCCTTCGATATCGTCAGCTGTTCCATCAATACATTGTTGATATGTATGCTAAGGTCGAAAGCGAACGCTTGCGATTCCTTCGATTTAATCAGGCAAAACTACGATCGGAAGAATATATTCACTTACGAGATGCTGTTGCTGGAAACATCGATGGAAATTTAAATCCCAATGACATCGGTAATGCTTTCATTTTACCTTCAAGCTACATCGGCAGTCCACGGAACATGCAGGAATACATGCAAGATGCGATGACTTACGTACGTCATTACGGCCGACCGGATTTATTTATTACATTCACATGTAATCCGAATTGGGAAGAGATACAAACTTTACTATTGCCAGGACAACAAGCCATTCATCGTCATGATTTAACTGCACGTGTGTTTAAACAAAAATTGAAATCCTTAATTGATTTTATTGTTAAATATTCAATTTTTGGTATCACACGTTGTTGGCTGTATACGATAGAGTGGCAAAAGCGAGGTTTGCCTCATGCCCACATTTTGGTTTGGCTTAAAGATAGAATCCGTCCTGAAGAAATCGATCAAATAATTTCAGCCGAAATTCCAGACCCATTAATTGATCAAGAATTATTTGATATTGTCACCAAACACATGATCCATGGGCCATGCGGTGCTTTCAACATGACGTCACCGTGCATGGAAAATGGAAAATGTAAAAAAACTTCCCAAAGCCGCATACGAATGACACGATCACGGATATTGATGGTTATCCAAAGTATCGCCGCAGAAGTACTGAGAATGGTGGCCACACATTTACAATGCGACTGCCGAACTTTCCAAATCAAGTTGAGTTTGATAATGAGTGGGTGGTACCATACTCACCACTACTTTCAAAAACTTACAAAGCTCATATCAATGTTGAGCTTTGCAGAGTTCTGTTAAATCAATTAAGTATATTTGTAATTATGTAAACAAAGGCAGTGATTTGGCCATATTTGAAGTACAAAACATTAATAAAAATGACGAAATAGCACGATACCAAATGGGCAGATACATTAGCAGCAATGAAGCTATTTGGCATATTCTCAGCTTTCCCATCCACGAAAGAGATCCTGCTGTCGAACATCTGGCAATACATCTTGAAAACGGTCAACGTGTATACTTCACTGAAGAAAATGTTCTCCAAAGAGCGTTCGAAGCTCCGAAAACGACTCTAACTGAATTTTTTACATTGTGTCAAAAACCTGATGTTTTTGGCCAATTCGGGAAGACATTGGTGTATGGTGATGTTCCACGTTATTTCACATGGAACAAATCCAGTAAAAAATGGGAGCCACGGAAACAAGGAAAACCACATCCTTCCATTACAGGCATATTCAAAGCTAAGACATTGGGGAGACTTTACACAGTACATCCAAAGCAACGTGAGTGCTTCTATTTACGTTTGTTATTGGTGAATGTTCCCGGACCAACGTCTTTTGAATTTTTACGAACAGTTAATGGTCGAGTATTCAATACATACCAGGATGCATGTCGTGAACTGCAATTGCTAGAAGACGATAGCCATTGGGACTTAACGCTTGCTGATGCTGCGTTGACATCAACACCGAATAACATTCGTCAGTTGTTTGCAATTATTTTGACGACATGTTATCCCTCGCAAGCACAAACTTTGTGGGAAAAATATAAAAATTGTATGACAGAAGACATCTTGCACCGAATTAGACAAACAAATCAATCCCAAAACATAGATTATACACCAGAGATGTACAATGAAGCATTGGTCTTAATCGAGGATTTATGTGTTCTTATTTCAAATTTACCACTTAATCATTATGGTATGCCATCACCTAATCGTCCAGCCACCGACTTAGTCAATACCGATTTACAACGAGAAAATCAATATGACCATGGAAGTTTAGCAACAATTATCATGAACAGTGAACCGTTACTGACAGCAGAACAAAAAATTATTTATGATCGGATTATGCTGGCTGTTGCTGCTGAACAAGGCGGTTTTTTTTTTCTTGGATGCACCCGGTGGAACCGGTAAGACATTTTTAATATCGTTGATTCTTGCCAAAATACGGTCGCAACAAAAAATCGCATTAGCAGTAGCATCGTCAGGCATTGCGGCTACTTTACTGGATGGTGGGCGAACAGCACATTCAACATTCAAGCTGCCATTGGACGTTCATAATAAACCAGATGCAATGTGTAACATCAAAAAGAATAGTGGAATAGCTGCAGTGTTGCGGAAGAGTTCTATCATAATTTGGGATGAGTGCACAATGGCACACAAATATTCACTTGAAGCATTAAACAGAACTATGCAAGATTTAAACAGCAATAATAAACTTTTCGGTGGTGCTATCTTACTTTTGTCTGGTGACTTCCGGCAGACCTTACCGGTTATACCTCGCTCTACTTTCGCGGATGAGATTAATGCATGTTTGAAACAATCATTCTTATGGCGAAGTGTTGAAACACTTCGATTGACCATAAATATGCGAGTACAATTGCAAAATGATCCATCAGCACAAATATTTTCCGAACAACTACTACATATTGGGAACGGTAAAATAGAACTGCAACTAAATACGCAATGCATTAAACTACCAGACAATTTTTGCACTGTTGTTCAGGATAAAAATGAATTGATTCAGAGTATTTTCCCGGATATACAGAATAATTATTTGAATCATGAATGGCTTAGTCAACGGGCGATTTTGGCAGCCAAAAACGTTGATGTTGATGAAATTAACTTCCAGATACAACAGTTGTTACCAGGTGATCTGATGTCTTTTAAATCAATCGATACTGTTGTTGATGAAAATGAAAGTGTAAATTTTCCGATTGAATTTTTAAATTCATTAGATATCCCTGGAATGCCACCACATAATCTTCGATTAAAGATTGGTTCCCCTATTATTCTCCTCCGTAATTTGAATCCACCTCAATTATGTAACGGTACGCGTTTGGTAATCAAAAAGATCACCGGAAACATTCTTGAAGCAACCATTTTGGCTGGGAAGTTTAAAGGAAAAGTGGTCCTGCTGCCACGTATTCCGATGATACCATCAGATTCTACCATACCCTTCAAAAGGCTACAGTTTCCAATTCGTTTAGCTTTCGCCATGTCTATAAATAAATCTCAAGATCAAACAATGTCCATTTGTGGTTTAGATTTGGAAAATCCATGTTTTTCTCATGGGCAACTATATGTTGCGTGTTCACGTGTTGGGAAACCGTCGAATCTATTTGTGTTAGCTAAAGACAGGTTAACCAAAAACATTGTGCACCGATTGGTGTTAAATTAAATTGAAATTGAAAGTATTTATAATTCAAAAAAAATAGATATTAATGTTTAAAAGTTTAAGACTGTCTGCCTTGCATACCTCATTTATGAGTTTAAGCGTCACATGTTATTTACTGTATTATACTGTATTATACTTATATTTGTTATAAAATAAATAGAAATAATAAATCTGATAAATTTTTATTTTGTACCTATTGATTTCTGCTTAATATCAAGTGTAAGAACATTTTAATTAATTGTGTTCAACGTACTTCCCCTTCAAATCTCAATCCAGTGAATTTGTATACCAACATCAACATTTTCGTCTTTGTTCGTAAATAATTTCATTGTACTAAAGGGTTATAGTAGTAGAAAGTCAAATAAGGAGTCAAATTAGATTGTTTACTATAATGTAATATAACAAAAACTTTAGCCACAGCAACGCGTGGCCGGGTCAGCTAATATATATATATATATATATATATATATATATATATATATATATATATATATAATTTTTACATTACATAATAATAAATACATCATAAAACATAAGTGCATATCCATTACTATACAATACATAAAACATCTAAAGGGCAAACATAAGAAATTTAAAATGAGAAATTCACAACCTTCCACATTAGTTTGTGGCCACGGTAGCCGAGTGGTATAGGTATCGGACCGTGGCTTGCTTTGTCACGGGTTCGAGCCCAGTACCACTAAAGACCCGCCGTGTAGGGCAGCGATGCACGTTAAATCTGTCGAGAGCTGAAACGTCCTCCCGTTGGTGTGGTGTGGTAGTTAGGAGAGGGGGGTGCCAGCTCAGGTGTCGTCCACGTCACTTGACCATGGTTCAAAATTACGTGGACCGTCGCCAAAAGCCTTCGTGTAGCTAAACAGTGCGACGTTAATATTCAATCAATCAATCAATCCACATTAGTTTATATTTGATACAAATGAATACAATCGTAAATGTAAAATTTTAAATCTGAGTGTAAAACAAGTCGTAGCGTTGAATAAATTTTAATAAGAAAAAAATTTACCTCAAAAATTAGACTAAATTTACTAGTTACGCTTAGCTTAGGAAGGGAATAGTAAACAATTTAATCCAGAAAAAAATAATTTCCATTCCTATATATTTAATCTTTACTATATTTCAACAAAACATGATACAAATGATTTTTTTTAAATCAGTCTTTTATTAAGTTTAAAATTTAATATTAAATTTATATTTGACACTATTTTTGAACATGTTATTTCATACACAACCTCTGTTCAAAATTTTCGGATTATAATCTTCGCGCGTTGATAAAAGTTGATATGTGCAGTAAAATTTACATGCTGTACATGCATCTGTATGTGTGTAGTTGCTCAGACATGCAGTATTTCGTTCGGACATTTTGTATTGTTACGCATAATTTGCAAGTGCACGCAATGGCTTGTGATGGGCTCATCGCGCTTTCCATTAATTGTCCTCTTGGGTTCTTTGGGGCCGAAAAAGGCAAATTCTTTCCAACCAAATCCAGAAGTGAAGCGTGATTATGCAAATTAAGAACCTTTTAAATAGCAGAAGTTTAGCGTAAGCAGGGTGGCCTTTTGGGAAGTGATTATGCTAGTCAGAGTTTAAGTGCGTAAGCTAAAGTAAGGGAAGTTAGCCGAATTTCAAGAGCTCATTTATTCGTGCCATTGCGTTCAAGTCAAGGTGGATACTATTCCACACGAGATAAACCATGACATAATTTAGGATCCAGGAGAGTTGCTGCTACTCAAAATATAGAGGTAAGATCGTTCTATTAACTACTAGGAACTGTGTATGTACAGAGGTTAGGAGTAAGCGGTAAAGTTAAATATAGTGGTCAGGTTTGCGCTTATTTGGTAATACGTATTGTGTTTCTTCACTTCATATCCGCTAAGTTAAAATATAAATATTATCATTGTATAGTGTTTAAGTTGAGATCTTAATAAAGAGGTATTAAAATTATGGCAACACCCTGGTTCTTCATTCACTCCCACACCCCTAGGTCACGAGGATAACTTAGAAGTAAGGCAACACCAACGGGCTAATGCCTTACAGACTGTATAACAAACAACATGAATCAACTTGTCAATATGTGACTTTGTTTCAAGTTCGTAAGGACAGCAAAAGATTGTCATCAACTGCTTTCATTGGTGTATGGAGAATATATTGTATCTTTGAAGTGTGTGTAGAAGTGTTTCGACGAGTTTTGTGAAAGTCAAAAGATTTAAAACGATTGAAGAGTGTTTGGATGGAATTGTATTTTTCTATTTATCAAATTGTATTCATCATTATTGAAATTACATTTTTATCCAAACTGTATTTTTATTATTATTCACATTGTGTTTTCCAATTCCTACTATTAGCCCACACTTTGTATTTATTTATTTATTTATCTTGGTGTAATTTTCAATCGTTAATAAATTACATTTTAAAGCGCTCAATTGAACTGAAATTTTATATGCATGATTATTTTGGATAACAATACAATAATTTAATTATAATTAATAAAAATTAATTGAGTAAAACTAATTATTTAAAGAATTACGAATACAGCCACGTTGGCATCATTTTTGGCGACTTGTATCAAAACTTGAAAAAGTTTTTTTCTCACGTTTTAAAGGCATTCAGATGAACTGAAATTTTATATACATGATTGTTTTGGATGACAATACGATACTTTAATGATAATTAATAAAAATTAAGTACCACTTAAACCCCGAGCTGGGCAAAATTGACTCGGGCTTCATCCCTTCAATGGGTCGATAAAATGAGTACGAAGCTTGCTTGGGAACTTAACACTGGGAGTTTTCGCGGCAGATTGGCCACCTGACCGGAACATCTGCTCATGCACCTCAGGGCCCAAGGTCGCGTATACTGAGTTCGGCACAGTAGGCCTTGTTCCTCATGGAATGTCGAGCCACTGAGTTAAGTTAATTACTACTTAATGCTGTGATTCTGTCATATGTATATACATATTTATATTAATTGTAACTATTAAAAAAAGTAGCTTTTTTATATTGCTTGTTACTATTAATGTGGGTGTTATTTTCATTTATATGCTATACTTAATCCCTGTACAATTCTTATCATTATTTACAATTTCTATTTTATATGTATTTTGTGTAAAATAATTCGTTTTACTGCCATGTCTTTTACCAATGTCGTCGACTGTATTTATCTTTTGCGCGACGGCAACATGTTAGTTTCGAGTTCTTTCTGTATGGAATGTTCAGTCGCTGTACTATTTCTCGCTAGGAGAGGTTCTCGCTGCACGAAAAGCTGCTGACACTAAATCAAAGTTGTTTTTAAAAAGCAAGAGTCATCATTTAGCCCCATGTGCGGTCAAAGAGATTTAATAAAACGTGACTATCGAATTGAAGAACATTCCAAAGGATGCCTTTTCGTGTTTCAATGCTTGTACATATGTGCATAGCATCGAACAATGAGTATTTAGAAGCACACTGATCTCTGTAGATATGGGTAAATATCTTCCCCAAAATATATATTTCACCGAACACTTTGAACAGAGATTGCATTGTTGTTTTATGTATAAAAATATATTTAGGCTTACTTCTTTAAAAAAGTTTTTTATTTGAATGTTCAGTCAAACCTGTTTAATGCGTTTTTTTTCCATGTGGTTTTGTTTTCTTTATGCAACTTTTTTATATGGAATTTTAAGGGATTAGTGATGTTTGACATTATGATTCCGTATATGTAAATTCCCCATAATATTGTATAGATCTTACAGCATCGTTTATATTCTATCAATATGTACATGCAGATCATATCAGCCAATTCCTTAAGGATTAATTAAAATTTTATAACATTTTTACATGCCAATTGCAAGGGTTTTACTGCTCAAGGTAAAACAAATGACGAAATGTCTTGCTCTAACGGTTCTATTCGCGTTCTTCATACTAATCCTCTTGGGGAATAATGGTTCTTTAAATATTATTCTATTGAAAACTTTCCTCTGAAGAAGATGCGAATTAATTAATCAAGGACGGTATTTAAAGATTAACTTTCAAGTTCGAAATTAGAGAGGTTAGAAGCTAACAGGATAGCAAGTGTGATTAATATAAAGCTAGGCGAGAGAGCTTCGTAGATTATTTGATTAATATTAAGAGTGATGATTTGGTAAATTAGTTCTTAAATTAGATTCAGGTTGGTTTGAATTAGAGAGATTAACTTAGAAATTATCTTCAAATATTATAAGGTGTATTGCCTGGACCTGCTAAGAGTAAGTGATCAAATTTATATTTAAATCTTCTAGTATCTCGTCTACCTTTCTGTTGCTCCCATATTTAACTATAGGTGCATTTCTTAACTTGGGTTGTAGAATTTGTTACGTTGTTGAGAATTGTTAATAAATTGAATTTGTTTGACTATGGCTAATCTTCCTTCTGACCCTCATACTCTAATGGATGGGTGATCCCATTTATTACACTTACAAGTAGCTAGATTTGACAAAAATATATAATCGTTAAAACATAAGTTGTGTTCAAAAAAGCTGTAATTCGAGAGTTGAATATCTCAAGTATCTAGAAGTGTAGCGTAGAGAGCACATTAGCATGTACGAATATCGCGTTTAAGAACTTGATTATGAGGCTCAATCTCTAAGCTCCATTTCAAGTTTCATATAGAAAATTCAAGAGAATAAATGAAAAAGAGTTAAATCTTTACTGGCTATTATAAAAAATATATCTGATGCAGTTATGGAAAGGGTCTGAAGGTGAAGGCTAAGAGGTTCGGTTCGATAATTATCTTTTTACAATGTTTGTATAGCTAGGGATCGTAATTTTAACAATTAGTTCTCTTTAAAGATTTTCCAGAGCCTTATAATCTCTTTAAAAATAATTCTTTCACTATTTTGTAAATATGACCCAAGGAATACTTCTTTATGTGGTCTTTATACACCTCGTAAAAGAAATATTTCTTTAAGGTATCCGACTACCCTAAAATTATGACTTTTTCAAAAAAAAAATTGACAAATTTTTTTTTATGATTTTATTTTATAAGGCATCTTATTAGCTTTATAAAAATACCAAGTGTTTTATTCTCCATTCACTAGAACAAAAACTGCAAGTGTTTTAGTAAAAGCAGATACCATAACTTTACATAAAATGTCAAACTTTAAAATGCGTTTTACTCGAAATGTGTGTATATTTTTTGAAAAGTTCAAACGGGGACAGTGATTGCTCAAAAAGTTTTTAAAATAATTTGCTGAAATTTTGTGTGTATGTTCTGTATAACAGTAGAAGTGTTTTAACCTTCAGATCTATCAATCACTGTTTTATTACAAAATTTACAGTTCTTTAAGTGAATATAATCACTGTTTTTTAAGCAATTTCGTATAACTAAGATGAAGAGTTCTCTAGTTATTGTAAAACTTAAAATATTTCCTACCCTGAAGGTCATTTCAAAAAGGAATAGCAAAGCAAGAGATCAAAATTGAAAAATAAAGAATTGGTTCATTTACTATTTGTACAGAGCGGGCCTCATTTATGTAATTTTTTGTCAATTTTTACCTATTTTTCCCATTTTAGTGGAAATAGTTTATTTTTCTCTTCATAATTTTACCCTTTTTTTTAAATGTACTAATTAAATCTAAAAACCACAATCTCTCCAAATCTCTATTTTTTAAAAAAAAAGGTTGTTGCAAGTAGTCGGATACCTTAAAGAATGAATGAAAATGCCTTTGTCAAATCAATATATCAAATTTTTAGTAATATTTTATGCAGTCCTTATCCTCCATAAAAACAGGTTGGGCTGTATACAACTAAAATTTATTCTATTAGACCAGTTGTAGATATGTTTCACTTAAACAGCACTTCTGTGCTTCTTCACGTTTGACTAAACAAATTGAGCTTACGCATATGATTTACACAAATTTACACATGTTGAAATCAATGCATTAAAAAAAAAATCAGAGATGGTTGTATTTTAAAATTCAATGAAAAACATTTAATTTTTATGAAATTATTTACTTTTAAAACATATACAATATTCGATAATTTTGATAGAGAGTAACTAGTGAAAATTAGTTCAGTGAACTGGAGTGAAAAATGCAGCGGGAAAACTAAACAATATTTTGTATAAAATGAAAAACTAGGATTACTGATTAAAGAAAGACAAAGAGGATTTTTAATGAAAGAAGTACTCACTTTACGATCTTGGCAATTTCTAGGACCTATTTCACCACTCTGCATAAGTTCTGCAACAAAAAAGATACACGGATATTTAATATAACTAGATCAAACTATTATTTATTGGTAATAAAATACTTCAAAATTAGACTGAAGATCGCATTATATGTTTAACAATATTACAAGTCTTTTTTCCCAAAATGTTAACAAAAATCGCCTTTTTTAGCAAATTTTTTCCCGAAAAAGATAAAAGAGATAAAAAGGAATTCAATAACCAAATAATAAATATGAAACATATTTCCTAAATAGGATTTATATCATAAATGAGATAATTTTTTTCCAAGATTTGTGAAATAATTATAATTTATTTTTTACTTATATTAAATTTTTAAATTCAAGATATTTGAAAATGTATTTTTAATGTTAATTCATAAAAACGCGTAAGTAAATTATACATTAATAAAACTTACTTTCATGTTCATTTCTCATCGCTTCCCCCAATGTTTTGCAAGCAGAGAACATTTCGAGAAAATTTGGGGGTGGACCTCGTGGTCTTCCATTTCCGTGAGGAGGACCACCGGGTGGCCCTCCAGGTCCTCGATGTGGACCACCTGGCGGTCCACCTGGTCCTCGACGAGGAGGTCCATCACGTGGAGGTCCTCCAGGAGGTGGTCCTCTGTTACCACCACCACCACCACCACGTCTTTGAGCAAAGGTAGTAACTGCCAGATTAAAAATTAATGCCATTATTACAAATGAATTCATCGTGAATTTTGAATGGAATCAAAAGCAGGTACAAAACCAATGAGAACCATTTTTATACCGGGTATTGATATGATTTTTTTTAGTGTGCTTTGTATTAAACACGTGATATAATGAAAAGTTTAACAAAACAGAAGGAAATATATGTTAGCATGTCTGAAACCGTTAGAATTTCCTTTTTTTGAAATATAATGGTCTGCTGTGAAAGTTCTATGATTTGTGAAAAAAATGTTAAATAAACAAAATATATTGCGTGCAGTAGCTTTAGTTCAACTATTGTGAATCCAGGAAGGATATTGTTTCTGAGGTATTTTTATTTCCTTGTTACATAACCAAGTTAAAATGGAAAATTTTCCTCTTATTACTTGTATTTATTCCTATATTTTCTTTTTTTATCACATTTTTAACGACAAACATTGAATTTCTCTAAATTTAAAATTATAAATTTGCTGTCGCCTTAATATTTACACATTGCATCAAAAGTAATTGCATAAGACTTGAATCAAGGAAGTTAATTTTTTTTAACAAAAGGAATATTCCTCTGAATAGTCTGATTAATAAATGACGTAATTTAGTATAAAAGTATGTTAATAATTTTCTCTTTTAAAAGTCTCGGGAAAAAAAATAAAGAAAATATACGTTAAGCCAAACTCCACAATGAAAAATGTAGAATCCGATGCATAAACAAATATTTTCTTTGCAAAATACAAACTTTAGATAATTAATGCTACTGGAAGGCAAATCAAATGTATCATGCTATTTTATCTGGTACCATAATCCATTATTAAAAAATTGTTAAAGAAAAGTTGTTTTTTTGAAAAACCTCTTTGAAATCTTTATTTTTTTTATTGTTATTGAACTTTCTTGATAATGGAACAAACGGGTAGATATTTTCATTCTCGTATAAATAAGTAGTATTTTTATTGTTGTTTATAATCCTGGAAAGATCTGAAATATGTCAAATCAGCTCCAGAATGTTGATGACTGCGAAAATAAGGGGATCGGATGTTCCCTTTAAACAGTCTGATGCATCCTAGAATGTTATTCGGTGAAACTGGATGGTCACATTATTTTTTACAAGTGGGGTTTATTATTCTGCTACTTTCATAGGAAATACATTTCAGAAGGCCACCTGTTAATCCAGTTAAGGGGTGTCCAACCAATCACACGTGTGCCATGTTGGAGTTGTAACAGTGACTTATTGAAAAATTTAAAAAATTGAAAAGATAATAATAAAAAAACACTTTTTTTTAATAATTTATTACAATTCATTTGTCTTAGACATAAAAAAACCCTTCGAAATTTATTTCAAATACACTTAATGAGGGGAATTATAAGATAGAAAATATTCTTCCAAATATTACTTTATCATTGTTGAGAGCGCTGAATTTCCCAAACAAGTGCACTCTCGAGACTTCGGAATTAGAAGGAGCGTCCTTTAAAATATCTGGAAGAAAACAATGGGACATTTAAATAACTTAAATTTAAGATTATATAAGGACTAAAATGTGATTATTATGAATGGGTACGGAAACAAATTAAAAACACGGGGTCTAAAATTTAAATATTAAGATTTATTTTAAATGAAAAACACTCAAAGAAAAAACACTAAGACAGAACGGCTCTCCTTCGCACCCAGATATAGAATGAATTCTTTTTAAATTCCAAGGGGGGGAAGGGGAATTTCCGTCCTCTTTTTCAGCTGACGTCTTTCGGTCTCTCTCTCTCTCTCTCATACCATGAATACTTCGAATTTCAACCCCAAGGGGGTGAGGGAAATCTAACCGTCCCCTTCAGTAGGTGATGAAGGACACTTTCGTACTCCTTTATAGGGAATAACTGTATTTTGCCTACCTTAATTTGTTGTATATCACTTTTTTTTTGTCTGAATTTTGGTGAAAAAATGATTAACAATTCTCATTAATGCAGGAACTAACTAAAGTTAATATTTCTCCGAGCGATCCTAGATTTCAAAATTTATTATCCATTTTACTGTATTTGTTTAATGCTAGGTTTAATGTTTTTCCAAGATAAAAAAACGCTGAGCTTTTCAAAAATCCTTTTTCAATTTCTCTGCAAGACGTTAATTGTTACCAACCTGAAATCTAAATCTAAACTATTGACCTGAGGCACCACATTAAACTAAAAAGGAAATACAACAAACTTATTTCGGCTGCAAGTGATCCGAAATGTATGGAATTTTAGAAATTTGTACCAACAAGCAATTTTGTAAATTTATAGGCTGTCAGATATTATTGTATGTTTGGATCAACACGGATGTTTGTGAACAAATTTTTTCTATTATGAACATAATGAAGTCAATATTAACTGATATATATCTGAAACAACCTAACTTTTTTATCATTTTCAAGTACCAATTCTAGTATAAATGACAAAAAAAAAACAAAAAAACCTGCAAATTCAAAAGCTCCATAAAGAAAGTACAAAATGTTTAACAATTATTTAGAATTAAATATGTTTCAAGTTGCTCCATTTTATTTTATATATAACCCAACTGATTGAAGTTTTTGATTTTAACTTACATTAATTTTAAATTTTCACTACTTACACAGGCTTCCATAAAAGAATGTACAATTTGCATAAAGAATGCCATAAAAAGCCTAAAATTAACCTTTTTTTTAAAACTTTTCCTATACTTTTGTTTGTTGGAGAATATGGAAGTAGTACGCATATTTTTTTATCACATAAGGCAGCGTTTCTCAAACTGTTGGGCACACACCCCAAGGGGGCGCGAGCATACTGAAAAGTCGAAAACAAAAGATTACTTTTTTATAAAAAATATTAATTTTTTTTTACTGAAAAAACAAACAAAAACATTTCGACACAATAAAAAATAAAATACACATTTACACTGACATAATACACTTATAAATGTATCAGTACTGCACGATGTATTTTATAATAAATTTAACAATACTGAGTTAAAAACAAGTTTAATATTTACCAGTGACCCCATGGGCTTATCATATATAAATCTGTATACAAATATTAACACTTATCTGAATAATTTGTACTTTTTATAATTAATCCCTTAACTGCTGATTAAATTGTACCCAATTTGCTCCCCAAAGCCACCGTTTACGTAGGCACGTGCACGTGATGTATTGGGGTAGGGGAGAGAAAAGGAATAAAAATAAGTAAATCCTCTGAACTAAGTAAATCTTTCGCAAACACTGTAAAAGCCCTTTTATTGCATTCCAAAGCCTTCGGAATAATTTTACGGATAGCAGTGCACAGAAAAGATCGTATTTCGGAAAGACGCATATATACGTCCAGGACAATTAATGTTTTGGCTGAGTGAGATGTATATATACGTCCAGGGCAATTAATGTGATGTATTGGGGGAGGGGAGAGAAAAGGAATAAAAATAAGTAAATCCTCTGAACTAAGTAAATCCTTCGCAAACACTGTAAAAGCCCTTTTATTGCATTCCAAAGCCTTCGGAATAATTTTACGGATAGCAGTGCACAGAAAAGATCGTATTTCGGAAAGACGTATATATACGTCCAGGGCAATTAATGTTTTGGCTGAGTGAGACGTTTATATACGACAAGTAATATATTGTAGGCTTAGCGTCGAAGTATAGTATTAATGAATTGAATACATTGTTATTGTATGAAGGGGGGGTGATGAAAATTATGATTGAATATTGAGTCGCAAGTATTGAAAGTTTGAGAAGTACTGAGATAAGGACACACTCTTTTGAAGAGGGTTAGCTATCACTGGTCTCTCCAGATCAGTCTGAAAGCCACGGTCACATTTTATTTTCAAAAAATTTTTTAAAAAAAAAAATAATAAATAAAAAATAAAAATAAATAAATAAAGCTCCCAAAGGATAATTTTTTTGTGTAACCTTTACTCTCAGACTGCCCAGGTTGGACTATTAAGTAGCCACCTAAAATATCTTGCCTACGATAGTGGTTAAAAAATCCACCCCACTTATAAAAAATGCTGTCACCATCCAGTTTCACTGGATCACATTCTGCGATGCATCAGGCTTTCTAAAGGGGACCTAATATCCGATCCTTTGATTATTATAGATTTTTTTGTCAACAAACTTCTGGAGCTTATCTGACATTTGTCAAATCTTTCGAAAATAATAAACAACACACAGTTTTTTTTTGGTCACAATGATTGACCTTTTTATAAATGAAACATTTGGTGAAACAAATTTTTTCTTCCTTATATCCTTTTAATTATTAAATAATGTTCATAAGGGTACTGATAAAAGATTATTATCATACTTGAGTTCTTAAAAGAACGTTTAAAAACAATTAAAAGCAAACTTTCAACTAAAAAATTGTGATAATTTTCCATATTAGTTAAGTATATTCTGAATTTTGATGTATATTTAGTATATTGAGGTAAAAAAAAAATCATGCCTATTTTCTCTAAGACAGAAAAAATAGATAAGGGTACCTATTAAAAAAAATTCAATTATGTTTGGATAAATCTTAGTGTATTATATTCCTGAAATGCTCAGGGACATCTGAAGACTGTTTGAGGCCCTAGGCCCAGAGAAATCTTATGAGGTTCTGGGCTCCTGTGCAAAAGTAGGCCTTACCTGAGATCTTTAAAAGTGTATAGTATTGTCAAATACTCGTACAAACGGTAATTTGAAAAAAATAATATGCAGGATTCACAATCTCACACACCTTGGCGTAAACCGCCTCCATCGATGGTCACATTTCAACTAAATGAGTTGAATGATTGATTATGATATTAAGCTTAGGCCGAGACATGGACAATGGTCATTACATATTAATTCTTACCACTTTTGACAGTTAACATGCAATTTGAAATTCCTTGTTTTTTCAGAGAATATGTACCGCAAGGGTGTCAAACTCAAAGGTTTAACTCTAGGTGGGGTTCAAACAGAATCAATATTTGTATAGAAACGTAGGATTATTTCAAACAATACATTAGAATAAACATATAAAAGAAGAAAAAAATAATAAATAAATAAATGATGTTTACGTCCTGGCACTGGCACCTCTTTTCTGCTACTATTTTTCCGAAGAATTTTTTTTTAATTTTATTATATATTAGAGACCCAGTGGTCGAGTGGTAGCGAATGGGGCTTCCACATCACAGGTCCGGATTCTTTTCTCGGACTGGGAAAGGTCGACTCAGCCTTTCATCCCTACTGCAGTGGGTCGATAAATGAGTACCAAGCTGGCTTGGGGGCTTCAACACTGGGGGTATCGCTTCAGACTGACCACATGATTGAGACACCTGCTCATGCACCTCAGCGCTCTATGTTTATGTATAGTGGGATGGGCACAATAGGCCCTGGCCCTCAAGGGCTGTTGCGCCACTGAGTTTCAGTTTATAAATTAGTGTGCTGAATATTGGCCAGGCCACGAGTTTGAACATCCCTTATGTACAGGACTAATATTTGACCATTAGAATTATCCGGATCATGATCTAATCAAGACAGAGTCGAGAATGAAACGTGGCCCCCACCGAGGGTGAGGCCCTGGGCCTGTGACGAGTTGTCGCATGGCTTGAGAAAATCCCCGGAAATACTTCCAACTATACTTATAAACTCAGTTTCAGATCTGAATGCCTATTCCTCCATTTGGTACACACTAAATTGTCATTTTCTTATAGAAAATAAATTAATTTACTAATTTTATATAACTTATGATTAACAATCCCAATCTAGTTGGAAGATTATAAGATTTTGTCATGTAGTTTAAGTTTTAAGAAAATATATAATTTTCTATTTCTTGTAAAATTAATTTTTATAATTAAAATTTAATCATGGGTTGCTGATATAATAATGAGTTACAGTTGAAAAAGCCTTGAAGCATTACTCCTTGAAGAATTAATTCAAAATTTAATTAACCAATTAAACGAGTTCTTTAGCTTCAGTTTTTCAATAAACCTGCAATTTAGGAGAAATAAAAGCTTTCAATCTTGGGAAACGGATGAAACGGTGTCTTAAAATGAAGGGAAAGTTTCTGCATCATAAAAACAAAAATTCCTATCGCGTGATTCTTTTTTAATAAAGAAAACATCAAATAATCAGCAAATCAAATGATTATTTTATGTCTTGCAGAATTCGGTTTTAGTGATAAAATAGTTACTAATTTTTAAGACTAATTTATTTATATTTTACAAATATTTTTCTCTTTATTGATAAAAATTATATAGAAATTATGGTATTTGTTCTTTATTATACGGAATATTTTTGTCATTTTACTCAGAGTAACAAAATGTTGTTTCTGTCTTGGCGCCACTAAAGACCCACCACATAGAAAGGTTGATGCACGATAAATCTATCGAGGCTTATGGTGGCATACTCTATGGAAATTTAAAAAGGTTCTATAGTAATTATTCCAAGGGTATTTTAGAAATCGATTATATTTTTCTCTTTTTAGCAAATTTATTCTGTTTTTAAGGATTGTAATTATGAAATAATAATTTATATAGATGATGCATACATTAGCTGAAGGAGGTGTGATCCAGGCACCTAAAGCAAAATGCCATTGCATAATAAAATATAAGCAAAAATCTGATATAGAGCATATTTTTTTCTAATTTTCTATTCAAATTCTTCATCAACTTTAACCCTTTATCTACCGCATTATGTTTTACTGCAGTTTTTTTTTCATACAATATTTTTTTTTGAATCACTACATTGAAAACTCTCTGTAAAGGATATACATAAACAAAATACTCAACATTGGGAAATTTAATAAGTTAGAGCTAATTGATTAATTAATGATAGTCAACTGTAAAATTAATTAGATACACACTGTTCACCTTAAAATAAATAGTCAAATCATTTTCTATGGTCTTCATTAACATACAAAAATAATAAGACACTTAAATTTTGACATTAACTATTTTTTTGGGGGACAAAATGACAATTTTCGCAATCCACTTAAAATGGCGTCAGATGAAAACGCAATTTCTACTACAAAACTATTCGCCTTCCCCGCTAAAATGCTCCTCATAGAAACCGTGCTGCAATATATCTAGGAAGAGTGGATTTAAATATATATATAAGTATATCGTCAGAGTGATCGTAAAAATGTTTATTCTATGTAACTTTAAAATGAGTGGTACTTATAAGTACCGTCGGTAGATAAAGGGTTAAACTCTTATGAAAGATTACTATTATAAATATTTTGTATGATGTAAAGAGTGTTTTTTTTCAGGTATAGAAGTTTAAGTTGGCATTACTTTCCAAGGTGGCGACCGATTTAACAGCTGTCAAGTGATTTATTCTCAGTTTGGTTTGGCAATTCATCAAAACGATCATCAAGCAAGGCGTAGATTCGTCGAATGGGCCCAAAACGAGATTGCCGTTGTTCCCGATTTTCATAAGCGAATTTTGTTTAGCGATGAAGCGCACTTCTGGTTGAATGGCTACGTCAACAAACAAAACTGCCGCATTTGGAGTGAAGCTAATCCACAAGTGTACGTCGAAACACCGTTACATCCAGAAAAACTGACTGTTTGTTGCGCTTTATGGGCTGGTGGAATCCTTCTTCAAAAACGATGAAGGCCACAACGTTACAGTCAATGGTGATCGGTATAGTGCCATTATTACTAACTTTTTCATTCCTGAATTGAACAATCATGATGTCCAGGAGCTGTGGTTCCAACAAGACGGCGCAACATGTCACACAGCTCGTGCCACAATCGATTTATTGAAAGACACGTTTGGTGACCGCCTAATTTCACGTTTTGGACCTGTGAATCGGCCTCCAACATCTTGTGATTTAACACCGCTAGACTATTTTCTGTGAGGCTATGTAAAGTCATTGGTCTATGCGGATAAGCCACAAACGCTTGACCGTTTGGAAGACAACATTAGCCGTGTTATTGCCGATATACGGCCACAAATGTTGGAAAAAGTCATCGAAAACTGGACGTCCAGATTGGACTACATCCGAGCCAGCCGTGGCAGTCCTATGCCGGAAATCATATTTAAAATGTAATGCCACAAGATTATCTTTCGAATAAAAAAAATTAATGTCAATCGAATAATACATCGTTGTTTTATTGCAATTTAAAGTTCTATACCTCTAAAAAAACACTAGAAAAAAAACACTAGAAAAAACACACACGGTCAGACTAGAGATATATATTTATGTTTTAATTACACAAACATGCCGACCCACCATCTTGCACAATTCACCGTTTCTCAAAAACGGACCAGTAGGCAGGGCTTCTAGGGTAGGATTAATAGTACCGGCAATGTTTATATGTTTACGTGGAAACTTACAGAAAGCTATATTATTCACTCATGAGAATTAGTTGAGAAAAGAGAAGAATTTGTTGAAGTTACATAAGTATAAATAGCAATCCACATTGAGCTCAGCGAAACTACACCGGAGGAAGGAAATGTATCAAGTTTTGGTTTCATTTTTTAAGGTGAGTAAAGTGAAAATGACATGACATCTTCATGACATTCAACCCGTGTTTCAACCGGTCTCCGTATTTCGATGGAAAAAGGAGAAAAGGAATGAATTTCTTTAATAGAAAGGATTAAGAAGAAAATTATTTTTAAATCCGTTCCGAGGCTGGGATCTTAACTGAGAAGGTTCTTGAAGGCAAAAAAAGAGAAATGAGAGATCATATTTGCTTTTTGTTTGTGTCTGTGGTTGTTCTTCCCGACTCGCAATCAAGCGGAGGAACTGTGTGTCTTTTGACTTTGAAGAGTTTTTGAGTATGCCAAAGACTATTATCTTGTGTGTTGAGATTTTAGGCATTTATGAAGTAAAGGGTGTTTTTTTGAGAGGTATAGAACTTTAAATTGCAATAAAACAAAGATGTATTATTCGATTGACATGAATTTTTTTTATTCGAAAGATAATCTAGTGGCATTATATTTTAAATATGATTTCTGGCATAGGACTGCCACGGCTGGCTCGGATGTAGTCCAATCTGGACGTCCAATTTTCGATGACTTTTTCCAACATTTGTGGCCGTATATCGGCAATAACACGGCGAATGTTGTCTTCCAAATGGTCAAGCGTTTGTGGCTCATCCGCATAGACCAATGACTTTACATAGCCCCACAGAAAATAGTCTAGCGGTGTTACATCACAACATCTTGGAGGCCAATTCACAGGTCTAAAACGTGAAATTAGGTGGTCACCAAACATGTCTTTCAATAAATCGATTGTGGCACGAACTGTGTGACATGTTGCGCCGTCTTTTTGGAACCACAGCTCCTGGACATCATGATTGTTCAATTCAGGAATGAAAAGTTATTAATCATGGCTCTAGACCGATCACCATTGACTGTAACGTTGTGGCCTTCATCGTTTTTGAAGAAGGATTCCACCAGCCCATAAAGCGCAACAAACAGTCAGTTTTTCTGGATGTAACGGTGTTTCGACGTACACTTGTGGATTAGCTTCACTCCAAATGCGGCAGTTTTGTTTGTTGACGTAGCCATTCAACCAGAAGTGCGCTTCATCGCTAAACAAAATTCGCTTATGAAAATCGACCATTATTTTCGAAATAAAATTGCACAATTTGAAAGCTTTGTTCAGGCTTGAGTCTATTCATGATGAATTGCCAAACCAAACTGAGAATAATTCACTTGACAGCTGTTAAATCGGTCGCCACCTTGGAAAGTAATGCCAACTTAAACTCCTATACCTGGAAAAAAAACACTCTGCATTTTTAAGTGTTCACTAGTTTTGAACGATTGTATTCAGTTTTGTGTGAAGTGGGTTTAAAGTCTTGTGATATTGCTTTCTGCATCTACTTTTGTGTTGTGTTAGCTTGTGTATGAGTTAGCTACCTCCAAGACTAACATTTCTTTTAAAGAAAGCTCCACTTCGCATGCGTTTTGAAGAGTTTATCTTAAAAAGTAGGAGGCATGGGTTTCTCAGAGACTTTTCTGCCCCTCTCCTTCTGAAATCTGAGCAGTCATTCTGGACTATTCGTCCCTGAAGAAATAAATCTACGGATTTTGTTTCGTAATAATGCTTACTACAGGATCTGTTGAGAAAATTTTTCGATAGAAGGGTCGATTTTCGGGGGAAAATGTAATTAAATAGCACTTGTTTTTTTGCACATAATTTTTTTTTGCCTCTATTATTTAAGAACTTAAGATATATATACAGCGGGTGATCGGTTAACGAACACTTTCACGAAAGATTTTTCTGTTCGGATAACGAACACTTTCAAGAAAGATTTTTTGTGTTTGGACAACGAAAACATATTCGGAGGTGATCAAGGAGACACCCCTGAAATTATAGATGAAATTTTCACAACTTCTAGAGATCTGGAATTGGAGGTGAACGAGGATGACATAGAAGAGCTCCTAATGGTGCATGAAGATGAACTGACGATAGAAGAACTCCAAGAAATTTTGAATGAACACCAAGAAACACATCGAATTGTGTTTCCTTCTGAACAAGAGGAAGACGAAAGAGGACCAATGCCGATATCTGCCATTAAAGATCTTTTGAAAAAGTGGGCGGATGTCAGAGCAATGGTCTTAGAATGGCACCCAAACCAAGTTGATGTCAGTAGGGTTGAGGATCTTTACAACGACAATGCTATTAATTACTTCCGCAAAATCCTGAAAAAGAGAGAAAAGCAATCGACATTGGACATGTTCTTGAACGCCCCATAAGGAAAAAATGAAAAGGACTGATTAATATGCAAGACTATATGTGTATGTATTATTTTTTAAAAAACTTACTAAGAAATTATACATCTTTTAAAATTTAATTTTTAGGGTTTCCAGAATAAATTAATCCATTTCACGTAGAAGTCTATGGTGAATCGATGATTGGTTTACGAACAATTCGGATAGCGAACATAGTCTTGGAACGGATTATGTTCATTAACCAATCACCCACTTTGTATATTGTTTCTTCAAATATTTTATAATATTATAAAAGTATTTTACACACCTTTTTCGTGTATTTTTGTTATGAATAGTGGATAAACTCGTACAAATTTGGAAATTTGCAAGTAATTTAGTAGCAATTTTTTTCTGACATATTTCCTCAAAAGTAAGATTATTTTGTATGAAAAGTAAAAAGGCACTTAACTGTAAGATATATTATCCTATATTGTGTGTATTTTCCATATTAGAAATTGAAACAGACATTTTAATATTTGTTTTGGATATTCATCATGTAAACAAAGTTTACAGAAGAAGGTAATATAATTATTTATTTAAAAATGCGTTTTTATGGTGAGGTTTACTATTTTTAAAGGGATGAAGTTGCAAAATTTGAAGAATGGAATCTAACTGACATAATACTAAATGGTTTTAAAGTCAAAAATAGTTGTAACTTTTTAAATTAAATTTTGGTGGAAGACTGATATAAAAATATTCACAAATAAAGTAAAAATAAAACAATTACGCATTCAAAGGGAAACATATTTAAAAAATTGCATATATTATACATATGTATAAATGTAAAGTTATTTTTCTTCACTCTTTTCTTTTTATTATTTATTTAATTATTGTTAAGAAACATTGCTTATGAGCAGATGAATAATACTAAAAAATTCTGTAAAATAATCATTCTTCAAAAAAAGAGAAATCTACTACTACTTTTAGTTTTATAAAAAGTCAAATTTTAATTCCAATTATTTTTTAATTTTTTCTATTTTTGAACTAATTGTTACTCTTTTCTTTCTTTTCTTTTTGAAAAATATCATTTGGCAACACAATTAAGCTTGAACAAAATGCACGTACAGTGGTTGTGATAAATGAGTAGTCCTGTTTATCTAACTTTAAATTTCGGTGCTGCCATCTATTGCAGGAGAAATACATGTTTTTTTAACAGTAGTAAAAAAATACTTTTTTCTACAATATTTTTTTCCCCGTAGGTACTCATGATCAGTACGATTGTATTTGGTTCAAGTAGTACTATATCATGGAGTGAATTCATTAACTAAAACAGTTATGTTTATTGTTTTCAATAAATTTCTCAATTGCGGATTTTATTTTTGCATGGAATTGTAGAAAATGCTCTTAGTTTTATTCGATTTTGATAATTTTCCCCCAGAAATATACGAAAAAAGTATAAGAAAAAACTTTTAAAAACTTTTGACCTTTTTAATTAAGTAGTCTCTAATTTGTTTTACTTTATTTTTGTTTCAATATTTTTTGCTTCACTGTTTTTATGAAATTAAATCAATTGAATTTTCTATTAATATTATAAAGGTAAAACAGATTGTTCAGTAGCCCCCATTTACGACGAGATAAGTATATCCAAAAAAATGAATAAACTAGTATAAAAAAGGCTTCCTCACACATTAAAATGTTTATAAATTCAATCGTTTTATATTCATCTTTCCTTGTACTTATGATAGTTTATGTTTTTATTAAAACATTTTTCTTATTGTTTTGTATTTTTTTTGGTTCAGTCTTCCCACAGATAGAGGTTTTTCAATAGACCTGTGAAATTTTTTAATTCTTTTGAATAAAATTAAAGAAAACAAGCTTTAAAAAATTAAAAGGAAAAAATACAGATGAAATTTTTTTTTTGCTCTGTATTTCAAAATAAATCAGTTATGCTTTGAGCTATGCATTATAAAGAATTCTGATTTTTGAATTATATTGGTAAGTCTATCGAATCTTTTTTAGTTCTTAAATTTGTAGTAAAGTTTAGCTCAAAATGATTTTTTTTATATCTAATGCCATTTCTTCAGAATTGTGTTTCATTTTCAAAATATTATTTCTTATCTTTATTTGTGTTAGCATCTGGTGACTCGAGAATACTTAACATCATTAAGTATGAAAAATTTTGCAGAAAATGTTTCATCTAATTAATAATCAAAGTATTGTTGACTCCCCATTTTTATCTGTGAGAACCATTTCTTAATAAATCTTTAAAAATATACTGTTATGTATTTTGAAAATAAGACATATATATATATATATATATATATATATATATATATATATATATATATATATATATATATATACTTCCCATAATCTGTTCAAAACAAATATGCCGAATGGACAAAATAAGTAAATAATTCCGTAGAATTAGCATGAAAAACAATGGGGGGTGTATACTAATAACTAAACTTTTGTATATGTCGCAGGAAAATGATGAAATTAGGAATTTCATCAAATCCCTAAACGTCGTAATCCCTCCTTGACGGGAGATGTTAAAAAAAACGTCTTTTCAAGGTCATTTCTTTGTTAAAAGTAAGGGATTTGAACAAATCCTTGATTTGTTTCAGGGAAATGATGAAATAGGGTTCTCAAGAGTTTAAAAGTGTTTATTTAATAAATATGGTACGTTATTAAACGTAGAAGTAAGTAATATAACAATAGTTACTGAAATACAAATTATTTATTCGAAACTAATTAATAAATAATTAGAAAATGAGGCTGGTATTTTTTGATGTGTAACATTTTTCCTCTCGGTTGCTTACACACTAAATGAATCCCGATGTTAATTCCATGGTGCCATTTTTTTAAAGATATGGGATTGATATTTAGGGGATCAATTAGGGTATCAACCTGTATGGTTAGGAGGTATATTGACTCGATCCTCCAGGTGTCTCTCCCCCCTCCCCCGGACAGCATTTTGTCAATGCAAGTCCTGAATAGTTCATCATTTCACTGACACAGTTAAGAGTTTGAAAAAAATCATTCACTTTTATCAGGGAAATGACCTTGAACGGACGTTATTTTAACATCTCCCGTCAATAGATCGTATCTTTTAGGGATTTGATGAAATTCCTAATTTCGTCATTTCCCTGCGGCACATACACGGAAAGTTTCTAAGAGTGGAAGCCATTTCATTGGTAACACTATCTTGTGGCGCCCTCTGCTGTTGAATTTTAGATACTTGAATTTATTAAGGTATCCGACTACTTGCGGCAAAGTTTTTTTTAAAAAAAATGGAGGGATGGGGATTTTTTGGTTTTTTTTTTTTTTTTTTTTTTTTGTGGTTTTTAGATTTATTTAAAGCATTTTAAGAAAAAAAGGTTGAAATTAAGAAGAGAAAAATAAATTATTACTTCTAAAATGGGAAGAAACGGGTAAAAATTAACAAAAAATTACATAAATGCGCTTTGCTCTGTAAAAAATAGTAAATGAACAAATTCTCAATTTTTGAATTTCGATGTATTACTTTGCTATTCTTTTTTGAAATGATCTTCAGGATAAGAGATATTTTAATTTTTACAAAAACTAGAGCACTTTATCTTAGCTATTATATGAAATTACTTTAAAAAACCGTGATTATATTCACATACAGAACTGTAAATTTTGTAATAAAACAGTGATTGATAAATCTGAAGGTTACAACACTTCTACTGTTATACAGAACATACGCACAAAATTTCAGCAAATCATTTTAAAAACTATTTGAGTAATCTCTGTCTTCGTTTGAACTTTTCGAAAAAAAAAAAAAAAAACTCATTTCGAGTAAAACGCATTTTAAAGTTTGACATGTTTTTGTTCTAATGAATGGAAAATAAAAGGCTTGGTATTTTTATAAAGCTAATAAGATGGCCTTTAAAAGAAAATCATAGAAAAGATTTGTCACTTTTTTTAAAAAAATCATGATTTTTTGGGTAGTCAGATACCTTAAGATCAAGCTCTCGTCGGATGCTAAATATTACCGTTTTTTAATTTTACTGACAGATACTCAAGCCGAAATAATACGCAAAGGATCTTTTACAAGCCACATAATCATATTGCATGCGTGTCTACGACATTCACATCCAGAAAATCTATCGACCCCAGCCGGGGTCGAATACAAAACCTTAGACTTACGAAGAGGGCACGCTACCTCTAAGCCACCGTAACCGACATTTTAAGGGCAAAGATATTACAATAATAAATTTTCTTTTCCTTTTCTCTATTTGCTTAAGTTTTCTGGATGAATTGTATGATTAAGTCAATTCGAAAAAGGAATGAGTTCTTGGAAACCGCAAAATAATGCTACTTTAAGAAATTAAAGAAAAAAGTCAAAAAGACAGGAATGTGTCTCAATATATTTGAATAACAAAATTTACTTAATTTGGCGCACCATTGAGTATTCTACTGTTAATCAAATTTCTGGTTTTTTAAATTAATACGTGTGACGGGCTCATCGCGTTTTCCACTAAAGTGAAGTTGGTGGAAGGGGAAGAGAGGTGGGAGGCCCCTGAGCACCCGCACGGTGTTCTCACTCAAAATTCGGGTGGAACCTAGTAAAATCGTACTGTCACCTGCATGGTGCTCAAAGCTAAGGCTAACAACAGGCATAAGAATCTAGCCCTTAGACGGGATGAATTTCGTGGACCTTGATCTGATGTTACTGTCGATCAGGTGGCATAAGCAACAAAAACACGAATATCTTCGATTCAGATGCACAAGCTAAATGGACCTCGAAATTTTCTTAAGTTACAAGAATGACACCATTGCTGGCACTCCGAACCTGCTAGATGATTTTGAGCCACGACATATTCAACGTACATCGGCCTCTTTAGAAGGCGAATCATGACAAAGTTGGTGACAGTTCGCTATTCTAACCATTCGACTACTATGGCATTAAAGGTTTTGGTAAGAGACATTTTACCACAGTTACGTTCGATGGAATCTAAAGTTTCACGGATAAATAAAATAAAGATTTTTTATCGATATTATTATTGTTTTGAATAACTCAGAGTTATTTAAAAAAAATAATTAATATTTTTTTAATTCAATAATTTTCATAGTTCTGCTATAATTTGATTCAATACTTTGAAACTAGAATCTTGTTTAATATGAGTTACATAATATATATTTTAAGGGGACGGGGTACGATTTAAGCAAAAATTTTTAATTTAAGGATTCTCAAATTTTTTTTGGTTGCCTCCTATGTGCGTATACTATGTAAAACAGATTTTGTGCTCAAAATTTCATAAAAAGCTAGCCATTTAATTTTTTAAGGGAAAGGCTAAAAATTTTTGAAGTGATTTTAAAATGCTATTCCCCCCTACAAAAAATTACGTACACGCATGAAATTTGATTTACAAGTACGTCAAACTATGTATAACAAAAATTGGAATGAGTTTTGCGATAACACGATTGGTATTTGTACAATACTTCTTTTTATGATTCCTTACCGAAAATTCCTTAAAAAATTGCAAATTCTAACTTCAATTATTTTTTAAAAAATAAGTATTGATTTGATTCAAAAATGCATTTCAACTTTTGTTACATGTACTAGTCACAAGAGGTAAAAAAATTCAAAGCATTAGGCAAAATAGAAAAAAATGCCTTAGCATTTTAAATGAAGACAAACTAGTTATTTTACCTTTCTGAGGTAAGTAAGTTTAAAGTTTTGATTTGCCACAGAAATTTGAATAAAAATGAATGTAAAAGCTAGTACTTCAGCAGTTTTTAAGTTTAGAGTTTTCAAATTTTGTGAGGTTATCGAAAATTATAAAAAGAATAATTTAGCCTACAGAAAAATTAGATTTGATTTTTTTGAACGATTTTTGTCAAATGAATCATACTGTGTCCTCTTCAGTTTAAAAAAAAATTCTCTTTTGTAAAAAAATGAGGAAAATAATTTTATATATCTATATATTTGCAAGTTGTTTTTGTTGAAGAATGTGCAGAAACATTCTGTGGAGCATAAAATATTTCTTCTCTACAGGCGTACAAGACAGAGGAAAATAAAATTTTAACTACTCCGCCTCTGACGTCAGAGCAACGCAAAGACTTTGTTTTAAGTTTTTGTGCTCTTAGAAGTGTTTTTGATACAATGCAGACTTTCAACAATCGGCATTTTATGTACATCAAAATTACAGAAAATGTGTATAAATTCAATTGCTATACTTAAAATCCCTCTGAGTCATCCCAAATTCAAATAATTTTATCTTAGGTTTTTTTTAAATACCCAGTTTCTACTTAGTTTTTGCATGTGGAGTGGTGTCGCGGTAGGCTAGTGGGTCAAGGCTCCCGGACTCATGACCGGCGTGTCAAGAGTTCGAGCCTAGTACCGGTGAAGACCCACCATGCAGAGGGGGTGGATTCGCGTTAAATATGTCGAGTCTCAAACGTCTTCCCGTTTGTGTGGTGTGGAAGTTAGGAGAGATAGTTGCTAGCTCAGGTGTCGTCCTCGTCACTTGACTGCGGTTCAATATTACGAGGTCCGTTTCCAAAGCCCTCGTGTAGCTGAACAGTGCGACGCTAAAATTCACTCACTCAATCTCCATGTTACTGCTAAAAACCTTCCATGCAGAGGGGCGCTTCAAATCTGCCGAAACTCAAAATCCTCACGTTGGTGTGGTACGAACATTTGGAGAATAGGTTGTCAGCTCAGGTGTCATCCTTTTCACTTGACCGAGTTTCAATATTGCGAGGGCAGTTACCGATAAACTTCGAGTACCTCCAAATATATTATTTGTATTTAATAACCTTAATGTGGGAATCGATTCCTCAATCCTCCACCAGAAAGCAGCAACTTCGTTCCTGATACCCCCTGCAACTACAGATCGCAAAAAAGGCAGTTTGACCGGAAACTCTACCGTGGAAGAGACGTCTCACCTGGGCTCTTCAGGAGAGACAACTGCTAATATTATGATAGCGAGTAGGCGACCAGATATTCCTTAAACATACGCGAGTGCTGTTTGTGTACTGATTGATACTCTCCAACTCTTCAATTCTGCACCCGTATATATATATATTTCATTGAACCATTTTCATATCTCATCAATAAACGGATATTCTCTTATTTAAGTGGTGTGTTTGAGCAACCCCTCCCCCAACCTTCCACACTCTACATTAATATAGTAAAATATATGTAGTGTTTCAAGAGTTTTTTTTATCCTCAATTATTTTTTCAATTCGTACTATTAGCTCACAATCCTATATATTTATTTATTTATCTTGGTGGAATTTTTCATCGTTAATAAAATACATTTTACAGCGCTCAATTGAGCTAAAATTTTATATACATGATTATTTCGGATGTCAATACAATAATTTACTTATACACTGCTTGTCACCGTAAATGCAACATCCTGAAGGAAGTATGCGAATAACATGAAATTTACAACATGCATTAGCGGAGATGAGATATGCAAATGATTAGAATTTCAGCGAAGACACACATCACGCACGCCTGAGGCGTCACCTCAAAGCGCTATTTAAGGCTTGGAGATTTCGACGATTTCAAGTTCGGCAATTGTGCTTTTTTCAAGAAACGATCAGTTATATCTCGTAGAAAGCGATCAGCTTTTGATCAAGTATCCGAGTTTAACAGAGGATAGATAGTGGCCTACAGAGATTGTGGATTATCTTTCAGGGAAATCGGTAGTCGTGTTGGACGAAACCAAACAACTGTAATACGGATATGTTAACGTTGGGTGCAGGAGGGTACAACGGAGCGACGCGGTTGATATCATCCACCTCAGTGCACCACTTCACGTGAAGACAGGAAAATTGTGCGCATGGCAGTGACAGATCGCTTAACCACAACATGAACCGTAGCACAGCACATTGAGTCTGTAACGCATTTTTCAGTGTCTGCGTGTACCATTCAACGCCGTTTACAGCAGAGTGGTCTGTCCGCAAGATGTCCATTGCTTGGTTTACCATTGATGCAGAACCACAGACGTCTCCGCCGCCAATGGGAGCGATGAAAGAAGGATATGAGTGGTAAAAAGGAATGAAGTTGTCTTTACTGATGAGTCACGCATCTGTCTGCAAAACCACGATGGTCGGATTCGAGTCTGGGGACACCATAGAGAAAGGATGCTGAACAGCTGCTTTATGCACCGCAACACTGGTCCTGCACCATGTATTATGGTATGGGGTGGTAGTGGATATCATTCTCTCACTCCTCTAGTACGCATTGCCGGTACTATAAACATCCAGCGCTACATCTCCGAGGTGTTGAAGCCAGTTGTCCTTCCTTACCATCAGGGCTTGGCCACAGCCATATTTCAACAGGATAATGCGCGACTACACATGGCACGCATTGTCCAAAGGTTCTTCATCAATCACCAGATTGAATTGCTTCCCTGACCGGGTCCTTCTCCGGATCTTTTGCCGATAGAAAACATGTGGTCCATGGTTGCTCAACGATTGACCCAGATTACACCCCCAGCTGCCACACCAAATCAACGTGTGGAAGCTGATTGGTCTGCTGTACCCTAAGAACACATCCAAAGTCTCTTTGAGTCAATGCTGACGCGTGGGGCAGCGGTGATCTCCAACAATGGCGGTTACTCTGGCTACTGATTCTGGCGGGAGCCACACTTCACAGAAGTCAATCAATTTAATCATTTGATACTTGGTCAACAAAATACATTTTGTGCTATCTCTTGTCTTTCTTGGTGTTGCATTTACGGTGGCCAGCAGTGTATATCTCGTATTCAAAATCCACGTGATATCACTATATTCAAAATCTTGAGTGATTCAGTGACGCATTTACGTCGCACTATTCAGCTACTCGAGGGATTTCGGTGATGGACCTCGTAATTTTGAACCATGATCAAGTGACGAGGACAAGACCTGAGCTGGCACCCACTTCACCTAACTACCACACCACGCCAATGGGAGGACGTTTGAGCTCTCGACCTATTCCATACATGGTGGGTTTTTGGTCGTATAGGATTCGAACTCGTGCCATGCCAGCCACGATCGGATATCTTGACCACTAGGCTAACGCGACCACACGCTTAACTTAGAAATTGATCTTTAGAATTTTGCATTCTTTTTTGAAAAATTAAGCACAAATATCGTCATAATCATTTTGCAAGGTGTTTTTAAGTAATACAATGTGTGCATCCAAACATTTCGAGAAAACTGATAAATTTAATTTACTACCTTTTTACAAAGCAATTTTATCTCAATTTTTTTTTTCATTCCGAAGTAGACGGGAAAAGAATAAACCGTAAAGGAACAAACGAGCGTCTCTTTATGTATGTTTGGTATTTGAGGAAGAACTACCTCAATAATAAATTGACAACGAAAGGACGAAATATAAACTGACATCTGGCAGAATATACGACTGCCAGCCTGACTAACTGTAATAAAATTTCGAAATCAAACAGATACATGTGTTTCTATTCACATTCAAAGATTTTCAGAATAGGTGAGTTCTATATTCTGTATACTCTTTTATTTATGTAGAATGTTTTTTTAAATTCTTTCTAAAATGAGGTTTTTAAATATTAAATGTAACTACCACAAATTTATCGTTATTCATCTCTTTTTTTTTTAATGCATATCTCTCGTTCTCTTGTAATTGTTTTACACTAATTACTTATTTTAAAAAAATACTCCGACTTTATTTGTTGTGGTGTTGCTTTTTTTGTTTATTCTGCAGCATTCATTGAATGCAGAAGTTAGTTGTTATTTAAATAAAATATTTCTATTTGATTTTTTTATGTGATTTAATGTAATTAGTTTTAAATAGAGATATAGAGGCTTTATCTATATAAATTTGATTATAGCTTTCATTTATGTGTATAAATACAATAAACAAATAATAATAAAAAAGCGATTTTTATTTTAGTTACTTTTCATTAAATAATTACAATTAATCTAAGTATGTATATACATATCAAAGAATCGCAATATTTAGTGACAAAATAGAAAGCGATTTTCCATTTTCTTTCTATATATCGTGTTAGAGTATTTTTTTTTGTTTGTTACTATTCTAATAAAATAGTATATTGAAACAAGAAATCATAATATCAGAAATTAGGCCATCCAAGGTGAGATTCGAACCCACGACCTTTGGCTTAGAAGTCAAACGTGCTATCCATTGTGTTACAGGGACACAACGAATGTTTTCCGGTCTATATATGCTGTTATATTATTATTTTTGTTTGTTACTACTTATTCATTTTTTAATTTAATGAATTAATATTTGATAAGACTGTATTAACATCAAGTGTCATCCACAACAAGTTTAAAAAAATGTTTTTGAACTTGGGTGGATGAATAAAAAGTATTTTATTAAAAATGGAAAGTTTGAGCAAGATATATAGGGAAGAGAGTGAATTAATTGTAAGAATTGAAAAAAAATGAAGCATTTACAATAAAATCTAGTTTGTCTTCAGATAATATAACATAATTCTAAAAAGGGAAACAATAACAAAAAATTTGTTAGTTACTAATTATCAAGTAAGAAGACTTTTTTTCATTTTTATTATTAAAACATTGTTATTTACGTACAATCTTTTCAATGTCAAGAAAAACGCATCTCATGTTTTTAGTATAAAGCTTTATCATCCTAAAAGGAAACTTTCTACATATGTATTTCTGCATGATAAAAATGTAAACTTTTGTAACGTTTCTGAAGGTCTCAACTTTTTATTAGCTCTTCAGTTGTTTGCTTCTTATTGTAAGTAAATAATTATTATAATTTATTAAGGTAAAGGCGAATGTGATAATTTGTTTCTGCTCTATTATTTTATCTTCAGAAAAACTTAAAATATTACGTTAGTCATTCATTTAAGACCTAATTTAATAAAAGGTCAAAAACAAATGCATTGTCTTGGAAGACATTTTTTTATCGTACATTAAGTAATGATTTAATAATTTTCTTTGAAGAATTTTCTTCGATAGCTAATAGAATAATACGTATGTTATCTCTAACTTTTCTCCGAAGTTTTATTTTTGAAATATTTCTCAAAGAAATGTCAAATAAATTAAATATCAATTTTTTTTGGGGGGGTTCATTTCAATTTTTGAGATTAATATTTATATTAATAGTTAAAAACGAAGTAAATTTTAATTTAATCGCATAAAGAGAAAATAGAGCAGACATACGGAAACTAAATGTTTTTGATTAAATTCCTCTTTAAAAAACCTGAATATTTTCCATTTCCTTCTACTTATTGTTGTTTAACCTACTTAACGTGTTTTGTGGTCATTAAATTTATTTTTTGAAATATGTAAACCACATGTGATGTTTATTTTCGAAAGTACAAATTTTTCTCTATGAGTACTTGTTTGTAATAGTAAAATACGTAAACTGAAATATAGAGCTAGTGTGTGCCAATTCAGTACTTCTGAGAATTTTTTTTTATTAGAGCAAAATTTCTTAGTATAAAAAAATAACTTTTAACTCATTTCTTTGATTTGTTATATGTAAGTTAAAAGAAAAACTGATAAAAAAAGAAATTTTGTAATATAAAATATCTATTTTGCATTTAATTAGGGTGATCTCAAGAATATTTCTCATAAATGGAGTTCAAAGTTCAGTGAAATATACATAGCTTGGAATATTGTTCAGTGGTTTGATGTTCTTAAAAGTTAATTTAAAATTCCAAAAGTTCCTCTTAAGTTTAGTTCATTAACATCATAATAGTTATCAAATACACACATTGATTGAATTCACTTAAACACAGAGTGATTATAATTACAGCTCCCCTTTCAAAATGCTTTAAAAAGAGAACCACTGAACAGAATGATTTCAAATTTTTACTAAACATATTTTAAAAGGGGAAATGTATGGCATTGGATAATTTTTTTTCTTTTTGGAAAATTTAATTTTTAGGGCAAGTTTCACACAGAAATGACTGTATGTATATTAAGTATAATTTTATTTATATTTTGGTCTTATTCTTTCTAGAAAGCAGGTGAAAATTTTTTCAAAAACTAACTTTTTCGGCATATAGACCAAATAATTTAGATTAACAATAGTAGTCGATTTTATAGAAGGCGAATAAATTATGAAGTAATTCTTAAAAAAATCTTTTAACATATTCATATCGGGATAAGAAAATTTTCATTTTTCTAGCACATGTGTGACCACTTTCTTTATAAATTTTTAGGCTAACGGTGGGTAAGTTTTAGATGACGGTATCAAAGAGGTTATACTCGAATCTGTTCAACTACCAGTAACATGGTCTGGTCAGTTTGTAAGTTTAATTTGCTTTTGCTTCTAACCGTAAAGGGTGAATCTGAAAACGAAATTTATGATTAATTATTACCTATTTTAATTGACTGTAAGAGCATAAAAGGCGGATGTGAGGAAAGTGTCAATGATGATACCGATATTGTTTCTACACTCATGACCAAAATTAAAGTCACAAACATAAATTCTGTAAAAATTGATGAACTGTATTGACACGAAATTTGGTACATATATATAATTCAATGTCAAAAAGAATATAGCAACATAACAAAATAGAAATATATTAATTGTGAATTATGGTACAAGTTACATCCAAAACTGTGAAATTATGAATCGGAGATAAAGCATTTACCTTTGTGTGGGAAAAGTCTGTCTAATATGGAGTGTGAGCACTGTGAACTGCTATACAAGTCTCAGAACGAGCTGCCATACTGTTTATGAAGGCTTCAATAAGTATTTATGACAACAAAGACCATTTTTCCAAAAGTGGGATTTCTAATTCTGGGGGAGGAACTAGGGAGGGGACCTATGCTTTGAAATGGTTTTTCCTAGACCAGGGGTCTTTATGGATCAACGTGCCATTTTTTTCTAAAGAAGTGTTTAATGAGGTATAGAGACGTGCCGTCAGATAATTTCAACTTGTGATTATTGGGAAAATAATGAAACTAAATACTAAGAACACAACTTTATATTTAGAACGAAAAAATAACTTTTGCACTGTATAGTTGTAAATGTTTTAGTTAAACGTATAATTCAAACTAAAGTAACCTTATTGTGAACTCTCTGTTGTTGCAGATTGGATGAAAAATAACTTATATTGGGATTGAAGATATTAATTTTAATAGAATGCATGCTCAATTGAAGTCATCTGTGCCAATCGGTTTTTAAGCAATTATTTTTGCTGTGGTCTTTTTTGACAAGTGGATTCACCATTTGATTCAAAATGCCATTTTAAAGACGATGTTCTGCATACCACTAATCCAGAACATAAAACATACACCCCTTGGACGCCTTTACTATTAATGCCATATTTCTAGATTCACCAAATTTCTCTGATTATTTGTTACACTCTTACTATCTTGCCCTTTTTATTCTTTTGCTGAACTAGCCATGTTAAATAATACTTAAATATCGTAAATATAACACAAACTTTAAAATGCAGCTGTGTCAATGAAGTTGACTATGCTATGCGTAGACATACTTTGCATCGTAAACCATTGCTGTCCAGGACGTAACTAAGGCAAGACAATAACAAACGAGTGTGCACCCCGACAGATCACTCGCGTTTGTTCGTAATGCATTGTGAACTTTGTTATCTTGAAATAAAATGCAAACCATTTTGATTGCTGGCGTGCCCAAAATATTGTGTTGCGTGCCATGAATGGCACGCGAGCCAATGGTTCACCATTCCTGTCCCAGACCAATTCTAAACCTATTCAATATAATTGTTTTAAGGAAACCATACGGCGATTAATTTCATTCATTAATTTCATCAACAATGTGAGTTCTATAAAAAACTGCGTATTATCGTCCATAAAAGTGTAGTCCGGGCTCGAAGCCCCTCCCCCCTCAAGATCCAGGATCTCTCATCCCTATAACAGTATGAGTTAGGGTTTGCAATCCCATGTTATATTTTCAATCCCAGGATTTCGGGATTACATTATCCAAATCCCGGGATTAGGATTGGACAAATTGTTAAAAATATTTATATACTAGCTGGTATACCCGTTCTTCGCACGGGGAACTGAAAAATTAAACAACACAGATTGAAGGATAAAAAAGTTTTTAATGAGTTAATTTTACGTGAATTGCAAATTAAACAAAAAAGCTTTTTGCATATATCAGCTAAACAAAAAAGGAAAAAAAACACCTTTGTTAAATTTTAAGTATGTAGATTTAATAGCTGATAAAAAGGATTTTTTTAAATTTATAATTCCCCGTAAAATTCTTGTAGGTCGATTTTTGAAAATACCTCCCCAAGCTGATCTCTGCTCAGCAAAAATAACGCGTTGATAAAAGTTTTGCTTAAGGAACGCATAAAGTAGTGTAAATAATTTATATCTGAAAGTGTAATACATTAATATTACTTTCTGTTGTATTTATTTTATTTTAAAATTGTAATATTCGCAGGCAACGCCGTTTCCTAAATTATAATGGCGATTCAATGAAAAACACAGCAAAATCATAACGATAGAGTCAAGTTGGCAAATGTCTAGCTACTTTCATAGCTCGAGCTTTATTAGAGCTATGCCGTGTAGGGGAGCGATGCACGTTAATGCTTTATCTACCACATTATGATTTACTGCAGTTTTTTTCATGCAATATTTTTTTGGATCACTACATTGAAAATTAAGGGATATACAAAAACGAAATACTCTACTTTGGGAAATATAATCCATTAGAGATAATAAATTAATTAAAGATCCACTGTAAAATTAATTATATACACCAGGGATGGTGAACCATTGGCACTCGTGCCATCGATGGCACGCGGTAAAATGTTTTGGGCACACCACCGATCAAAACGTTCAACGGTGCGATTGATTTTTCAATCAAGGAATTTTCAGTGAGATTTTCTCAGTTCAAAGAATTATCAGAAACGCTCAAGTTTGTTATGGACCCTGATGTGACATCATTTGAAAAACTGAACTTACCCCAATTCAATGTTGGAAATTGAAGAATTTGAAATGCCACTTATTGATTTCTAGTCTAGTTCAATATGGATTCAAAACTTTATTCAAAAAAAGGAAAGAGTTAGAGGATTGATTGAAACAGAAAGATTAACAAGCAATATAAGTAAAAATGGCAGTAACGAAATTTTGGAAACATTAATTTCGATTCCATATACGTTTAACTGTTTGAAGAAGCAGGCTCATGCTATTTTAACCATTTTTTCATCCACCTATGCCTACGAGTCATTATTTTCAGAGATGAATAACATTAAAGACTGACTTAGAAACAAACCATTTGGCAGAGGACTCCAATTCAGCATGCTTTATGCTAAAAGTAACTTATTACCCAATCCTAATATAATTTATTTATCATCTAATCCACAACAGCAGAAATCACACTAATGTTACTTTATATAATTTGAATTATACGTTTAACTGAAACAATTACTACTATTAAATACAAAATGCATTTTTCTGTAGTAAATAAAGAACTTTGTGTTTTTGCTAGTATTTAATTTTATTATTTTCCCAATAATCAAGTCAAAATTATTTGACGGCACGTGTATATCTCATTTAGCATTTCTTTGGAAAAAATGGCACCATTAAGGTTCGCCCCCCCCTGATGTACACCGTTCACTTAAAATAAATAGTCAAATCATTTTCTAATGTCTTCATTAACATACAAAAGCATAAGACACTTAAATTTTGACATTAACTATTTTTTGGGACAAAAATAATAATCTTTGCAATCCGCTGAAAACGCTTTCAGCTGAAAATGCAATATCTGCTACAAAACTATTCGCCTTCCCCGCTAAAATACTCATCATGGAACCCGTGCTGTCATATAACTTGGAAGAGTGGATTTCAAAGAATAGTCCTGTTAAGTATTGGTAGAATAGTCCTTCTAAGTTGGTGTGGTGTGGTAGTTAGGAGAAGGGGGTGCCAGCTCAGGTGTCGTCCACGTCACTTGACCATGGTTCAAAATTACGTGGTCCGTCGCCGAAAGCCCTCGTGTAGCTGAACAGTGCGACGTTAATATTCATTCATTCATGCGTAGGATGTTTGGGCGTCTTTCACGCAAAAACATCCCAATGGATTTTAATGAAACTTTACAGTAATATAGGTTATACATCAGAATAACACATTGGCTATAATTTATAGCATAGGCTATAATTTATAAAGATATTGTGAGAAGTGTCCAAAATATAACGATATTTGTCAAGTAGGAAAAAATTCTGCCATCTGCAAGCAATGCTGGCGTGCGGTGCAAAAGAGCCAACGTCAGCATATATCTTTTGTTTGTGAAAGAACCCTTTTTGTTTTGGCTGCGCAAGGCGCTCGCTTCTAATTCCTGTGATCAGCATAATCCCTAATTTTTTATTTCAGAATAAAACTAAGGTTTCAAGGGAGAGATTTGTTATAAATCTCTCTTTATTTGAATGTTTTTTTAATGATTTTATTATGCACATTTGGTAGTAAGAAATTGATCTTTTTACAAAATAAATACTTTTATTGTTTCTGGTACTTACAGTACATAAACTTTGTCTTTCACACTACATCATTTCGACGTATTTGCATAGTTTGTTTGTGGTTAGTAGTTAATTATAACGCTATAATTTTAATTGAATAGGCGGATATTGCATTTTTAAGTATAAAAATAACTACTCTACTGTATTTTTTGGAGTGAGTGAATATTAACGTCGCATTGTTCAGCTACACGAGGGCTTTTGGCAACGGACCATGTAATTTTGAACCATGGTCAAGTGACGTGGAAGACACCTGAGCTAGCACACCTACTCCTAACTACCACACCACACCAACTTATAAGGAGTATTCTACCAATACTTAGCAGGAATCCTCTTTGAAATCCACTCTTCCAAGATATATGACAGCACGGGTTCCATGATGAGTATTTTAGCGGGAAAGGCGAACAGTTTTGCAGCAGATATGCGTTTTCAGCGGACCGCATTTTCAGCGGAATGCAAAGATTATTATTTTTGTCCCGAAAATAGCTTGTCAAAATTTAAGTTTCTTATGTTTTTGTATGTTAATGAAGACCTTAGAAAACTATTTGACTATTTAAAGAGAACGGTGTATATAATTAATTTTAAAGAGGAATATATTTAATTAATTTATTTATTATCTCTAACGGATTAAATTTCCCAAAATGGAGTATTTCGTTTATGTATATTCCTTAATTTTCAATATAATCCAAAAAATATTGTATGAAAAAAACTGCAGTACCCTACACGGCGGGTCTTACAAAGCTCTAATAAAGCTCGAGCTATGAAAGTAGCTAGACATTTGCCAACATGACTCTATGATTATCATTTCGCTGTGTTTTTGAATCGCCATTATAGCCATTATAATTTAAGAAACGGCGTTGCTTGCGAATATTACAATTTTAACATAAAATAAATACAACAGAAAGTAATATTAATGTATTGCACTTTCAGATATAAATTATTTACACTATTTTAAGCGTTCATTACGCAAAACGTTTAACAATATGTTACTTTTGCTGAACAGAAATCAGCTTAGGGAGGTATTTTGAAAAATCGACCCTCAAGAGTGTCACGGGGAATTACAAATAAAAAAAATCCTTTTTATCAGCTATTAGATCTGCATACTTAAAATTTAACAAAGGTGTTTTTTTTCTTTTTTGTTTAGCTAAGATATGCAAAATCTTTTTTTTTTGTTTAATTTGCAATTCACGTAAAATTAACCCATTAAAATCTTATTTATCCTTCAATCTGTGTTTAATTTTTCAGTTCACCCGTGCGAAGAACGGGTATACCAGCTAGTGATTTAATGATTTTGTTCCTTGTCCTGATGAGGATCATCAGAATTAACTATTTCCACTCCCATCCTGCATTTGGCGACTAATTTCGGATCCCATTTCCAGATTTGACTAAACGATTAAGTTACAACTTAGTTTGATTAACTATAAAAGGGTGGTTCTTAGTTTTTTAAACTATTATTTATTCTTTTGAATAATGGTCTTCTATTTCTGAAAAATTTATTAAATTTTAAATCTAAAAATCCACAAATGAATCATTAAAAACATACATAATATTTATAAATAGGAAAAAATAATATAATGCAATGGAAACCTTGATTATACTATTTTTATTTTGGATGCACTTTATTGAGTTTGAATCGGTACATTAGAGTCTGAGGGAGAAAATAGAATTTTCATAAGTTTGACATTACATTCACGATTTCAAAATAGCTGATATACGAGCTTTTAAACATGATATCATGCAAGCGTTTTGAAAGAACGCGTGTGTGAATCTCATTTAAAAGCGTGAATCTGAGACCAATTGTTTTCAATTTCATGCAAATTAAAGTTTATAGAAAGATTCATTGCATTTCACAACTATATAATATCTGTTTTCTATTTCATTCTATGGCTAGGTAATTTTCAGTGCATCTTATTACACTTGATATTTATACAGATATATATTATATGTAAACAAAATTATCAGTGTCACTAGATATTCAATTTATAAAATACACCTGGAAAAAGTATTCTATTTCCTTCTTTGGCAGGTAAAACATATTTTGCCATATTGATCCACATGTTATAAAATTTTGAAATGTTATTTTATAAAGACTTAAATGCATACTCAATGCTTTAATTGCATTTTAGCTTGCGAATTATTTTAGAAAAAGAAAAATTTAATGAACAGTTATTTTGTTAAATTTTTAATAATTAATTTTATTGGTAAGTATATTTATCGCATAATTAAAGTTTAATGAGTCTTTTGGTTCTACTCCGTACTGACATTTACAGAATGGATAATATATCCCGTTGAAAAAGGATTCATATGATAAATAAAATATAATTTAGATTTTCATAGAAATAAAAAGCAAAACTATCAAGAAAATTTCAGAATTATTTATTGTTATCAATGAAAACTTTTTTTAAAGTAAATTCTAAACAATCTGCTATTCTTTTTTGTATTACAACAGTAATTGTTTTAATTATTCGAATTTTTTGTATGTTATTTAAAAAAATTTCTTTAATAAAAATGAACTTTATGTGTTTAAAAGGTTCTTAGGTTTTTGAATGTGACAAATAGTTTTTTTGACAATTTTCTTTATTTTGATTCTATTTTATTCTTTCTAGGAACTAAATAATCGGAAATCTCAAAATGTTAAGAACATTGATTGTATTGGTTTCTGTAAGTGTAGAAAACTCATTATTTACACATGTTTTATTTTTAAAAAAATTCCAATTCATTTATTTTTATGTTTATTATAAAAGTTAATTATTTCTATTTAAAATTTTCCCATTTCACAAATCCGAAATGTTTTTTCTTTGGTAAAAATTTTTTTGATGATAAAAATGCTCAGATTACTACTACAAATTGCTCTTTTCAAGTGAAATTTAAATCAAAATAATATTAAATTTAATCTTTGTATCATTTAATTTGAATACTCATATTAAGAATCGCTTAAGTGAAGAAATCTTATATTATGTGTACGCTAACCTTTTACATTGCACTTTTGATAAAGAAAATGACCTTAAATTCTCATTAATATTTGAATCCCTTCGAAATAATTTAATTATCTTAGTTATTTTTAATGTAATATTTAATCATTTATATTTTTCAATTAGCATTATGTACAAATTTATTTATTTCCCAATGTCAGATACTTAAAATGATAATTAACTGTAGACTTATTGCCTTCAATAAGACTTTTGAAAGTTAAAAGATTTAATCCATCCTTATAGCTTAAGTTTTGAATTAAATGTAGTAATAAATGAATTGAATTAAATGTGTAAATATAGTAACGCGAGTCTTACGATCTTTATTTACTTTTACTTGCATAGCTAGCTATTAGTTTCAATAAGCTGTATATAACTATTTTGAAGTATAATTAATGATCATATTTCTTAATATTTTTATATTTCATTTAAAATGGAACAATCATTCTCTTAACCCTTATCTTTTAATTATGTTTATAATACCATAAGTTTTTGATACATTAAACTTTATATGCTTCAAATCGTTAAGAAGTTGAAATATGTATATTGTTTTTATATTTTATATAGGCATTGGGGATATTGTTAGAAGTTGTAAAAGGTGAGTGTTTTTTTAAAGTTCCTGTCTTATTTAATATATATATATAACATGTATTGGAGAAATTCTTGGATTGACAGGAGAAATGCAACGGGCAGCCGTTTATCCTATTATATTTTATTTCAAAAATTAGTAAAGCAGTCTGCACTCTCTCTCTCTCTCTAATCCATGACAAAAACGAGAGCTATTTCAGCATTGATCAGCAGCGAGTGAGTCCTTAGTACACGTGTCTTCTTTAAGTCCGGCGAAAGTAGAAGTCAAAGTTCTTTTGCGGGAGGTGGGTTGAGTTGTCCTGGTAGGAAGTTTAACCCAACTGACACTTAAGGGACTGGGGTTCATTATATATATAGATATTCAAGATTATACTTACACAACAACTTAAGATTATTTTTATTAATATATATAAGAGTATATCAACTGCACATCCAATATAGTGGTTAGTGACGCTGACTGCTGTGTCGTAGGGCCTGGGTTCAAATATCAGAGAAGACATGGATGTTTACAAATGAATAGAGCATTTGCGGCATGGGAGCACTCTAATTATTCGTCGAGCCGTAAGTTATCTTGAGAGGTTAGTGGAAGGAGAAGACATATGATGTCCCTGACACCCTAGGGTGTTCCCCCTTAAAATTGGGCTGGAACAGAGCTAAATCGTACTGTCACTTGTATGTTTCTCAAAGCGGCCGATGACGACAAACCTAAAATCTTGCCTTTTGCCACGATGAATTTCGTAGGCCACGATCTGACATAATTCGATTAGGTGGCATTAGCAACAACAGAACAACACAGTACATAAACAATGACTTTCAAAAGTTAAGGACTCTGTGTAAATTTTCGAAATCGTATTTGAATTTTAGTGGTGTAAAATTTCTCTGAATGTAAATGCACAAATGTGACCGACCGCAACCAATAATGATTGCATGCCTTGGTCCAGACGCATGCAAATTTGGAATTTATTGAGGATACCAGCATTCTGAAAAAAAATTAAAACTTGTTTTCTTATGTAATCCTCTGCATATTTGTGCCCCTAAATGGGGGGCGCACCTTTTATCCTATCCCCCAAAAGACTATTCACCAATGGGTACCCGGGATTCTTCCTGTCTTTTCCAGATATTGTTGCAGGATCCCGTTGGGTGGGGGGTAGCTTTCAGATTGTGGAGCTCTCTAGGGCTCTTGCTTGCATGTATTGATTTACCTGTTTTATTACCGTGTCATAGGTGTATGCTTGTGGTATATACATACCTAGCGATTTTCATAGTTGATAAATTCTTTAAATTCTAATAATTCTAATAATTCCTTTAATTATATTTCAGTTCATGTTTTGTCTTTAAACATTATTTGTTAAACGACTCGTCTTGCGCCCTCTAAAAATTTACAAAAATTTAAATTTTTCTTCTTTACTTATAACTCTTGCTCCTGAATGAAAAACTATTTGATACTTTCCTCTGCTTAATTATGCGTTAATCAGCCTTTTACTTTCAAATTTTTATTGATTTTATCTTCGCGTCATAACCATTATATTTTTTGAAATTGGTATATATATATATATATATATATATATATATATATATATATATATATATATATATATATATATATATATATGTATATATGTATGTATATGTATATATGTATGTATATGTATATATGTATATGTATATATGTATATATATGTATATATATGTATATGTATATATATATATATATGCAATAATTCCTTTTAACTCAATCCTGAAAATTTTTTTAATTTTGATGGTCCATTTCTTTAGAACTCGTGTTTAGATATTTAACTAGCTTTCCCGCGTAACCAGGATTTAATCGTAATCGTTTCTTGAAAGTTAAGAATTGCATCTTTTAAAACTAAGGTTGCATCAGAAACTATTGAGAGATAGCTTTCCGCCAATCAGAGCCTCCGTAAGAAAATGCGTAATGTGCTTCCTCATATAAAAAGCCAGAACTCAAAAAGCTCCTTCTCTTTGTCTTCGTTATGTAGCTTGCAAATCCTTTTTTGTTTCTTTGTCTCTGTCTTGTGAAAGTTTCCTACTGCTTTTTTTGAACTGCTATGTGATTGTTTTAATCGCCGTAATTATGTGTTTGTTGTTCATCGTACCAATGTCTTAAAAAAGAAGTAAAAATTTCCTGAAACCAATCATGCATCCTTCCTTCAACAGATGGAATTATATCACCATAGCATGTACAAATAAATACATAAGATCAGCCCCACCGACTATGATCTATTGCATATATATACAAATAAACGCATATTTTTCAGAAAGGGGGGAGGCCGCGGTAGCCGAGTGGTATAGGTATCGGATCGTGGCTTGCTTTGTCACGAGTTCGAGCCCAGTACCACCAAAGACACGTCGTGTAGGGCAGCGATGCACGTTATGTCTGTCGAGAGCTGAAACGTTCTCCGGTTGGTGTGGTGTGGTGTGGTAGTTAGGAGAAGAGGTGCCAGCTCAGGTGTCGACCACGTCACTTGACCATGGTTGAAAATTACGTGGTCCGTCGCCAAAAGCCCTCGTGTAGCTGAGCAGTGCGACGTTAATATTCAATCAATCAATCAATTCAGAAAGGGGGAAAAACACCTTTAAAGTACATTTTTTTACCATTTTTTTCATAGTTTTATTTTAATCATTACATTAGGCAAGTATTTTATAAAACATTTTTTTTCTTTCGGATGAAATTGCGTTTAGGTAATTACCATTACAGTCCACACATTTGCTTTTTCCTGTTTGTCTGATAACTTTATGGCTAAAGCAATCATCGGTCAATATTTGGGCTAGGATGAACAGGCATCTCCGACCATGTTTGGATCCTGCTCATCTAACAGGCTGGTTGGAACGCGTGTGGCAGGCAGAAGGAAATGTGAAAATTTGCCTGCCAATACCCTGCTGGATAACAGCTTACCTCAAGGCCAGAGGTGGCCCACCTCATTATTGATTTCTTTTGCTCTTATACATAGCTGTATTTCATCAAAAAAAAATACTTAGTTTGGTTCTTGGTACAAAAACATCATATTTACAGATTTTTGTCCCATTTGGATTACTTCTTCGCATATCGTTCTTTATATTAAGGAGAATGTACACACATTTTAAACGTAAAGGTATCCGACTAAATTCGGAACCGCGATTTTGCAAAAGTGCATAAATGGATAATTTTCATATTTAGTGTCATTTAGATTAGAATACATGTGTAAAACTGTTTTAAGGACATTTTGACTAAAAAACTTTATTTAAATATATAATATTTTGGCAAATAATTAACTTAGAATAATCTTTTTTCCAAATGTTCTCCTTTTGTGAAAAATGCTTCTATCATAATAATATTTTGCCTGGATATAGCTCAGACCTCTCTACAGAGGCTCAACTAGAATTTTTGAAACATATTACTTAGAAGTGGGTTTATTCATATTTTACGACAACAGAGGGGAGACATTTTAAGAAAAAAATGCCAATAATTATTTCAATTGATGGTAACTCTAAAAATAGTGTGAATTTTTCAAAAATTCTGGTTGAGCCTCTGTAGAGAGGTCTGAGTTATATACAGCAGTGCTTCTCAAACTTTCAATACTGGCGCCCCCCTTTTCGATCACAATTTTTATCGCGCCCCCCTTATACATTAATTATGTATTGAATGCAACAATAATGCACTTTGACGCTAAAGCTACAATAGGCGATCTTAAATATAAACCATACAAATTAGTAACATAAGTATTTAATTTTGTATACTACTTTTAAGCAAAAATAAATAAAATAATAGGATAATATTATGTTAATTTTCCTTTCTCTAATTTTTAAATTGAACATATTGCAAAATGCGGTGGCTCTGCTAAGAAGACAAAAATATAGATGTCTGCTAAATATAGAAAAAGAACTCAGAGGGTCAATTTCTAATCATAAGCATTCCTTATAAAAACGTTGCTTTGCAAGACAAGTCCATGGAAGTCGTTAATACTTATTAAACTTGTTCTTAATTTAGTATTAATTAATTAGTTATAAAATACTCTGTGCAACACTGATACATTAAAAGTATACCGGCTGAAGTGCGCGCTCTTTGCACGAGTTCATTTATAAGAAAATAAAACATTATTGATATAATAGCTGAATTGTAAGGAGAGCAAAGCCAAGGGCTCGACAATGTTTACAAAAATGTAAAATTATCTTTTTAAAATGGTTGCTCAAATTATAATTAGTTTTAAGCGAAATGTAATTTTAAGCTTCACAGAATTAGCATTTATAATTGATGTTAAATAATGAACAATAATATAAATTTCCGATGAAGAATAATTGTATTATTTTTAATATTTAAAGCGAAAATACTTCAACATGTTTTGACCCGGGAGCAGGCGTGCACTCGAGCGGGGTTAATGAGTCACCCCAATCCTTTTTTTTTATAATTATTTTATTGTACACGATACAAATCGTGTGATTCCAGTGAATAATTTAAGTAAGAGAAAGTTTACTTACCTTGTTCATGCTTGTCTCTCGCAAAAACTGTGCGCCAGACGGCGCTGTCTGTGTATCTCTAGTTACTATGTGTTTAGGTGAATAAAAATAGATAGTGTTTTACTGTCCATGTGTGAGGTGTGTTATTGAGCTATCCCGGGTGTAGTGATCAAACATACCTACTTTCAAGAACTTTTCAATTTTTCTTTGGTAACAAATAAACAGTTTTGCCAGAATTAACGATTTCGTAATCTGTGTGTCTCGCGCGACCACTTCGGGGTAAAAATTGTATTCATTATGATAATATGTATGTTACTACTAAAAAAGTTTTGTAAAACGGTTTTTTTTGCATGGAAAAAAGCGCAACAGAGAAATACATTACTTACAACTCCCCTAAATGAGAAACAAACACGTAAGAGAGGGGTCATAACTAACTGTACCAATAACTTAGAAGGTCATGCAGATTACAGCTATAATGTGCAGTATTTCAAAAATAATGACAGGGATGAATTTTTTATGTTCCTCAATTTCTTCGATTCTGGGTCTGGGATCTGTTTTTTCTCTGAAAGAGTTGTATGTTAGGCTTAAAAAGAAAGCGTAGTAAAAAAATCTCTCATCATGGGATTACAGAAAATCAAATAAAAGTTTTTTTTTATTTTGTTATAGGATCAAAGATAGCTAATTAGGATTTGAAAACGTTTTTATTTTTGATGACTTAATATCGCGTGCCTATAAATTATATCAGAGTAAAAGTGCATTTTTTATTATGTCTGAAAGTATTTTGTTTTAATTCATTCCAGTAAATTAATTATTTTTAAATCTTTTATTTTGATATGCTCGCGCCCCCCGCGTAGGGGTATCGCGCCCCCCCAGGGGGGCGCGCCCCACATTTTGAGAAACACTGATATACAGGCAAAATATTATTATAATAGAAGCATTTTTCACAAAAGAAGAACATTTGGAAACAAGATTATTCTAAGTTAATTTTTTGCCAAAATATTATATTTAAATAAATTTTTTTTTGTCAAAATGTCCTTAAAACAATTTTATGCATGTATTCTAATCTGAGTGACACTAAATATCATGAAAATTATCCATTAATGCGCTTTTTTAAAATCACAGTTCCGAACGTAGTCGGATACCTTAATCTTTGCTATACTTTCTTTGCTCTTTGCCTAGATAATTGATTCTAGAACCACTGTGCCGTGACACTTTTGTGTGCTGACAAATATTTGAAATTTATAGCCAAATTTTTTACAATTTATTATTAATTTTAATTAATTAATTTTATAATTAATTATACTCTGAGAAAAAAAAATCAAGAGCCAAATCATTCGACCGTTTTATAGAAATAAACTATTAATACAGTTATTAACCATTTGACAACATTCAAGGAGAAAAAGTTATTTTTAACTTCCCAAATTTAGATACAAAAAATTTGATTGGGTTCGTAATCCATTTGTTATAACCGTTACATCTGTATATGAATTAACTTTGAATGAAGAGGAAGATCTGTATATATATATATATATATATATATATATAATTTTACTGTGAAATAAGCGAAATTTAATTTCAAATTATTCGAAAGAGTCAATTAATTCATTTTGGATTAAAATTAAAGACAAAAATCTCATAATAAACAAAAAAGCTTTTAAATATTGCCACAATTTTCAACATCTTATTTGTGTGAATTCTGATTTTCACCATTACCAAATATAAAAATGAAAAAAAAGTTCGAAACTTTTAAATGCAGATGGCGAAATGAGAGTGGCATTATCTTTTTTTCGACCAAATATAAACGAAGTTATAAAAAATTATCAAGCCCTATTTTCGCATGAAATGTATTCTTATAGTTAATTTGTAACTAATTACTCAATACACATTTGTGCTCTTAACATAAATATATATTTGAGTAACATTGAAAATTACTATGCTAAACTTTATTACATAGTATATTATATATAAATAAGTAAAATTCTTTTAAACTTATATTATATTGTTAGTGTGCCACCAAGTTTTGAAATTGTTAAAGTGCACCACAATAACAAAAAGGGGGGAGGGTAAGAATAACTGATCTAGATAAATCTATCTGAAAACAGGGTGTCCCAAAAATAGCACCCAAACTCTGTTCAGCTAGATTCCTCTTTGGGAATACATAAAAAAAGTTCAAAGAGCGGTACCTGTGCAATCCATAGCTTTCCAGACAAATACGAGAAACAAAGTATGACCTCACAGCCGGTGAAAGGAAAAGACACCGCATTGACAGAAATATTTGCAAATATTTATAAAGGCTGATGTTCAAAGTGTCCATAGGGCATATCAAGGCAGGCTTAAGCGTGTCATGGAATGGATGAATGTTCAGGTAGCAGTTGCGTAGTGGCCACCGAAGTACGAGCAGCACACAGACGAGCAACTCGTTCCGTTTGTGTAGTCACTATGTCTCGGTACATCATTCACTGAGATTGCCCATAACAAGAAAAATCGAATGATGTAAGATCTGGTGATCGTAGTTGCCGTAGAACCGGACATCCCCGTCCAATCCAAAGGCAGGGGTATGCCATACCCAGCCAATCACTTACTGGAGCACAGAAATGCGCTGGAACCCAATCATGTATCATCATTTATCGTATTTTTGTATCGTAAATTATGGATCTTACAGATATAGTTCTTTGGACACTTTTTATGTACTCTCAAAGAGGAATCTGACTGTGCAGAGTTTGATTGCTATTTTTGGGACTCCTTACAGAAATTAGAAGATGCAACTCTTAATATTCTACTTACGAATTATAACTTAACTCGGTGGCGAAACAGCCCATGAAAGTCAAAGCCTACTGTGCCCAACTCGGAAAACGTGACCATGGGCCCTGAGGTGCATTCCGGTCAGGGGGTCAGTATGACACGAAACCCCCAGTGTTAAGTTCCCAAGTAAGGTTGGTGCTCATTTATACCCACTGAAGGGATGAAAGACCGATTTTACCTTGCTCAGGCCAGGGTATGAACCTCTGACCTGTGGTGTGGAAGAGCGATGCACTAGCCACTGGGCTTCATTTACGAATAATAGTGACAATAAATCTGTCGGGAAAAGAGAACGGGCTCACTGGAAGAAATAAAATGGGTGGAACATAGAATATAATGTAATATAAAATGACGTTATTGGTTAAAATAAAGATATGATACATAACGAAAAAGAGAACCTACATTACAATCTTGTTCTTATTTATTGCAGTGTTTCTCAAACTGGGTAGCGCCCCCTAGAGGGGCGTGATAACCCTACAAGGGGAACGCGAGCTTATGAAAAAGTCGAAAATAAAAGATTACTTTTTAAAAAAATTATTAATTTACTGAAATGAAGCAAAAAAAAGGCGTTCTGACATAATAAAAAATAAAATACACATTTACATTGATATAATACACTTATAAATGTATCAGTACTGCGCAATGTGTTTCATAATTAATTTAACAATGCTAAGTTAAGTTCTCTCTCTCAATAATTACCAGTGATCTTATGGGCATGTCATAAAATTATACAAATTTAATAATTATCTTGATAATTTGTATGGTTTATAATTAGAGTAGCATTGTAACTTTTCATCAAAGTATAATATTATTGAATTTTATACATTGTTATTATATGGAGGGGGCCGCGAGGAAAATTATGATAGACAATTGGGTCACAAGTATAGAAAGTTTGAGAAGCACTGATTTATTGTATTTAAAGCTTTGAACTTTTCTTTCAAAACACTCGGTCAGTGCATGCGTTCTTGCAATAACAATTACCATTTCGTAATTCAGTCTATACTTACTTATTAAATTTTATTAATGCTTAATTAAATTGTTTATTAACACATTTATGTAAACTTCACATCGGGTAAGTAGTTTTAATTTTTGTCTTTTTTTCTTCAAATTTCAGCGGAAACTTATTGCGAGCAACATCGAAATCGTGAAAAGAACAGCCATGGTCTTGTGAAAATGGTTCCGAATTGTGACGCAAATGGGGATTACATGCCAATGCAATGTTTCCAAGGAAGTAAATTTTGCTCATGCTACGACAAATCCGGAAATCCTATTACTCAACCCTCGACTAAATTGAAATCCTGCAAGTGCTTGGTGCAAAAACATGAAGCTCAAAGTAAAAGTATGCATTATTATTATTTTAGTAGTTCACATATTTCATTTATCATATTTGTCTTTAAAAAATTTTCCTTTTAAAATAAAATTTTACTTGCCTTTTCATAAGTGCATTTTTTGTATGATTTTTGCAATTTTTGGAATGAATTGGTGTAAAATGCCTGCATATAAAACTTACCGAAATATACTATACTGTTCGAATTAATCGGGACAAACATTTGTTTCTTGCCTGAGTTGATATGGAATTACCTGTTATGTCCCGAACAACCTCAAATCAATTATATCTTCCCAGAAGTAATGTGACGATTCGACCTTGATTATAATTTACTCATGTGATTGGTTTTAATACATTAGTAGTTCTGCTGTAAGCCTTTCAATGGGGTAGCTGGGGGTTATAATTTTGAGTTCTATATAACACTTATATGATAATTTTGCTTCTTTAGAGACGAAGGAAGCGTTCTAAAATAATCACTCTTAATGAACACTCTTCTATAACTGAGAAAGAGGCCGCGGTAGCCGAGTGGTATAGGCATCGGATCGTGGCTGGCTATGTCACGAGTTCGAGCCCAGTACCACTAAAGACCCGCCGTGTAGGGCAGCGATGCACGCTAAATCTGTCGAGAGCTGAAACGTCCTCCCGTTGGTGTGGTGTGGTAGTTAGGAGAGGGGGTGCCAGCTCAGGTGTCGTCCACGTCACTTGACCATGGTTCAAAATTACGTGGTCCGTCGCCAAAAGCCCTCGTGTAGCTGAACAGTGCGACGTTAATCTTCACTCACTCACTCTATAACTGAGAGATAGCTATGATAGTTGAAGTGGGCAAATCAAGTGTTTCAAAAATTTGAAGAATATTTCAAGATTCCTGATCATCGTCTCGAAAAATAAAAGTAAAGTGTGGGCTAAAACGGAAAATTACTCCAATAACTTATAAAACTCTAATAAGAAATAGCAAAATAAGACAAGCACATACCTTCGAAGGGATTTATTAGATTTTAGTGTTGAAGTGAGTACCACAACTGAACCGAAAAGCGTTGGTTCTGGAAGTTAGACGTGAAGCATCAAGACCGAGGAAAAAAACATTTCTAATTCAGGAAACAATTAAAAAAAAACATTTAGGATGGACCAAAAATACTGAACCTGAGCTGTTAACGACTAGAAGACGGCGATTTTCAGGGCTGAAACGCATTTATTTTTGCAGGGATACAAATTAAGTGTTGTTAGACGAAGCGAATTTGAAACTACTGTCAGATCATATCCAACAGATTATAAAACACCCTTCTAAAAGGATTTTTTGAGATTTTTTTCACAACAAATGGCACTGGAAGCTTAGCTCTCTTTAAAGACACGATGAATTGTGTCAAAAAATAGAAATATTACGCAGTAGAATTTTTCTATCCTTGGAAACATTTGACGGAACGTTTCAACATGACTTGGCTTCTTGTCACAAATGGATATTGTGGTCCAGACTTTTATGCGGAAAAAAAAATTAAAGTGCTTAACTGGCCAGGTAATTCATCAGATCTAAATCCTATTGAGAATTTATGACATACGAGTATTCTCAAGAATCGTTTAGCTTATATGAGTTGTACGACAACACACAGAACAAAGGATAAAATGTTCTACACAAGTGTGATTCTGCGCTGATGAAGTTAAGAACATGTGTGCTGCATTAGTGGAGTCAATACCAAAATGAGTAGAAGAGGTCATTTCTGCTATAGGAGGACATATTTCGTACTAATACAGAAACTGTATTAAAGTACTAATACATACTTTTCTGTCTATTTAAGGTATGTAACATTTAAAACTAGGGTTTTAGAAAAAGAATCGTTTTATATATATACCATTTGTCCCAATTAATTCGAACAAAAAAGTAATAGTGTAACGGTTCTCTTACGTCATTGCTGGGTAAACCAAAGTATTTTTGACAGATTCTCGGGGTAATAAAAAATATTTTAATGACATAAAATAACACAGTAACAATGGACAGACATTTAGACACAATACAGGTTAAACATTTAGAGGAAATAAAGGGAAAATTAAATATATTACATAATCCAGGATTGGACAGCGAGACGAGTAACGTTTACTCATTCAGTTCTCAACTCTCTCTGGTGGTAATACAGGGCTTCGCTCGGTAACACTTTCGTTACAAGTACCGCCATCTACATTTCGGTCGTCGAATTAAACCATGTGTTACAGACTCCCCCTCTGGTTCCGTTGACGTCTCGGCTTGGAACCAGGAGATAATTTCTTTTTTGAGCGTCCTCTTTGCTTAAGAGGAGCAACACATCCGGTGTTTCTTTCTGTTTCAGGTTCCTCATAGTCCTTTATGGCAGAAACATAAGTTCCAAGGGTTTGGTCTGGGTTGGCCGGGTCGGCAATCTCATATGTTACTGGTAATCTCAAGGTGAGTATGAGGTAAAGACATTCTCTCTTGGGCATGAATTTTCTGCTCCTGTTGTTACGACTTATGGGATGAATGGTCACCCAAACGTTGTCACCAGGTTTGTAATATTTTCTTCTTCGTCGTCGATCGAAGTTTTCCTTCTGACAATCTTGTTTCTGCTCAACTCTGTCTTTGACATCCAAGATGGAATTGGCAAATCTTTTGAGATATGGGGTGATTTCAGGGACAAAGTTATCATTATCAATAACTTGTCGAATATCATGCCTGATATCGTCTGATGTTCTCAATTGTCTCTTCCAAACTGTAAGTAGGCAGTCGTGTGCCTAGTGGTGTCGCATACTGAAGTATTCATTGCGAAACGAATTAGAGGTAACTTATCCTCCCAAGCCGAATGTTCTTCCCCCACCAGAATTGCTAGTCTCGACTTCAGGTCACGATTTTTACGTTCCGATGAATTCGCTTGCGGGTGGTAGACGGGGATAAGGTCTTACGTAATCTCTAGCAAGTCACAAGGTAGCTGCATGACAGCACTTATGAACTGTGACCCGTTGTTACTTATTAGTCTTCGCGGAAGACCATATCGTAGGAGTACTTCTTCGATTAGTGTTTTGGCACAATTTTCAGCAGTGGCTTCAGCAAGAGCAAAGAGTTCTACCCATTTGGTTCTTGTATCTTCTACAATAAAGGTCCACTTCTTGCCTGTGGGAGTTTCCGGAAGAGGGCCAAAAAGATCAATGGCCAGCGTCTCGAACCTTTGTACGTAGGCGGGTGTTCTCAAGTGTCCTGCTGGTTTTTGGTTTGTTGGTTTATAACGATTGCATTCAGGAAAAGTCTTGATGTACTCTGAAATGAACTTTTTCATACCTTGAAAAAAGTATCTGGAGGATATCGTCTTGTAAGTGTTCTCTACACCATAATGCCCAGCTGTCGGGGCATCGTGATATTCTTGAAGGATTCTTTCTCGTTCTTGTGCAGGAACTACAAGTTGAGCTTCTTCTTCACTCTCAGGTGAATACCTATATAAGATACCCTAGTTCATTAAGTATCCTCAACTGGTGTAGTTGGCAAAGTTTTAGTCTTTGTCCATACTCTCAAAGCAGTCATTGATTTTCTTCAGTTCTTCGTTTTCCAGCTGTCCCTTTCGAATATCACATGACTTCCTGGATGGCACGTCAACAGTGATCGCACACACATCAGAGGCTGCACCTTCAGTGTAAGACGGTCTTGACAGCATGTCAGCTACTACATTAGCTTTTCCTGGAGTGTAATCAATCTTCAGGTTGAAGGACTGAATTTTCAAGGCCCCTCTTGCCAGACGACCAGAAGGTGACTTTATACTTAACAGCCATTTGAGTGCTTGATGATCTGATGCGAGGAAGATTTGTTGATTTTCTACGTAACCTCTAAACTTCTCTAAAGCCCACACTACTGCCAATGCTTTCCGCTCGGTTGTGGAGTAGTATCGCTCTGCTGGGATCATCAGTCGACTTGCATACTCGATGACATGTTCATCGGGCCACTTCCTTGGAGAAGGACTTCTCCCAAGGCATAATTACTTGCGTCGGGTGAAAGGTTTTGATCCGTCAGCTTGCTTCAGTATAGGAGAAGTCATCAAGCGCATCTTCAACGTCTCACAGGATTCTTGTTATTAAGGACCCCAGTGCCACTGCACTTTCTTAGTGAGGCTACTAAGCGGGCGTGCTATGTCAGCAAAGTTAGGGGCATATCGACGAAACCAAGAGTATGTTTGTAGTAAAGATTGGACTTCTCTCACATTGGTAGGGACTGGAATTTTTTGAATAGCAGAGATCTTTTGGTCAACTTCAATTCCATTCTTCGTTATCCAGAATCCTAGATATTTCACGCGGTCACAGGCAAAGTGACATTTATCTCGGTTTGCATGAAGTTTAAAGATAGACAGTCTTTCAAAAACTTTTTCGAGATCTTCCAGATGTTTCTCAAATGTTTCTGAGAGGACGATGATGTCATCTAGGTAAGAAAGTGCGAAAACATCTTTCAAGCCACTTCGAAACTTGTCGATTAATCTTTGAAAGGTGGCCGGAGCATTCCGTAGGCCGAAGGGCATACGTAAATAGTGGTAAGTCCCAAAAGGACAAACGAAAGCAGTTTTGTCCTGATCAACGTCAGCAACCTTTACTTGATGGTAGCCCGATTGTAAATCAATCGTTGACATGAAGGATGTTGGTGTCGCTTCATTCAGTAGATCATCCATTCGTGGTAAGGGGTAGGCATCCACTTTCGTAACAAAGTTCAACTTCCTGTCGTCGACACAGAGACGTACTTTTCCATTTGGTTAAGGGACAAGTACCACAGGTGCCGCAGAGGGAGACTCGCACTCTTCGATTACATTCTGCCTCAGCAGTTCTTCAATCTGTTGCCTCAAAACCTCTTTCTTTACGGGATTCATTCTGTAGGGGGACGTTGCTATTGGGGGGTGATCACCCGTGTCAATACGGTGTTCAATATAGGGCGTAGGCTCTCCCTCTGGTTGGAAACATGCCTCATTTCTGTCCAGGAGTATATTGATTTTTCTTGCCTGTTCTGGAGATAGATTTTTACCCTCATCCACTCGAAGTTCAAATGCGCTGAGTGTTATATCTTCTAATGTCTTCTTGAAGAATTTGTACTGTTTCCCCAAGGATTTCCGGAAAAGTGCCATTTTCAACCCTGGACGTCAAGGACGATACCAGCTGCATTAAGGAAATAAAGTCCTAGCAAAGTCTTAGTTCCTTTGGCATCAGGCAATACTAGAAATTCTGTTGGAATAACTTTGCCTTCAATGTACAGGTCGACGACAGTACTCAGAGCCATAATAGTCTGTCGAATTCCATCAGCCATCATAAATGAAATCCTTTTGTTCGTAAAGGTGACATCATGCTCTTGTAGAAATTTAAACATCTTTTCACCTGCAATGGTATGGGAAGCACCGGTATCAGCACATTTTTTCTCCAAAATTTTTGAGAACAATTACACTTGTGGGATGCAAGTTTGAATTCAAGTTAAATAACGTCATACAGTTCACTTCTGCTTCCATTTCATTAGCTCTCGTGCATTTAGGACACTTTGGCTTGACGACACCAGGAGTCCCACATCCGTAACACTTTATCGAGTTTCTTCCTTCAGTTTTGAAGCTTGGGGATCTAGGTACAGTTCTAGAGGGTCCAGATGAGTGGTTGCCATGGGATCCTCCAACAGGTTGACTTTTCTTTATATTGGAAAGGGTTTCCTGAATTCTTTCTTCTTGAAGGTCTGATTTGGATTATTTTTCATTCCAGGCCTTAGGCTATCATATGCGTCCACAACTTCTCAGCCAATTCCAAAGGATCGTTCAAATCCACTCAAATATCCAGAAAGTGTTCTTTGATATTTGCTGGAGTTTTTCTTTTTATCTGATCACCAATTATTAGACTTTTAAGTTGATCAAACGTGGCTATCTTCAACTCTTTGATCCAACTTTCAAAATAAGAACTTAATTCGAAATAAGTCTCGTCATGTCGAATCTGGGTTTTTCTTCTGTTGGGAAAAGTACTGCCTAAACCTATCCCCTATAACTCGAAATCTTTTGAGAAGCATTTCTTTTACCTTTTCATAGTTTTGAGCATCATCTTCATCCTGTCTTGCGATGAGCTGAGCTATATCAGGTGGCAATGAGCCAATTAGGTATGCTGTCCAAGTTTTTTCAGGGATGTTCAAGAACTTCACTTGCCGTTCGAAAATTGTCAAGTATAGACCCATTTCATCTTCCTTTGAATTGAATCTCGGAAAATTTCTATTTAACTCAAGCTTTGGGTTTTATAGCTGTTGGCTTGTAACAGGTGCTTGTGATAGCTTCTGCATTTCAAGTTGTATTTTCATTTTTTCCAGTTCGAATTCCCTTTCTCGTTGTTGAGCAACAACCACGGCTTTCTGTTTCTCCTCCAGTTCCGCAGCTTTTTGTTTTTCTGTTGCAGTACGTTCTTTCACAATGACTCTGAGCACATCTTTGACGAATTCCTCATCATACCTATCGCTGTTGGTTATGAGATCTTTTAGCTCAATAATTTTGAGATTGTCCGACGGAGCCAGACTCAATTCTGTGGCCAACATTCGTAAATCCTCTTTTCTGGACCTTCCCAAAAAAGCCATTTTTTGTCCCTTTTAGACTATTTCAAAGCTAATTTAGTAAGGTTCAATTAAAGTTAATGAATTAAAGTTCACTCAAAACTGTTAATTCTGTGATCTGAAAATATAGTCAAGCAATACTTATGCACTTAAAGTTTCCGATACATACAAAAAAATACTCTATACTATAATACACTCTTCCTGAATGACAATATAATTTTCTAATTTCAAAATGTGCTAATTAATTTTCACATCAATATTAATGAGATTAAAAAAATGAAACAAATTCTTCAATATCAACTATCTTCTAATTTCGTTCTTCAAAATTAAAATAATATTTCAATAATATTCAGTATTAATCAAAAGAGTCAGCAATTAACATGAAATCATTTAAATTAAATCAAAGAAAAATTTCGTTTTCGCTAACTTAAATCACACAATTAAATTGTTTTTAATCAAAAGCAATTTAAATACGTTTAAATAGAGATACCATTCATAAATTATTTCATCCACTCTGAAATTAACACTATTACAAACTTGTTTACACTTAGAAGTACTTGAAATTATTTTTCAAAAAAAAAGTTTTTAATAAAAAGCATAAATGTTTATACTTTATCAAAACATATACAAGTTTCCAAATATGTTATAGTAATACTTCGCGATCAATCATATACTTCACAAAAGAATTATTTTTATATTAGACATAAAAAGAAGAAAAAATTATTATGATAAAATTGCATTCAATTTAAAGTTAACTAAAAGTTAAGTAAGATCAAACAAGAATCAAAGTGAAATTATTTGAATAAATATCAATCGCAATAATTTCTAGATAACAAAATATATATATATATATATATATATATATATATATATATATATATATTAATGGCATAAAATTCTTAATTAGTAAGAAAATATACATTCATAAATAACCTTCAATGAGGTTTAGTCAGAAAAAACAATAGAATGCGAGTTTCATTTTCAAAAAAGTATTAAAAATACTGACAAATAAATAAGTGGAAATATTACTTAAAATTCAATTACGGTTATATATGCTGTAACACACAATACGAGTAATAATAATTAAAGTTCTTACACAGAATAACAGAGCAAGAGTATTTAGAATAAACAACACTTATCTGTTCACAGGTTTTCTGGGTGAAAACAATATTTATTCGCAGGGTTGCGAATTCTCTATTTGTTGGGTGACAACGCCTCAACCTAAGTGGAAAAAGCGAGAGAAAGTTGGGAATTGTGTTCGGATCGGCCCGACGTTTGGCGCCAATTTATAACGGTTCTCTTACGTCATTACTGGGTAAACCAAAGTATTTTTGACAGAATCTCGGGGTAATAAAAATATTTTAATGACATAAAAAAACACAGTTACAATGGACAGACATTTAGACACAATACAGGTTAAACATTTAAAGGAAATAAGGGGGAAATTAAATATATTACATAGTCCAGGATTGGACAGCGAGACGAGTAACGTTTACTCATTCAGTTCCCAACTCTCTGGCGGTAATACAGGGCTTCGCTCGGTAACACTTCCGTTACAAGTACCGCCATCTACATTTCGGTCGTCGAATTAAATCGTGTATTACAGTAGCAATTATACCTTCCACTTAAGTGTAACCTTCCACTTAAAGTTTCCACTTTTTCCTTAAAATACAGGGAATTTATAAATGAATACATATCGGAGTTTTAACGCTTTATAGTATTTATTGCATTTAACTTATTAGTATAACTCATGTATCAAATGAAATACCAACTGAAACTGTTTTGTTTGCTGGTATGTGTGCGCATGTGCGTGAAACGTATTGTAACGACTTGGCACATGGAAACTTGACACCTAGCGCCCGATAGACTAGAAAGAGGGCGGTACTGTGAACTGTTTTGGGTTTTGAACGGGAAGGAGAGAAGTGGATGTGGTCTCGAACGTAAAAATGGAGGACGATGTCTGTAGTTCCCTATTCGATTTATAATTGTAAATAGAGTTGTAAATATAGTGATGTGCTTTGAAGCAAATAATAAAAACCGTAAATCCGGTTAATTTGAATGATGATTAATTCAACAAGACACAATCTTATAGTATGTTAATTTTTCTCCCTTCCCCACCGATCAGCGCACTAGTAGAAAAATGGCGATTAGTGAACAGAGAGTTTTGTGTTTGTCCAGTTTGCAAAGACAGAATCTGCTATTACTGTGCAACTGCATTACGGTGGACACCTCAGTGGACAAGGGAACACTCATAATGGGTGCATCTGGAGCTTAGAAAATCCTCACGAAGTGCTAGAATCATAACGTGACTCGCCTAAATTGAATGTTTATTGTGCCATATCTCGGGGGAAAGTGTATGTGTCTTTCGCGCGCGCGCGTTTTAGGAGAAACAACTACAACTGGTTCTGCCTATTTTGTTGCTCTACAACTGTGACTATTTACTCAATTGAAAGAAAGAGAATCAGATAACTTCATTTGTCAACAAGATGGTGCCCCGTCTCACTGGCATCTCTCAGTACGCGATTGGTTGAACATCACTGTACTCGACCAATGGATATTCCACAAAAGGCCTCACGATAAAGCTTGTTTCGCTAGGCCTCCACGTTCACCCGATCTGAAGCCATGCGATTTTTATCTGTGTGGGTTCATTAAAGATTGTGTGTACGTACTGTGACGTTCTCCTTTTGAAACGAGATTCACTCTTTCAGGACAATACTATTGCAGGACAATACTAGACAGAGTTTTAGGTGCACGTGCAGCTGGGGTTCATTATCGCTTATTTAGCGTCTGGATTTTGGTGCCGGTTAGACTAGACCAACAATTGTCTGACCATTCTACTGTGGACGAAATCGCTTCCGGGGCAGCGGACTGTCGTCTTACTTACACAATGGCGAATTGTCCTCAAAGGCGGTAAAACGACGACAGTGGGCCGGAGGTGGCTCGGCCGTCGGTGCTTGTGTCGGACACCTGCTGGTTGTAGAAGAAACCGGGTGAGTGGACGATTGGCGGATTATGGACCAATGGGCTCTAATGAGTTGAGGTTGAAGGATCGACTCATATGGGCCCACGAATGAGAAGACGTGAGGGGGGAGAAATGGACTGCCCCTGATGTTTTAAAAGGTTGGAAAAACCGGGAGAAAGGAGGAAAGAAAGAGAGAACGAGAAAAAGAAGGAAAAAGAGCTCGGAAAAGACAAGGGCTGGTCGTTTTAGGAAGCGGAGAGGAGAATCCCAGAGTTTTTTGCTCGGTGATGCTGACCAGGAATCCGAAGCGCGAATGAGTAAAAACGCCTTGCGGACTGGATGGAGACAAGCTGTGGAGTGAGCGACTTCAAAACGGGGTCACCATACTGGCTAGGCACGGAAACTATTAATTTTATAATCTAACTTAAATCGATTATATTATTGGAGAAAAAAATTAAAAGTATTTTTTTTAATCCCACAACCTTGCTGTGATGTATTATTTTCACGCTACCTTCTGACGACGTTACAGTACCTCCGCTACCAGCTGATCTTCCGGACTTAAGATACAGGATTGAAGCAGCTGTTGCAAGAATTACCCCAGATACACTGAACAAAGTTTGGGATGAACTCCCCTATTTACTTAATGGTGTGACGTGTGACTTGTAAGGGTTCCATTGAACATTTGTAAGCTTGTAGATAAAACTATTTCAGTAACTCTTTCATGCGATGTATAAATTGTGTACTTGCAAATTATATGTAATAAATACTATAAGGCGTCAAAACTCCGATATTCTCTTAGAAACACCCGGTATATCATTTCTTGACTTCAAAGAATTCTAATTTTTTTTTAGCCGCGATGTTTTCTAAATATAAAATGGCTTTGAACTTTGAATAAAGACCCCTTTTTTAAATAACAAAGATTTTCCTGTTATAGAAAGGAAAGGTATCGAATTTTTGAAATTTTGCGATAAGTTGTTTTTAACATTTTTAATGAGATATCGATCTATTTCAGGAGTAAACACAAGAATCTAAAGTACTTCTGAAACTAAGAGAAAATTAGATAGAAGTTTAATATTATGTTTTTATCATTATATATTATCATTATATATTTATCTCGTTATATATATACACACACAAGGTGCTGCCAAATGAAATGGGACATAATTCCGTTGGTAGACGCCATCAACCATCAGGAACACTGTTGGCAAGGAGGATGCTATTTGATGTGCTATGATATTCCCACTAATCAAAGATGTCAGAGATTGTTATTTGGGAACAATGGGTCTTATGCGTACCCTAAAATCATTGTGTGTCTAAGCCATAGTATCACCGTCTTGTATCTGGCCAACTGTGCAGCTATGTGCCATGAATTTCGTAGAAATTCGGTCCTTTCATTGTTGCATATCAATGTTATCGATCAGAAAATGCGATTCGTCATCCAGGTCAATTTCAATCTACCTTCTACGTCTTACCCCATTTCTGAATTGCATTCAAATTCCACCCCATATTGTGGCAGTTGTGACAAACCGCGTTCATATAGCTCTAAATTACAATCTCGCTGTACCGGTGATGACTACTGATATTCAGCTCGCTGAAGTCTGAGATATTTCTATTCTCCTCTAATTGATCTGATGTTACAGTTAGTCTTTAATAGCCTATCCCGAGAGAGTCAGTTAAACAGATAGCCATGAAAGTTCAGAAAAGGGAATATTGCTATCACTAGAATGAACACTCAATTCAGTAGGCAGGCGATGCGACTGCAAATGTCGAGAACAAAACGACATAGGTGAAGTGAGTGTACGAAAAACGCAAGCGGCGGCACGCGCATCTCAAGGCTGCAATAAAAAGAAAAATTGAGGCGTAATTAAAGACATTTGGTGCAAGTGCAAGTGAGTTCTTAAGTGAAATATGTCTAGAATAAATCACCTGGACAGCTTCATGCGTGGAAGAAGGATCGGAAAGATCGAGGAGGAGCGTAATTTTGACCAGTGTGGCTGAAGAGTTCGGAATCAACAAAAGTGTCGTTTCGTACACTTTGAAAGCTTTTAAAACCATACGTGCAGCTGTTAGAAAGGTTGATGATCGACAAACTAAGAAAGTGATTTTCTACGCCAGTTGGTTTCACACGGTTTTAACCCAGTAACATCATAGAAAGAGACCGTAATGGTGGTCCTAGAGTTGTTGTCTTTGAAAGCATTATACTGCACGGGCGGACTGAGCTTCTCGTTTTGGACAGAGGGCCTTTAATTAGAGATATCTATATTGTAAGGAGGTTTTTCTTTCCCATGTGCGTTTCTTCTAAGGTGCTATTGGACCAGACTTCATTGTTATAGATGACATTGCACAGCCTGACTGAACTACTGATGTTCAGCAGCACGAGTGCCTTGGGCTGCTAACCCCTGTCTTAAGTGTAGTAAAAAGCAGAAGAAGAAAAAAATACTGTGAAAATCAACATTCATGATGTCAAAAACAAGAAAAAGGATATAAGTGCAGATATCGTTATTTCGTAGAAGCTTTATTTTTTCATTATCTGAATGGGGAAATTCAACCTTTTGCCTGTTTTGAGAAATGATGACTAGATAATGATACGACAGCGTGGTCTACTGGAATCCATGATTGGGTGTATTATAGGAGAGACTGAAATCTGGACGAACACAAAGAACAGCAACGGACACTGTTGAACTGGCAAGAGGTCTTATTGCAAGACTGTGAAATATATTCCAAGGAATAGGGCTTGTTCAACATCCACCAGGACAAGATTGTCCACGTGGTACCCTAGCAAATAATGACGTCCTGTTAACGGGTCGTCAAGATGGACCAGCCTGTGCGACGCAGAATTAAGGATAGTTTGACTTAGCAACATGTTTAAGGGTCTCACGCCAAACAATCCAAAATGGTCTTCATGCGAGTGATCGGTATTCACGTAGACAAATGGTGTGTATTCCGTTGACACCGTGCATCCTGAAGAAAGTAAGCTATTGAACATCCAGATTGAATACAAAGAAATTAGGGTCAAGGCCTGTTTACAGACGAGTCCCGATTCACCAGACATGTTTTAATATGTGTTTAGTAAGGGGAACTCGAAATAACTCTATATTCGTTCAGGAAAGTTCACTTTATAGACGAGTTGATTTGATGGTATAGGCTATATTTAGCATAAGTAAAAATACTGGTCTTCTTATCATTCGGAATGGCAATTTGACTGCTCAAAGGTATGAAGACAAAATCCTGAGATCCCATGTCATGCCTCACGCTGCAGCCAATGATGATGCAGGATGTTGGCAGAAATCATACAACCCGTCTTGTAGAGAACTGTCTTGAAACTGAAACAGTACAGCATATGGAATCGCCAGAATGCTCTCCTGATCGTAATTTAATCAAGCATGCTTGGAGCACACTCGGACGACGTGTTGCTGCAAGACTAAGGCTTCCTCTTATTATTCAAGACATGGAGATCACACTTCGTCAAAAAAGGAACAATATTTCCGAATGCCTGTAGCGGTGTGATATCTATATGAACTAGTACCAACATCACGCGAAGACGATTGTTTTCGCGTGATCAGTTAAGTACTCGCATCTTCATTTAGAATGGAAGGTACCCAGAACGAACCTTCCTTCATTGGTGACCCTGGCCGTGCAAAGAACCGCGCCCCCTTCACGCGCCTCTGTCGTTGCGCCATCTATCCACCGCAACTGCAACCAAACCGTCAAACATTGACGCAAAATAAGCCGTTACTTCTCGAAGTCATCAAACAATGACGCAATTAAACCGTCACACACATGACGCAATTCTCAAGCCGTCACGCACGAAACTGACGCAAGTGACGCAACTGCTTACATGCTCACCACGAATATGGTATCGTTCGTTCGCCTATTCGCCGAATCACTGGCATGGGAGTACGTAGCGGTGTGATATCTATATGAACTAGTACCAACATCACGCGAAGATGATCGTTTTGGCGTGATCGGTTAAGTACTCGCATTTTCATTCGGAATGGAAGGTACCCAGAACAAACCTTCCTTCAACCTCATCGCATCCATGCTAAACAGGTGTGCGGTAGTGTTAGCAGTTCGGGGGACCACACACCCTAATAAACATCCTGTATCATTTCCAAATATTCAGTATTTTGGCATTTACACATGTAACCAACACAATAACAACTTAGATGTTAACGAAATAGTATCTTAACAAAATACATGTATTAGTAAGCGTGAAAGATCTGTTAGTTTTTTCATATATTCCCAAAGAAATTTAATTTTTTTTAGAAATGCTATTATGTCTTCTGAAAATTTAAACTGTAAATTGAGAGAAATGCCAAATGTACTGTTACCAAAGAAAGGATAATTTTGAAAAGTTATTGAAATTTCGTGAAAATATTTTATTTTTGCTCATATTTTTTTTTAAAAATTCAAACTGCAAAAATTTTTTGTTCATGTTTTATCAAACTGTTAAGATTTAAGAGCAATTGAAGATACAAACTTTGTTGAATGCCATACATTAAGTAGCCAAAAGAGATTATTATCACTTTATGAAAAGTCAATAAAAAGATTGTATTAGAAAATTCGGTAATTTAAAATGCATATCTTTATTCCTTTGAAATTGCCGTAATTATAACTAATAATTTTTCAGATTTTAACCTAAACTATTATTATGAAAAAAAAATTACGTCAATTGCTACTCATATCAACAAAGAAAATTTTTATTTTAGTTATTTTTATTAATAGTTATAATTAATATAAATATGTGTATACATATGACAGAGTCAAATTTATTTGTTCTAATAAAATAGTATAGTAAACACAGAAAATCACATTCTCAGAAATTAGGCCAAATCAGGGATTCGAACTCATGACCTTTGGATAAGAAGTCCTACGCACACGCACACACACACGCACACACACACACACACACTATATTCGTTGTGCTACAGGGACTCAACAAAGAAGTTTCCTTTCTATATATGCTGTTGGACTAGTATTTTCGTTTGTTACTATTTATATATATTCATTTTTTAATTTAATTAATTAATATTTTTAAAAAAACTATATTAACATCAAGTATCATCCATTACAAGTTTAAAAACATGTATTTGAACACTTCTATGGATGAATAGAAAGCATTTTATATTGACGGCACACTTTTTATGGGTTTCATTTTTACGTACACGTTTTTATCCTAATTTTTTCTATAGAATTGTTTCTTAATATTCCTCTCTATGAGAGAAACATTATTGTTCTCTTTTAATGATTTCATTTTACTTTACTCTCTGGTTTACCATCCCCATGTGTTAGTAATAGCCTTACTTTTCAACATGGCTCTGATTTTTTCTATTATGTCGAAAATTTCTGCTGTACGGGGAAGGTGGATCCATAAAGCATTGCTAACCCTAAATTGCTGACCTAATTCAATGACAGCTCTAGAAATCATAGGTCTCTATTTGCCTAAAGACTCTTTTTGAATCTGCAATTGGTATTTCTTTTGAACTCCGATTTCTTTCTTCTTTGGCATTGTAAATTATACAAACTTTTTTATTAGTATATTATTTTATTATAATATATATAGGGTGAGTGTGAACTAATAGTAGGAATTGAAAAATAATACTTGATCATCTACAACATTAATCAGAACAAATATTATTATATTAAATATTTTGTTTGTAAAAAAAAACCTGCCTTGACCAAAAAAATCTTATTTATCCTCAATTACATAAATATTTCTGTATTTATTTTCAGGGCTAATAGGAAATTTCATCCCTCAATGCGAAACAGATGGGACGTACAAGAAGATACAACGTAATGGATCTACAGGTTATTCCTTTTGTGTTAATCCTATGACTGGTGAAAAGAAAGGTGAGGCCAAGAGAGGAATGATGAACTGCTAAATATCAAAATTCCATCTTGAATATATGAAACAGCATAGTAATTCAAATGCTTCCAATGAATAGCTTAGAATTAGAACATATTTTAATTTTATTTTAGAACTGTTTTTGGTTTTATCGCAGCATTTTTCAATATAGTATTACATTTTTCGTAATTGTTTTCTTTCCCTCTAAGAATTACTATTGAAATAACGTGCATATATATATATAAATTTTCAATTTTAAATCAAATTTTGTGATTGTTTCCATCATTTTTCAATGAAAAGTTTTAAGGAATTAGTCTATGTTTTGTGTATACTAATGTATAATTATGTATTGAAATTGATTGATATTATATTAAAATGAGCAGTAGATAATTATGTGTTGCATTCTACTTCATGTAGTATATTCATTCTTTAGATTAAAAAAAAACTCAATGCCTATTTTAAAAAATGTGAATATTTAACAAATATTTTCCACGTTAATACATAATTAATATAACAATACATCAAAATTAATATATAAAATTAAAGGAAATAGTTTGCATTATTATACAAGTACAATATAATGTTTCTAAGATGACCACATTATAAACAATAATGGGCAAACATTTGGAACTCAGCCTATAATCCTGACGCATAAATAAATTTCACTTTCTTGAACAGATTTAAATAATGTATCACTTGGGGCACAACATTTAATAAAATCGATACACTTACAATTTTTCAATGCGGAATCATTCTTGCTAAACGGAAAATTATGTATTACAAAACTTTTATTAATTGTTTATAAAGGGTGTTTTTTTTAGAGGTATAGAACTTTAAATTGCAATAAAACAACGATGTATTATTCGAATGCCATGAATTATTTTTATTCGAAAGATAATCTTTTGGCATTACATTTTAAATATGATTTCTGGCATATGACTGCCACGGCTGGCTCGGATGTAGTCCAATCTGGACGTCCAATTTTCGATGACTTTTTCCAATATTTGTGGCCGTATATCGGCAATAACACGGCAAATGTTGTCTTCCAAATGGTCAGGCGTTTGTGGCTTATCCGCATAGACCAATGACTTTACATAGCCCCACAGAAAATAGTCTAGCGGTGTTAAATCTCAAGATATTGGAGGCCAATTCACAGGTCCAAAACGTGAAATTAGGCGGTCACCAAACGTGTCTTTCAATAAATCGATTGTGGCACGAGCTGTGTGACATGTTGCGCCGTCTTGTTGCAACCACAGCTCCTGGACATCATGATTGTTCAATTCAGGAATGAAAAAAATAAATCATGGCTCTATACCGATCACCATTGACTGTAACGTTGTGGCCTCCATCGTTTTTGAAGAAGTACGGACCAATGATTCCACCAGCCCATAAAGCGCCCCAAACAGTCAGTTTTTCTGGATGTAACGGTGTTTCGACATACACTTGTGGATTAGCTTCACTCCAAATGCGGCAGTTTTGTTTGTTGACGTAGCCATTCAACCAGAAGTGCACTTCATCGCTATACAAAATTCACTTATGAAAATCGGGAACAACGGCAATCTCGTTTTGGGCCCATTCGACGAATCTACGCCTTGCTTGATCATATTTAAAATGTAATGCCACAAGATTATCTTTCGAATAAAAAAAATTCATGTCAATCGAATAATACACGGTAGTTTTATGGCAATTTAAAGTTCTAAGCATCTAAAAAAAAACACCCTTTATATGCTACAATGTAGGCAGCATAAGAGCAACTGATCTAATCTTTTTTTCCGATTGAAAATGCCGAGATTAACTCTTGTGTCACCATTCATTTTGCAAACCTCCCCTCTCAAAAGAACGTGATGAATTTAAGACTCGATTAATTTTGTGTGTTTCAGCCCTTTCTTCTACATGGCATATTTTAAGGGGAATAATAACTTGATCTCCCCGTTCGGTTAAAAAATTACAGGCAGGAATGCTTAACCGTAACTATTTTGGCTATCGGGATCTTACAATTTTTATTTCGTCTTCTAGTCCTCTTTATGAATTTTCATTGTTTTTGGTACATAACATTCTACAAATGCATATGTAATCTGTTTCTTTCCAATTCCAGATTAATGTATCTATTTGCTTACTTCGGTCTGCAATGATTTTCATTATTAACTGTAATTAATTGTTACTGTTATTATAAAATACTTTTAAGAAAAGCACAAAGTGCCCTTCGAATTAATTTAAGGAGTCACATGGTGTTGAAAATTTGAACTCGTCATGAAAAATGTTTTTAGTAATTTTCGAATTTTCAGTAATCACAATATGTGGTATAAATTCTAAAAAGTCAATTCTTAGTAAATATACAACTTAATATAATATGCGATATTAATAAAATGAGGGAAAAGTATTCTCTCTGTAGTAAACGAATTATGTATATCACTTAAGGAATATACTGTCTATATCTGCGATCTCTGATAAAGAACTAATTTAGCTGAATGCCCTCCCAGTAAATGTCATATTTTAAAAGTGGAGAACATTGAGAAACCATTAATTAATAAAGTTCTACAGTACTCGCAAAACTTGTACTGTATGGTTCGTTTTTCAAGAAGGAATAGACATATTCACACAAAAATTGACACATATTCAAAATTTAATAAATACACATATTCAAAAAAATTTAAAAATAAATGTTGTAAATTTCCCCAGAGAATAAATAAATGTGAGTAAATGCAATGATAAGTGTATATAATAATGCACAGTCCAGTCATATTAATGTTACCACTGTCAAAAGCCAGAATAACCATCTTTCGCAGAGGGAAAAATAGTCATTTAGGATCCTCAAGGTATTCACTAGGATCTTGAGCCATGCCGACTCTATTGCTGCACTAGATTACGCGCGTGAGGATCCATGGCACGAACAACCCGATCGAGATGGTTCCATAGATTATTGATTGGGTTTAAGTCAGGTGAGTTTTCTGGACACGGAAGAACGATAAACTGATCCTGGTGCTCTTTGAACCACGCACGTACGCTGTCGGTTGTATGACACTCCGCAATATCCTGCTGGTAGATGCCACCATCCTGAGGAAAAACAATGCGCATAAAGGGGTAGACATGGTCTGAAAGGACAGATGCGTACTTCTATTGATCCATCGTGCTTTCCACAATAATGAACAAACACAGAAAGTTTAAGGAAAACATCCCCCAGACCATAATGCTCCCGCCTCCAGCCTGAACCTTGCCAGCAATTGTTGCAGGGTGTTTGCTTTTAGACGTTTCATGCCGTATTTACCACCAACCATCCATCCGATGGAGTATAAAGCGTGATTAATCAGAAAACTCTACCTGTCGCCTCTCATTGGATGCCCAGTTGCGGTACCTGTGTGAAAATTCCCGTCTTCGTTGCTGATGAACAGCAGTCAGCATAGGTGCATGAACCAGGCGCCTGCTTCGAGAACCAGACGCAACAACGATCGCTGAACAGTAGTTTGAAGCCACTGTTGGTAGCCCCTTGGTTCATCTGGGTGGTATGTTGCTTAACGGTAGCACGTCTAGTCTCCCGAACTCACCTCTGCAGCCGTCAGTCACCTCTATCACCTATGGCCCGTAGTACACCACATTTGCCACGTCACTGATTTTGGACGGTCCCATTTTGCCATGCACGGTATACTTTAACCACGGTGACACACGAACAGTCCACAAACTTATAGCCGTTGAGGAAATGCTTCCAACCTTTTCCCAAAAGCCAAAAATTATGCCGTTTTGGACTTCGGATAACTCTTTACATGTTTGCATTACGCCAACGACTGTAGTGTTTTCCGAAGCCCTCACACACCCTTTATATACGCTCAATAGCACTGCGATGCCACACACAGCATCCTTCTGTGATTGGTTATTTAACGTCACAGTCGAAAGTACGTGGTGGTCACATTAATGTGACTGGACTGTGTATTTTAAGTTCTTTTAAGTATTAGGATATGTACGCGTACAATAAAATCCGGTGTATAACGCGCACCTATACTTTCAAGCTGCAATTTTTAGTTATAAGGTATATTCGTCTCCCTCTTTTACGAAGAGACATGAAATGTAGGGGCGCAATTCTGTTATGTTTGAAATAATTTATCCGAGATAGTATTCCAAGCTTTATAGAAAAAAATAGTATACTAGAATTACAACCCTTTAAGTTTATAAGGAATGCCATTTCTTTTAAAGAAAGAGTATTTCGATATATGTAGAAGTCTACTTTTTTTCTTTGCTTACATTTTTTGTTATATTTTTAAAACTCATTTTTATACCCAGCGTATAACGCGCACCCTTAAATTTCGCTCTAATTTTTGTGTGTTAAAAGTGCGCGTTATACGCCGAATTTTACGGTATTTTGTTATTCAGTATCAATTTATGAGTTATCAGTTATTAAGTATCAGTATATTCAGAATGTATTTTGTTTTACTACCCTTCAGTATAAATTCATAATTTTTTAAATCATTTATTTCGTCTTTTCTATATGCTCAAATCCCCCACGTAGGGTTATCATATCACCCTAGGGGTTGCCCCCCACAGTTTGTCAAACTAAGAACATTTCTGTTCTCGATTACATAACTGTACTGCCGCATGTGGGCCGACAATTTAGAGGAAAATGGACTGAAAGCACACGGGAAATCTTTGCTCTCCTTTCATTCGCCCAAATCGTTAGCAGCATTCGGTGAACTTTAAAAGCGACCGATTGAAGAAAGTAACCACTAAAATTTGGATAATAGGATGATAAGGTGAATCTCATTGAGTTAGTACATTCTCAAGTGTAGATTGCAAGACTTCAATGTTACTCCAGTTTTTTTGTGAAGCTTAGAGAGACAGTTTGACGAGACCGATTCTTTTAAGAGAAAGATCAGGCATCCAAGGGCCTTAGCACTGGACGTGAGTCATTGCGCTGTCCATGCGGATACTTGTCGTGCTACAAACAAGCCAACTTCCTTTATCCAGAAATCTATGATGTGTTTATTGTCAATTCTGCAAGGTCTATCTGATATGTTTCTCTTTTTGAGTGTTAGTGGCGGACATTCATTGGGTTCCGACCAATACGAGCAGCAATGCTGTGGAAATCCCATTCTTGAACAAACCGCACTCTCGATTCGCCACAATTCTTCCACTATTGAATTCCGACTTGTGCTGGTAGCCGTTTCTCCTTCTCTTACAGACATAACATGATCTTCACACAAACAGCCAATATTCAAATACAATTAACGAATGACTGATCCACACCGGATTAACTTTCCTGCTTAGAATTTAAAATGCCGTTTCTCCCTTCTGTATCGGTCGTTTGCCATTGAATGCTAAGCATTTGTATGTCTCAGCATCTTTATCCTTTCATGTGAATTTGATCTTCGTATCATCTCTCCTTCAGGGTGTTGCAATCTTAATAATTAGCAGTTTAATTGAAGTTTAGTTGTTTCTGTATTAGTTTGTTCTTCACCCTTCCTTATCATTTCAGAAATTCGGCAGAATTTAAAAGTATCTGTTAAGAAAGAGCTGTTCGTTGTTATTGTTTCTAATCCCAGATTGTCAAGCAATGCTAGAAGAACATGAATTCAAAAAATTCCCAAAATTCTAAAAATAGAAGAGGGGCCCAGAAGGACCTCGTCCTTTTAAAAATCCAAGCAAATCAAGATGTGGGCAGGAGAGATCAACTCTGAATAACACCAGTGGCATTCTGGAAATATTTTCTGGCTCTGACGAAAAGTGAGAGCTTTTATATGGCCGCTCATAAGACACGAGAAGGCTGTCTGGTATTTCCTAAGCATAAGGCTGAATGAACCTCCTGGATTTCTTCCGAAGTACCAAGGATGATTAGGAGGAATTCTTCCAAGTTGATTGAGTTCAATCTTCTTAAGGGAGGATAATTCACTGAAAGTAAGAGACCCAGTAGGGTCTCCTCAACCGCAGTCCTGGATAAGAAATCGGCTTTCTCATATTACCATCAATTCCCACGTGGGATGGGACTTCGGTGTATTGTGTTGAGTGGCAAAGTAAAATTGCAGTGATTTTACAAAATAAACTTTATTTTCCAACATAACAAATAATTAAGTTCGAGTTTATATATTCCCTTCGTCAGAGTGGAATTCTGGGAAGATAGAAGAAATGCCAGAGGACATTTCTTCTGACCAATGGAATTCAATAGTAGGTTTTAACAGCCAATAAGACGTAAGGATCAAGAATCCGTTACTATGAATAAGGATGATCCGTTATTATGAGTAATGATGATGATCCGAGATTATGAAAGTACACTACAGAGTATCCTCCCAGTGACGAAGGGAACGGCATAAAAAATATATAAATATAAAAAGGTTTGTTGTTTACAAAAATAAGGCACTATAAAATACATAAATTGCAATAACACATACAATTATTTATATACACAATACAATAAAAGATATACATATATAAATTACTAAGAAGGAATTTGAATTAGTAAGTTAATCTCTTAGGAAAATGTACGTGCCTGCCAGAACGTGTGGTTTTGATATTTTTATCAACAACAGTTTTATCTTCAATTTGTTGCTCGGTGAGGGGTGGTTCAAAGTTTGAACTACCCTTTTGTGGATTAAAATCTTCTGAAAATTCAGAAGCTGGATTGCATCTGTCTACAGTGACAGTTACATTTTTATTATTTATACAAATTACGAAATTTTTATCAGATCTACTTTTAACCAAATGAGGTCCAGTGTAAGGAGAAGTTAAAGGGGGTCGAATTTTGTCATGTCTAAGAAAAACGTGTGTGCATATACTTAATGATTTGTGTACATAGCTCTTCGTACAACTATGATAATCAGGGGATATTGGGCTAAGTTTTCTCATCTTGGTAATTAACTTCGAAACATAGGTGGGTGTCACTGACGTTTGAAGAGATTCTGAAGATAGGTGATCAGATGGTAAACGTAAAGTAGTACCATAAACTAGTTGAGAGCTTGTTGCTTTTAAATCGTTCTTCATTGCTGAACGTAATCCTAACAATACGATAGGCAAAATATTGGTCCAACCAGCGTCCTCATGGGCAATAACAGCACTTTTGAGATGCCTTGGAATCATTCTATCATTCCATTACTTTGTGGATGGTAAGAAGCTGAATGGATTCTATGGCTACCCATCATGTTTGTAAGCTCTCTCATTAGAGAAGACTCAAAATTTGTCCCTTGATCAGTTGTAATTGTAACAGGTGTGCCGAAACGAGAAATCCAACCATTTAAAAGTGCACGAGCAGTGGTTTCTGCCAACATGTCTTCGGTAGGAATAACCAGGCCACCCCCCTGGTATACCTGTCTATGATGGTAAGGCAATATTTATATCCTTTGGATGGTGGATAGGGTCCAATATAGTCAATATGAATGTGGGCAAATCGAGCATCGGGTAGAGCAAATGTGCTAAGTGGAGCTTTGGTACGTTTGAATACTTTTGCTCGCTGACATTTTTCACAAGCTCGAACTCTATTTTTGATGTCTTTTCTCATTCCTGGCCAAAAGAAACGCATAGAAATTAAATTAGTTGTAGCGGATATTCCAGGATCGGATAGAAAATGCAGATTTTGAAATACCACTTGTCTGAGAATTTTAGGGACGAAAGGTCGAGGGGTTTCAAGTGACTTATCACAATATAAAGAAACGTCTTCATGGAGAAAATATTGTTTTTCTATATATAGTTTAATAGAAGAATCTGCTTTAAGGAAAGATTGAATTTCAGAATCATGAAGTTGTGTTTGTACAATTGTTGCTTTATTACATAGTTTTAAATTTAAATGTGTTAGGAAAAAAACTTCTCTTCGTGTATTTTGAGAGTTTTTTCCTACCCTCTTGATAATTCGAAGTTTTACATTGGTCCCTCCAACTTCGAATTATCGAGAGTCGACTGTATTGCCAAAAGTTCTGGATCATAAGTAGACCAATTTTGTTGAGTTTTAGAAAGCTTTAAAGATAAAAATGCTATTGGTTCCCAGTTACTATTAGAAAGTTGCATCAAGGAACTACCAATGGCGAAATTTGATGCATCGGTCCAAACACTCTAAGCAGCACCAGGAATCGGATGCTTAAGAAGAGTTGCGTCAGTTAATGCTGTTTTAGCAGCGGTAAATGAATTTTCCGCGTCTTCAGTCCATTCAAGAGGAATTTGCGGATTTTTCGAAGGACGACATGGTTTCTTTTTGTTTGTGTGGCCTTCTAAAAATTTTATTAGGGGTGCTAAAATGTGGGCTGCTTTAGAAATGAATCTTCAATAAAAATTATACATTCCTAAAAATCTACGCAATTGCGTTAAAGTGTTAGGTCTAGGAAACTTTTGAATAGCATCAACTCGATCAGGAAGAGGTGAAATACCTTCACTGGAAACTTGAAATCCAAGAAATTTTAAACTATCTACTCCGAAAGTACATTTTGAAGGTTTAATCGTTAAGCCATAATAATCAAGTCTTTCAAAAAGTGTACGGAGATTGGTAGTATGTTCTTGAACATTTTTAGATGCAATTAAAATATCATCAATAAAAGCATAAACACCTTTCAAACCACGAGTAACTTCGTCGATAAATCTTTGAAAAGTGCTAGCCGCATTGCACAAACCAAACTGCATTCGAGTGCTTTCGAAGAGACCAAATGGAGTACAAATAGCAGTTGCATGTATGTCTTCGGAAGCAATCGGAATTTGGTGAAACGCTTTAACAAGATCAATATGAGAAAATATTTTTGCCCCATGTAGATCACTTGTAAAATCAAGAATGCTAGGAATCGGATATTTATCCTTTTTTGTTTGAGCATTTAATGCTCTAAAATCGCCGACAGGACGCCAATCATTGCTTTCATTTTTAGGAACCATATGCAATGGGGAAGAATAATTACTACTGGATGGGCGCATGTGGCCTAAATCCAACATGTGCTGAAATTCCACTTTCGCAATTTTTAACCTGTCTGGAGCCATGCGACGGGGTTTAGCACAAACAGGTGGTCCAAAAGTATCAATATAGTGAACTACATTATGCTTAACTGTTTGGTTTGCACAAGGTGGTTTTACAATATTAGGAAAATCATTCAACAATTTAGAAAAATCATTATCAATAACATGAGTTTTAATTGAGAAAATATTAGAATTTCTAATAATACAATGACAATTTAATTTTGTAGAAACATCAAATAAAGTACGATTTCTTAAATCAGGTTTTATATTAAAATAATGTAAGAATCTGCACCAATAATAGCATTAGACACATTACAAATAAAAAAATGGAAAAACAAAATTCGTCTTAAACCTAAATCTAATGATATTAATTTACGCCCGTACACTTGAATGGGTGTGCCATTTGCAGCAATAAAAGTTTGAACTGGAGAAGATTGTTTTAGAGTTTTATTTGCGGGAAGGATTGAGCTATCACTTTCGGTATCAACTAGAAAACAAAAGTTGGATTTACGATCGCGAACAAAAAGGCGACAAGAAGTCGAAGGCAAGGCATACGTCGCCGCTACTCCTGCCCGTTCAAGTTTTCCTAGAAAGAACAGGGCTGAATACATTTTCTTGCCTTTGTGGCAAATTTATTATGATACCAACATAAATTTGATGCTTTTGGCTTAGGACTCTTTCCGCGATTGCGAGAAAAACTTCTCGATCGTCGTAGTTCTTTCACTTCCTGTCGTAAAAGTTTCAACTCTTTGAGGAGTTTTGATTCACTACTATCATCAGAATTGGCGCTGGAATATTTTGATACAGCACTTACCTGCACAGGTGTAACCTCTAAAATACGATCCGCTACTTCTGAAGCTATTTGAGCTGTAAGGGGTTGAATACTTGTAAGGATGAATTGCACATTAGGTGGTAACTGCTGTAAAAATAATTCCAAAAGAAGTGAATCATTCACGTTGTGCGATTCTGATCGCCGTTGCATCACTCGAAATAATTCCGATGGCTTTCGATCTCCTAGCTGCTCTCCGGCTAAAAGACGACGAATTTCCTGGCTTTTGCTTTCACCGCATCGGACAATAACTTCATCTTTTAACTTTGAATATGGATTTATGCTCCCAGGTGAAAGAATTACGTCTCGAACTGCCATTGACGCATCGGGAGATAAATGAGCTACGCAATAATTATATTCAGTGCGTTCATCGGTTATCGGCTTCGGAACTGCCAATTTGAAGGTCGATTCAAGCATCCCGAACCATAGCGCAGGATCTGATGAAACACACACAAAAGCTGGAATTTTAACCGCTGAAATATCCTCCATATTTACGGAAGGCACAGGCAACGTTGGAAAAAAAATTTTGATTAGAAGTTTTTAAATTTTACATTCAAAGAACGGGTCACCATTTTTGGTGTATTGTGTTGAGTGGCAAAGTAAAACTGCAGTGATTTTACAAAAAAATAAACTTTATTTTCCAACATAACAAATAATTAAGTTCGAGTTTATATATTCCCTTCGTCAGAGTGGAATTCTGGGAAGATAGAAGAAATGCTAGAAGACATTTCTTCTGACCAGTGGAATTCAATAGTAGGTTTTAACAGCCAATAAGACGTAAGGATCAAGAATCCGTTACTATGAGTAAGGATGATCCGTTATTATGAGTAATGATGATGATCCGATATTGTGAAAGTACGCTACAGGTCCCACTGAAAATATACACGATTATTAGAAGAAATCCATCCAAGATAATTAAAAATATCAAAGCCCGTTTTTTAAAACTAAGAGTTGAAGTCCGTAATTTCATTGACTGAACTGGACATTTTAAGGACCTTTAGTTCTGTAATGGCAACATAAATTTTAAAAACTACATATTCCATCATTAATTTATTATATTCGTAAATAAATATTATTAATTGGATAATGCAATAATTAATTGATACTGATTTAACCTTTTTAAATTTGATTTGGTATTTAACTATATTTCTAAAAGTATAATTATTATAATTATCAATTTTCTTTTATTTTTTCACCTATTGTTGCCAACGAAGTATGTTTAAATTAATTTAAAACAACTGTACATTATGTTTATTATTTGTGAAAATGTATTTCAAGTTCTATATAAAAATACGTGGTCATTAGCAAGCCTCTTCACAAATTAATTTACCAATTATTAACATCCTGCATCATTTTCAAACAATTAGTTTTTTGTCATGTGACCAAATTGTTGCCCTGAAGCATCTTTTCATGTTCTTTATACCAATTTCCCATACAATTGTTTTTTGCTTCTTTTTTTCTGTCTTGTGTATTGTTACACTGGTATTATCAATTTTATGGCCTTACATGGCTATCGCGCAACTGTTTAATCACTTTTTTGCGTACTGCCCTATTTTTTGAACAGGGTAGTAAGGTTACATTCAAATACAATAAAATAATGGAAGTAAGTTACAAAATAATAGAATATTTGAACACGTTTCTAGACTGTAACTAATATACTGGAGCCTATTACATAAAACAAATGGTTGAGAATACGTTTAATAAAAAATATTGTATGAGAAATTTATGATATTTTTTTTTTCTATTTAATCAACGGCAAATACTTTAGCATGCCTAAAAACTTCATTTTCTTCGAAAGTTATTTTCTATATAAAGAGTGTTTTTTTTTCCAAAGTTGGCATTACTTTCCAAGATGGCGACCGATTTAACAGCTGTCAAGTGATTTATTCTCAGTTTGGTTTGGCAATTCATCAAAACGATCATCAAGCAAGGCGTAGATTCGTCGAATGGGCCCAAAACGATATTGCCATTGTTCCCGATTTTCATAAGTGAATTTTGTTTAGCGATGAAGCGCACTTCTGGTTGAATGGTTACGTCAACAAACAAAACTGCCGCATTTGGAGTGAAGCTAATCCACAAGTGTATGTCAAAACACCGTTACATCCAGAAAAACTGACTGTTTAGTGCGCTTTTTGGGCTGGTGGAATCATTGGTCCGTACTTCTTCAAAAACGATGGAGGCCACAACGTTACAGTCAATGGTGATCGGTATAGAGCCATGATTAATAACTTTTTCATTCCTGAATTGAACAATCATGATGTCCAGGAGCTGTGGTTCCAACAAGACGGCGCAACATGTCACACAGTTCGTGCCACAATCGATTTATTGAAAGACACGTTTGGTGACCGCCTAATTTCACGTTTTAGACCTGTGAATTGGCCTCCAAGATGTTGTGATTTAACACCACTAGACTATTTTCTGTGGGGCTATGTAAAGTCATTGGTCTATGCGGATAAGCCACAAACGCTTGACAATTTGGAAGACAACATTCGCCGTGTTATTGCCGATATACGGCCACAAATGTTGGGAAAAGTCATCGAAAATTGGACGTCCAGATTGGACTACATCCGAGCCAGCCGTGGCAGTCCTATGCCAGAAATCATATTTAAAATGTAATGCCACAAGATTATCTTTCGAATAAAAAAATTCATGTCAATCAAATAATACATCGTTGTTTTATTGCAATTTAAAGTTCTATACCTCTAAAAAAACATCCTTTAAAAGACAATTGTGTGTTTAAAAAATTCTGGACAGTTAAAAAACTGATTACATTATAAGACAAATAACAATCAAAAGCTAGAATTACATTTAATCTTTTTCCGTTGAAAAAAACGCTGTCTCAAATGACGTAGCAAAATTTTATCACTGCTATACACTTTTTATGATTCTCATTCTTCTTTTATTTAAAAAAAAATTCAATATTACATCATGAATTCGTTTTCATTTGAATTACTCTTTTGGCTACTTTTCTATTTACTCAGTCATACACAAAATTTATTTTAATGCGAACGTGCATATAGTAGTTAACTTCAGAAAAATGCAAACCCCGAAAATTAGCAGAAAAACAAAGCATTATTTTAAATAAGACCGACCGATGAAAAAAAAACTCTAAAGCAGTGTTTCTCAAACTGTGGGGCTCTCGCCCCCTAGGGGTACGTGATAACTCTACGAGGGGGTTGCAAGCATATTGAAAAGTCGAAAACAAAAAAATATTTTTAAAAAATAATTAATTTACTGAAAGTATAAACAAACAAAATACATTCTGACATATTAAAAAATACACATATAACATAGCTATAATATAATTATAAATGTATCAGAGTATTGCACATTGTTTGATTTAATTTTACAATACTAAGTTAAGATCAAGTTTAATAATTATCAGTCACCCCAAGAGTTTATCATATATACAAAAATTATCTTCATAACCTGTACGGTTTATAATAAATCCCTTAACTGCCGATTAAAAGTTACGCGGTTCGCTCCCCAATGCTACCGCTTTCCGCGCAGGCGCGCGTTTGTGATGTATTAGGAGACAGGGGAGGGGGAGAAGAGAGAAAAGAGGAATACACATAAATAAGAAAACTCTCTGAAATAAGTAAATCCTTTGCAAATATTTTCATGGTCCTTATATTGCCTTCCAAAGCCTTCGGAATAATTTATGCATAGCAGTTCACAGTAAAGATCGTACTTCGGAAAGACGTATATATACGTCCGGGGCAATTAACGCTTTAGCTGAGTGATACATTTATATTCGTCGATGGTACTGAAGAGGTTAAAGTCGTATCGGAGCCTTAGCGTCAAAAACTATAGTATAACTGAATTCAATATATTGTTCTTGTAGGGGGTGAAAATTATGATTGGATATTGGGTCACAAATATTGAAAGCTTGAGGAGCAATGCTTTAAAGTAATCAGTGTGATTTGAAATTTTTCTGCATAAAATAATCTAGCACAATAATGCAAAGGGGTTTGAATTTTATCTAGAAATAGTAAAGTAAATAAAAATATGATGTCCGTCAGGTTATCGAAAATAATGCAGGTAATAAAATTAAAAATTTGTATGATGAATCATCAATTTTAAAAGCAAATAACAAGATTTTAAGGCATGAGATACTTATTTTTTATCTTATTATTTCTATAAAGCTAAATGACATGTAATAATTCAGGGAAAAACTACAGCAAAATAAAAGGAAAAATAATTAGATAAAGCATCTATGGCAATAAAAAAGAATTCAGATGGCACCGACTTTTTAAGACGTTAGAACGGAAAAAAAATGATATTTCTATGCGGTATGTTAGAACTCACCTCAGAAGTTTTTTTAATGTTTCTTTTTATGAACATTACCCAACCGCGTTTGAAGAACGAAAATATTATTGCATTCTCTTCTAAAAAGAGCCATATAAACTGACATCTGGAAAAATAAAATTATTTTTGTCGGACTTCAGAGAGTGGATTTTTGAGACGACTCGTACATACCCGCATGAAAATTCGTCACATCAAGAAATAGGTTTTTCGGTTTGGTAAGTCATGTTCTTTTGTACCATTATTTTTGCCTTCTATAAGAATATTATTACATAATTAAAGATATGATGTCAATACACACAGTTGATAAAATAGTTTATAAACTTTGATAGAAGAAACTAAGTAGGCTTACGTAATAAAACTTTTATCCAATGTTTTTTTTTAAATACTTCGCGACTTTATTGAAGATGTTACTCACTTAGATCTCTATCTAGAACATTCGAATATTATTTACCTACCTAAAATCTCTTTTAAGAATACCACTCTGTTTTTCTAGCTCCATCTATCTTATGTTGTTAAGCGTTTTTAATGCGTATTTAGTCTGTCATTGATTGCCTATCATATCTACACAATTTTGAAATTTTTTTTGCCATTTAATGTACATGTATGTTTCTCAAACATGTCTTTAGTATTATTCTTTGTCTGTAAAATCTGGAAGAAAAGCCAATGGAACAAATCATGTCAATTTCGGAATTAATTTAGAAAATATATTATTTAAACTGGTCATTGTTATACGTTATGGCGCAGGATCAGAGTTGAGAGCGTATTTAGATTTAAAAATCTTTTATCAAGTACTTGTATAAGCTCTCCTCGATTACAACATTATATTGCTTACCACATTACATCCTTAGTATTTTGAAATATAGAGTATTTATAAATATTTCAAAATACTAAGGATGTGAAATATAAGATTTAGCAAAGATAATCATCAGTTGAACATTACATTATACGAAATAGAACATGAAATATGTTTTATATAGGGATAAAATGATTTATTCAAATAGGAATGAGCAGTGATTTAAAATGTGTTACTCTTTATTAGATAGTGAAGTGAAAATTAGCGCAGGAGTATTTTTCAATTTGAAAACTTCTTAAGAGATTTGATATGTTAAGAAGTTAAATACATTTTTTATGCCATGGTACAAAATTTATAAAATCATTATTCAGTTTTACGGAAGAAAGGTAATAGTAACCGACAAAATAACAAATTCTATTGGTTTGAAAGAACAAACAGGAAAGTTCGGAGAATTACATAAAATAAAAGTGCATGCTTAAATATTTTTCGTCTGCTTCAGAGAATTTGCAGAATTCAGTCAGAACTCCTGTCGTACAGAGAAAAAAAAAGTAAAAAAAAAAATTGGATTCTAAAGATAACATAAAAGTTAAGTTTTTCTTAGAAAATTTCTAATGCATTCTCATAAAAAGGAAAGGAGGGATGGTTGTCAGCTGAATGTTAAAAAACTGTATTAATGTAAACAAAACAACCAGAGACATTGAAAAATCGACCATACTCCAAATTTTCGTTTTATATCTAGCAGTTAAAGGTGTTTCTTGTAAACTGGTCTTAAAGTAATTAATCCTTTTTTTAAAAAAAAAATTAGTTACTGCCTACGATGCAAGATATCTATAAATCTGGATAATACCCTAATTTTGGGGGAAGTTTTCACAATTTAATAAGGTCATTAACTTTGATAATAGTTTCTGTAAAATACACTTGAACGGGGAATGTAGTTAGATAGTAAAGACATTATTCTTTCAAAAGAATTTGAGCATGTAAAAGATATGTTAATTTATTTTTAAATAGACCTTACGAAAAATTTCCCTTAGGAATTTTTTTAACTTATATGTTATGATCATGAAAAGTACAGGGTGTCTGCGAATTAGTTAGGCAATTTCGTCAGTTAAGAACTTTCGAAATATTAAATGAAAACAACATATTTCAAATAAGTTTACTGGGAATATTCATAAAGGACGTTAGGTGTCATTTGGGGCCCGAAAAATCCTCATGCCATCGTAGAACATGAGAGGGACAGTCAAATGGTAAGGGTGTTATGTGTAGTGAGTTCCTCGAATGTTCTCGGCCCATATTTCTTCGCAAAAAAGATTGTTACGGGAATTATTTACCTGGACATACTACAGATTTTCCTTATGCCATTCTTTAAAGAAAATTTCCAGGAGGACATTTTTCAACAGGATGGCGTACCATATCACCACCACTACGACGTTATATATTACCAGTGGCCGAAAGTACACCCCGACAACCACCGCATTGCGGGGGAGGGCAGGGTTCTAGGGGGCACCAAAACCTGACTGCCGCCAAGTACCTACCCTTTGTAAAATCCAACTTGAAGGCCCAAAACTTGACTTTGCAGCGGGATTCAAATGTTTCCCGTTACACCACTGGTTGAGCCTCCAGTTTGAATTGGTCGTGGAGGTGTTATTTAGTGGTCATCATGATCGCAACTGGATTTCAGTGTATGGGGCTATGTAAAAAATCAACAAAAAATCAATGCACTTCAAACTTTCCTAAGTCCATTCCTGAACTAAAACCAAGAATAGAATCTACGCTGTAAATAATTATATCGACGGCAACATGCTGTCAAATGTGTGGCATCAATTGATTTACCTATTGGACACTTGCTGAGTAAAGAAAAGAAGCCATACCAAACATTTGAGATAATCATAAACTTGGAATATTTCTTTATCTTAAAACAATATGTACTTTAATTCCTCCCTCCATAAATTACATACAGTCAATCATTCTTTTTGCCCAACTAACTTGAAGATGTCATGCATATTAACTAGAAAATTAGTTTACTTAAAAGCAAAACACTAAACTGGAAAACAAATTTAAAACCTGTATCACGATTAAATTTTTTAAAGATTTCTATTGAATGATTCATTATATTAATATGGAATAATCAGCAAAAATAAATTCATTTTGACTGAAATATTTTTTTAGCTAAACTTATGTCCAAGATTTCTAAACATAAATTAACGTTTAAACTTATTTCCAAAATTAAAAAAAAATCTACTTTTGTTTGATTATACAAAAGTATCGAACAGATTTTTTAATGAAATTATACATGAACATACATGTTTAGTTTAATATAAGAAAAATACCGTATGAATATTATATTGTTACGAATTTAGTCTTATTCTAATTGTTTCTACTCATTTGTGTTCATTTTTACAGTTTAATTTGTCGTATCTAATGTGATTTCAACCCTGTCTACCTGTAATACCATTTCCACTGCATTGCACGGCCCCCATGCTTTAACATTGGTTTAAATAGTAAACTCGCCAAATATTGCAGCTAGCGCCAAGTTGGCGACGGATTTGGCGACTTAATTTTTGGCGCCAAATTTGGCGATATATCGCCAAATGTGGGCGATAAGCTTGGCGACCATGGCAACCCTGCTCCTAATAACCCTGTCTGGCAACCCTATCGCGGTATTGTAACACTATGTATTGAGCTTTTCTCATACCTTCCGGATTTTTGCTAGACCTTTCTATTTCTCGATTATTCTGGCAAGTGCAAGAGGTTTCTGACCGAAAGGTATAAAAAAGGCCCGGGCCGGCTAGTCAGTTTGGTCAGATCTCAGCTTTCATGCAAGTGATACCTCTCTGAGCTAGAAGAGAGACGATTGCATAGTGCGTGTGTTATTGCTTTTATTGAGTTATTATTTTTTGTGCTGAGTGTTTACTATTGCTTTTGTTAGTGTATTACATCTGTGTTATCAGTATTTTCATCGATTGTACGTGACTTTCTCGAACTGTTCTACAATTTGTGGAGGACTGTTTTGCCAAGAATAAAATTGTTTTGGATCCCGCTCTTCGGCTTCAATCATTTCGAACCCCGAAAACGCAACAATTGGTGTCAGAAGTGGGATTGAATGCCAACAACAAGAGCGATGGAGGCCCAGTTCCAGACTCTTCTAGAAAAATTGTCTGAAATGAATGTCAATATGGGCGAAATGAAATCGGAGTTGACCGCCAGCATGAATGCCAATATGGGCGAGTTGAATAACAAACTGACCGCGAACAAGGAAGAGTTGAAAAGTGATTCGAAGGGCATTGGCGACAAATTGACGACTATGGACAAGAAATTTGAAGAAATGGAAGGAAGAATCGAGTCGGTTGAAAATAAATTCGAAGATATGGAGAGCAAACTAGAGGCGAAAATTTTCGAAAAGGTAGAAGAAGTTTCCATCTCGTTCAGGAGTGACCTAGAGAAATTGAAGCAGAAAGTCATGACTGGTCAAGGGGATGAATTTAAGTTTCAAGCTCCTTATTCCAAGCCTTCCATCAAGCTTTCTACATATGACGGAAAGTCCTCTTGGCAGGTGTATAAGACCCAATTCTCCATAGTGGCGGATGCAAACCAGTGGGACTCCCAGACCAAGGCCTGCCAGTTAGCTGCTTCTCTTCGAGCCGACGCTGCTGACATTTTGCAAACTTTGCCGGAAACACAGCGGCTGGATTTCGACGCTCTCGTTAATGCTCTGGAGTTATGCTTCGGAGAGAAATGTGTGAAGGATTACAGCAGACTCCAGCTGAAGTCACGGCAGCAGAAAGTGTCGAAACTCTCCAAGAACTGGCGACGGACGTCGAGAGGCTTTTCTCACTTGGCGTTTTCTGACTGTCCGACTGAAGTAAGAGAAGTCCTGGCGCTGCAACACTTCATCGACGGGGTGCGTGATCCGGAAATCCAGAAAGCTCTCCGAATGGCGGATCTCAAGGACTTAAAGGGAGCCCTAGTGTTTGCTATGAAATTCGAGGCAGCCCAGCAAGCAACACGAAAGGACAGACACCCCATACGAGCCGTCAACGAATCGGACACGTCGAACTCAAGTGTGGAGCGGTTAGAGCGACAGATGAGAAGCTTCATGAATAGAGTTGAGTCTTTGATGTCCCAGAAAGCAGACGGGAAGAAGACCCTTAAATGCTGGACCTGCGGTCGAGAAGGGCATCTGCAGAGAAGCTGCCGGGCACGCCAAGGCGCTGAAACTAATAAGCGCCTTCCAGAAGGAGGTGTCGGAAAACTAATTAATGGCCATCTCGTGGGGCGGAGGTTGCCAGATTTTGGAAAGCCCCACATTCCAGTGTGTCAAATTTCGACAAAGAGTACCGGTGAGAATGGAATTTTTATAATGGGACATGTTAACGAGCTTCCCTGCAACATGATCATCGATACAGGAGCCAATGTGTCTATCATTCGGAACGATCTGGCTCAAAAATTAAAAGAGAAACTTATCTGGACCCCGCCCCGCGTGGTGCTACAGACCGTGACGGGGAAAAGATTGATATTCACGGAAAATTAAAAGTCAAGATCCAGTTTGGAGACACACTACCTACCAACATGCTGTGTATGTCGCAGATATTGCAGACCCTTTCATTCTTGGACTGGACTTTCTAAAGGAGCATGGTTTCACTCTAGACTTCAACAAGAACGAATTACGTTCCATACACGAAGAAGTCACTATATTCAAAATTAAACACAGGACAGAATCTATTCGACAGGTAACCGCTAACGAGAATATTACCATTCCCCCAAGGACTGAAATCATAGTACCTGGATACATCGGTAACGATGTGAGTTTCAACTCTGGCCTAATTGGATCTGCGGAAAATAAAGCGAATGGATTGCTAATAGCTTCGACGCTAGTGGACCTTTCCAGAAAAACTATCCCGGTAAGAATTTGCAACGTGACTGAAAAATCTAGAGTGTTCCAGAAAGGTGAAGTGTTGGCAACCTGCAGTCCAGTAACGTGTGTCTGCAAAAGTTCGAGCTTGCTCCTATCCAACTCGCCTCAACAGTTGACTCCCGACCTTCTAGAAAATGTTGAATTGTCCCCCGAACAGAAAAGCTCCGCAGAAAGACTGTTCCAAGAATTTGAAGACGTGTTTTTTTTTCTAGAAACAGTAGCGATATTGGCCATACTACAGTGACACAACACAGAATTGATACAGCAGACCATCCGCCGATTAAACAGCACCCAAGACGCTTGCCGTTTGCTAAACAGGAAGAGGTCGGAACACTACTACGAGAGATGCAGGAAAATGACATCATAGAACCGTCTTCGAGTCCGTGGGCATCTCCAATCGTCTTGGTTCGTAAGAAAGATGGCTCCACAAGATTTTGCGTGGACTATCGAAAACTTAACGACGTCACCAAGAAGGACAGCTACCCTCTTCCAAGGATAGATGACACCCTGGATACCCTTTCCGGTCATAAATGGTTCTCGACTTTAGATTTAAAGAGCGGATACTGGCAAGTGGAGATCCATCCCGAAGATAGAGAAAAACAGCATTCACTTCCGACCAAGGACTATGGCAGTTCAAAGTCATGCCGTTCGGGCTCTGCAATGCGCCAGCTACTTTCGAGCGCCTGATGGAGACCGTGCTAAAGGGTCTGACTTTTGAAGCTTGCCTTATTTACCTGGATGACGTCATAATAGGAGGGCGTACGTTTGAAGAACATCTTCAAAATATCCGGAAGGTGTTATCAAAATTAAGCGACGCTAACTTGAAGCTAAACCCTTCGAAATGCAAGTTCTTCCAGAAAGAAGTCAATTATCTGGGACACATCATCTCTGCAGAAGGTGTTCGTACGGACCCCGAAAAAGTGTCCGCCGTAAAGAATTGGAAACGCCCTGAAAACCTCCGTGAGCTACGAAGCTTCCTGGGACTATGTACTTATTACCGAAAGTTTGTGAAAGGATTCTCTAACATCGCAAGACCCTTGCACAAGCTAACAGAAAGTAAACAAAAGTTTCAGTGGACAAAAAGAATGTGAAGATTCCTTTCTCCAGCTTAAAGAAGCTTTGACGTCTTCACCGATCTTAATATATCCACAACCGGACAAGCCATTTATCTTGGACACTGATGCCAGTAATGAGAGTGTCGGAGCAGTATTATCTCAGGAAATAGATGGCCAGGAACGAGTCGTAGCTTATTGGAGTAAGTGTTTATCGAAACCGGAAAGAAAATTATTGTGTCACTCGAAAAGAGCTACTGGCTATTGTGAAAGCCATCGAGCATTTCCATCACTATCTCTATGGCCAAAAATTTCTTCTACGTACCGATCATGCCTCTTTTAACCTGGCTAATGAATTTTAGAAACACTGAAGGCCAGGTAGCCAGATGGATACAACGGCTCAACGAGTATTACTTTGACATCAGACATCGTAAAGGCTCCTCGCATGGAAATGCTGATGCCCTTTCAAGAAGACCATGCCCAGAAAATTGTCGTCATTGTTCCAGAGTAGAGACCAAATATGACTATGCTATACGGCAGATAACAACTTCAACAGCGACGCCACCCGATCCCTGGAGTGACGAGAAAGTTCGAGAAGACCAGATGGCGGATCCTGATATTAAACCCCTTATAGAGTTTATGGAGTCTTCCAGCAATAAACCAAGTTGGCAGGACATCTCGGCTTATAGTCCTACAACTAAGCAGTATTGGGCCCTCTGGAATTCTCTACATCTCAGGAATGGTGTTCTATACCGAAAATTCGAATCAGAGGATGGAAAGACATTCAGGTGGCAATTAGTACTTCTTCGATCTCGTATCGCAGAGGTACTCAAAGAAAATGCATGGCAGCCCAACAGGAGGTCATTTCGGCGTCATGGAAACTTTGCACCGAGTTCGAGAGCGATTCTTCTGGGGTAAAGTGAGAGCTGACGTGGAACAGTGGTGCAAGTCCTGTGATGCCTGTTCAGCTCGGAAGGGGCCAAAGATACGTAGCCGAGGAAGCTGCATCGCTACAATGTTGGAGCACCCTTCGAACGTATCGCTTTCGATATCCTGGGACCTCTGCCGGGACTGCGTCTGGTAATAAGTACCTACTTGTTGTCATGGACTACTTCACGAAATGGCCCGAAGTGTACCCCATTCCGGATCAGGAAGCCCCACCGTAGCGGAGGCTGTAGTGCAGCACTGGATATCGAGATATGGGGTACCTCTTCAACTTCATTCCGATCAGGGAAGAAATTTCGTCTCTGCGGTATTGAAGGGGGTCTGTGAACTACTCGGAATTGACAAGACCAAGACCACACCTTTGCACCCACAGTCAGATGGCATGGTGGAGAGGTTTAATCGTACCATCCTGAATAACCTCTCACTGATGGTCTCCAAGAACCAACAAGACTGGGACCAGAAAGTTCCTCTCTTTCTGCTAGCGTACCGCAGCGCCGTTCACGAGACTACCGGATATTCACCATCCCAGATGCTTTTTGGCCGATATCTTCGTCTCCCTTGTGACCTGCTGTTTGGTCGCCCTCCGGATACACCTTCATCGCCTGAGGAGTACGTGCAGAATCTCCAGGCACGTTTTGAAGATGTACACAATTTGGCTCGAGAACGGATCAACCTGAGGACCGAGAAGATGAAGACTCGGTACGACACAAAAGCCACAGGACATCAATTCAAGGAAGGTGACAAGGTGTGGTTCTACAACCCGACTCGACGCAAAGGACTTTCTCCTAAGCTACAATCGCATTGGGACGGTCCTTATACAATTTTAAAGATAATAAACGACGTCGTAATCCGGATCCGTAAGTCAACGAATTCGAAGCCTAGAGTCGTTCATTACGACAGGCTTGCTCCATATTATGGCCATAATTCTTAGTGTGTCAATTATCGTGTAATTTATTTTGACCATGGTCTTGTATAAATAAGTTAGTGTGTAAATAATCTTGTAAATAATTTTGTTTATTGTTTTGTAAGTGTTTATTTTCTACTATGCATTACGTGTTTATTTTGTACTATGCATTAGGTGTTTATTTTGTACTATGTATTACATGTTTATTATTGCATATTCATTTAGTTGTTTTAATCAATTGCTTTATTATTATGTTAACGTTTGATGAAGGGTTGTACTGCCCGGGACGTGCAGTTCTTGAGAGGGGAGCAATGTTACGAATTTAGTCTTATTCTAATTGTTTCTACTCATTTGTGTTCATTTTTACAGTTTAATTTGTCGTATCTAATGTGATTTCAACCCTGTTTACCTGTAATACCATTTCCACTGCATTGCACGGCCCCATGCTTTAACATTGGTTTAAATAGTAAACTCGCCAAATATTGCAGCTAGCGCCAAGTTGGCGACGGATTTGGCGACTTAATTTTTGGCGCCAAATTTGGCGATATATCGCCAAATGTGGGCGATAAGCTTGGCGACCATGGCAACCCTGCTCCTAATAACCCTGTCTGGCAACCCTATCGCGGTATTGTAACACTATGTATTGAGCTTTTCTCATACCTTCCGGATTTTGCTAGACCTTTCTATTTCTCGATTATTCTGGCAAGTGCAAGAGGTTTCTGACCGAAAGGTATAAAAAGGCCCGGGCCGGCTAGTCAGTTTAGTCAGATCTCAGCTTTCATGCAAGTGATACCTCTCTGAGCTAGAAAGAGAGACGATTGCATAGTGCGTGTGTTATTGCTTTTATTGAGTTATTATTTTTGTGCTGAGTGTTTACTATTGCTTTTGTTAGTGTATTACATCTGTGTTATCAGTATTTTCATCGATTGTACGTGACTTTCTCGAACTGTTCTACAATTTGTGGAGGACTGTTTTGGCCAAGAATAAAATTGTTTTGGATCCCGCTCTTCGGCTTCAATCATTTCGAACCCCGAAAACGCAACAATATGGTACACACGGCTGATTAGCGCCAGGAACTCTAAACGAACTTATACAAAATGGAACAAAAATGAGTATATAGGATGTATGGTTCCTTCGTACAGGTTTAGCTTTCTTAACGTGCTTTTGAACAAAAAATTGAGACATGTGTGGGTCTAACTACTTAATTGTCAAATGTTTGTTGTTGAAACGAAACAGCGCAAATACTGTTTCCGAGATATGTCAACGAACGAAAACACTGAAATTGGAACATACGCTTACGAAACATTGTCATTTGAGTACACAGCCTACACGCATGTACGTGTACTTACGTAATAAACACTAAATTTTGTATATTTGTTTGGGAGTATTAGCTTTGCCATTCATTCCGTACTTTTCGCGAAACTCAGTTTCTCATAATCGATTAAACACCATTCGATTAATTTTGAAACCAGTGTATAAAATGCCAATCAAACTAATTTTTTCTCTAAAAGATTTAGATGTTGCCATTGTTGAGCCATTGGTTTGAATCTTGTGGTGAAGGATTAAAATTATTCAAATCAATCATCAACGTTTCGAAAAGATAAGTTAAAAATAAAGCATCAGGTAATATCACCTCAGTTTTCATTATCTAATTTCTCTTCATATAACTCAAAATTATTTTGCTGTGCATCATTAAGAACACTGCTCATGTAGTTGCTTTTTCGAGGCTCGTTGTCAGTTTGCTCAGTTTTTTTAAATGAGATTCAACTTTAGAATATACAAGTCATTCTTAGAAAGAAGAGATATTATTTCACTATAAGGAACTAATAATGTACTTAAATTGCATCCCCCTTACCAAAATTAGTTTTTTGTTTACATTATGTATAAGAAAAGACGTATGAAATATAGGGAAAAGTATTTAGAGAAAATGTTTAAATAACAATAAAGAACTTGTACCCTAATTTCTGACAGGCATAATTGATTCACATCATGTGGATAATTAGTTTATTATGATGGATATATATACCTAAAAAATATTTCAACCAGAAAAATACCTAACGACTTCTTAAATATCTAACAATTTATTATTGAGGCCAGAATAATTGGTAATCTTTGTGATCTTTGTGATAAAATATAGAATTTATTTTCGAATTCTATCATTCCAGAAAAATGAAGAATTGACTGCATCAGAACACAAATTCGATAGAACATTTGTTGATATTTCGTTTAACGTATTTTAGATCTCGGTTGAGATTGGAAGCTTTCACTTTTATTTCTTCACAGTCATAACTCCGAAAATCCTAAATTAGATCGTTTTCTGATTCTCATTATAAAATTCTGATTTTTTCGTGATAATAATAATAATAATAAGATTTAAGGTTTTGATAAATTTTAAAATATTTGATAAATATTTCAATTAATGTAATTTCAAAGTGATTGGGTGATTCATTCGTTAATTTTAACTAAGCCAGAAAAGTTTTTTGTCTGACGTGTGACTGCGATTAATATCACGGGCAATTAAGTTGATGTTAGTGAAAACATCATTGTAAAATTCTGAAAGTTGTGGTCACATAAGCTGATGAGGTGATGGAGGGTATCAGTTCTCCACATTTTCGAAAATGTTCTCATCCTTACTTAACCAAGTGCATGAAAACATTTTTTTTTTTATATTTTTCCGGAATAGATATGACCCCACCTTTCAACTCGAGATCGATTATCGTTATATTTCAGGACACCCTGTATATAAGTATTAAGTGATTTGGTGTGCTAATGATGATTAATTTCATACCATTATGTGCTTTATATATATATATATATAGTTTTAAAGTACTTTTTTTAATTTTTATTAAAATTTCTAAAGTGCTTTGAACATTGAATAAATGTAGGATTTCCATTGGTCATCCATATAAGTAATGTAAGTTTAACAATCCGTTCCTAAGATTGAATTTTTTTAAAATGTCATTTTGTAATAGAAAACAAAATGGCAGTAATTGTTATAAATAGAAACATGGCAAGTGTTGTACCACCAGGGCCATCTTTTGAAATAATTACTTAGAGTAGTATTTAATATTTTTCTTTTTATGAAGCGTCAAAGTTAGGTGACATCATTTTCTCAAACCGGCTTCAACTACGTTAATTTTAACTGTGAACTACATAGTAACGGTTTTTTACTCCATTTGTGGCTGCGATTAATAGCACGGCTATAAGAGATCACGTCAGTGAAAAGTCACAGGGATATTGCGGAGTTCGCAGTCACAGTACCAAATGATGCAGTGGAAGGTATCAAGAGAGATGTTTTTAACAGGATGTTCTGTAAATAAATAAAAACCTCTATGATTGCTTTGCACAAAAAAAAGTCTTGTAACATTTTTGGAATTTCAATGAAGTGTGTCAACTTTTGAAAAATATTCTTGGGGTTATCTGCAATATTTTTTCTTTTTAAGGAGAGTCAAAGTTAGGTGACATCTTTTCTCAAACCCCGACTCACACAAATTAAACCAGCAAAGTGTTTTGCCCGACTTGGGACTGCGATTAATAGTACGACCAGGTAACGTGATGTTATGGAGAAATCGAAATCATCGTAAAATTTTGAAAGTCACAGAAGTTAATTATGTGATGAAGGATGCCAATTTTTCACATTTTTAAACCAAACAACTGTAATGCGGATATGTTAACGTTGAGTGCAGGAGGGTACAACGGAGCGACGCGGTTGATATCATCCACCTCAGTGCACCACTTCACGTGAAGACAGGAAAATTGTGCGCATGGCAGTGACAGATCGCTTAATCACAACATGAACCGTAGCACAGCACATTGAGTGTGTAATGCATCATTCAGTGTCTGTGCATACCATTCGACGCCGTTTACAACAGAGTGGTCTGTCCGCAAGACGTCCATTACTTGGTCTACCCTTGACGCAGAACCACAGACGTCTCTACTGCCAATGGTGCGATGAAAAAAGGACGTGAGCGGCAGAATTGAATGAAATTGTCTTTACTGACGAGTCACGCATCTGTCTGCAATACCACGATGGTCGGATTCGAGTCTGGAGACACCGTGGAGAGAGGATGCTGAACAGCTGCGTTATGCACCGCCACACTGGTCCTGCACCAAGTACTATGGTATAGGGCGGTATTGGATATCACTCTCGCACTCCTCTAGTACGCATTGCCGGTACTTTAAACGGCCAGCGCTACATCTCCGAGGTGTCCTTCCTTACTTTCAGGGCTTGGTCACAGCCATATTTCAACAGGATAATGTGCGACCACACGTGGCGCGCATTGTCCAAAGGTTTTTCGTCAATCACCAGATTGAATTGATTCCCTGCCGGCTTGCTCTCCGGATTTTTCACCGACAGAAAACATGTGGTCCATGGTTGCTCAACGATTGACCCAGATTACACCCCCAGCTGCCACACCAGATCAACATGTGGAAGCTTCTTGGTCTGCTGTACCCTAAGAACACATCCAAAGTCTCTTTGAGTCAATGCCGAGGCGTGTGGCAGCGGTGATCTCCAATAATGGCGCCTACTCTGGCTACTGATTCTGGTAGGAACCACATTTCACAAAAGTCTATAAATTTAATCATTTGATACTTGGTCAACATGTTATCTACAAAATAAATTTTGTTGTGCTATCTCTTTTCTTTCTTGGTGTTGCATTTATGGTATCCAGCAGTGTATATATATGCAAAATAAAATGAATTTGGGAAAGCTCACTATTGTAAATAAATAAATAATAGTAAATAAATAATTACAAAACAATTTTGCAACTGATTCAGCAAGAATCTCAAAATAAATTTTGATGTTATATTATATAAAGCGAGAGAGAGGGAGAGAAATTAATCAGTATACTCATTTTTCAATTCATAAATTAAACTCTTTCGTAATTGCGATGTAATGGTCATATTAAGAACATGTTCTATCCTTGAGTAAATTATGCTTATTGAAAAAATTACAAAATGCAATTCAGAATAATATATAAAAAATGCAACTTTTGTGTTTACTGGTAAATATGCTAAGAAGTATAAATTAATATTTCAAATGTTTTAAGAATCAGGGGACAAAATATAGAGATTCTAGGATTTTTAATGCTGCCTTTGGCTAACATTAAAGAACGAAGCTGAAATGCAGAGAGAGAGTATAATTTTTCGAATAAAAATGCTCTAAGAAGATCCCACCACATTTGTTTTGAAATAAAATACGGTCTCATATTAATGTTTGCTGCAAAAGATGGATTAAAACTGTTCACACTTCTTAACATTGCTCTTACCTAACTGCTCACGATTATTCTACTCTTATTGTTATTTTAGTTTTCAAGATTCAAGTTTCAAGTTCAGCTGTTCTTTGGAGAAAGCTGTAAGATTCTTTCCGCTGGAATGTATCACAATTATTTTCTTGTATTCAATGGAATCCTTAGTCTTTTCCAAATTCCTTTTCTTAAATGCGACAGAACAGCTGTTTCCTTTTGCTAGTTCGCATTTTTTGTAAATAAGTTCATCATAATTTATCAATAATCAGCATTAAATTTAGGTTTCAAATGTTTTGTTATCATAAGTTTCTCAACGTCATATTTTAAACTAATTACCATGAAAATACAGATGTCTTTATAACGTTGTTTCAAAAATCCATTAAATCCATTTTTATAATACGTACATAAAAGTCAGAAGAACTATTCAGTTTATTTTGAAAATATTCGTTAGATATGTCTGGAAAAATCCTTTTACTATCGATGAGGTGTATCATGACATAACAGTAAATCCGAAATGTTTCTAAAAACACACAAACTGTAACTTTCAGTTCAAATTCTATACAACCAAAGTTTTTAAGAGTCAAAGCTTCGAAATATGTCTAACTGTAATATTTGATTTATGTATCCAGATAAATGAAGTCGTTTTTCTGTAAGAACCGCGGTATTTGTATAAAATATTGTTTCCATATGGATTTAGTCTAAAGAGTTTGAAGCGTTTAGACATATTGTGTGCTGTGTTTTTAAAGGACGTTAAGTAAGCAACTATTCGTCTCGAGTTAAATTTAATTTCTTGACCGGGATTTTCTGTATCAAAATGGAATATAAAATGATAAAAATGGTAAAAATATTTTCATTAATTATTCAATATCTGATTATGTGTGTTTTTTTCTGTTTTTTACATAAATCATACTTTCTTTTTCTTAAACGTTATACATATGTAATCGTACTATGTCTCACAATTTAATTCTTTATTTATGAATTGCTGTAAATTACTTTGTTTTATCCTTTCCCGAAGAAAATTTCCTTGATGTCAAGCTCCTATTTAACAAATAAAAGCACTGAAAAGAAATGCGATTTTAACAAACAAAAAAGCGCAACTGATGGAAATTTGGATAGATTGTAAAAATAAGTTTTATTTTTTTTTAAATCTAATAACCTGCACTTATCTCTTTTTAAACCAAATGTATGACTGGGTTAGATTTAAAACAATCTTTTATTCAAAAACTTTAAAAAAAAGAAATTAATTGAAGTGATGTTTCTAATATAGAGTTCTTTAAATATTCTCTTCAAACTAAAGTGACGCTGCATAATATATATATATATATATATATATATATATATATACAATTTTTTAATACTTTTTTAAAGCTTATTTAAATTAATATAATTAAAAGGCAGCATATTTAATTTAAATTTCAATCCACACTTGTTGAATCATTAAAGGGGCATAACCTTTCTTCATCATTCACGTAATTTAATGACTTCATTACTTAGTATTTTCGTGAAAAAGCTTTTAAAAGGGATTCTTTTTCAGTCGACCAAAAAGTTAGTTTCATTTTTTATTTTTGCCCTTTAGTGAATTTCTTAAGACCTAAATAAGTAAAAGCCATAAAATGTGATATCTGGTGAATATGACCTAGGATAAAGGAGAAAATAATATCAAGCTCCGACAACTTTTCTCAAGCAGTCAAATAGGTTTGCAAAGTCTTAAAGAAATACGACGCCCATCTGATTGACAATTGCTAGACATTTTTGCACATTTGTTTAACTGTGCCTCAGTTTTCGAATTATTTCAGTGTTTGGTAAAAGTTCATAGTGCATATCTTTTCTTATGGTTCACTAGACATATAGCATATCATTTTTTTTTTTTGCCTTCTGGCTTACATTTAATATTGGACATACTATAGCACGTAAAAAGGTACCCTAACCAATCATGTTTCTAAGAATGTCCGAATTTAGTTAGAGTTACATTTCTAATTAATTAGTCAATTAGAGAATGAATATTTAATTATTAGTCAAGAAAATTAATAAAAGTAAAAAAAGCAGCTTTAAATTTTTTTATTGATTAAAAATACACTTTTCGTGTTTTTTTTCATAGCAAAATCTTTTATACAATTGTCAATATCAATATGTATGGCATGTTCAATTGCTAGAATAGATAAATTTGTTAGCATTAATGTGGACATAGTCGATCTGAGATAATTTTTGATTAATTTTAGCTTATATAGAGAGAGAAGCTCCTCTAGCAACTGGCATTACTGATAGCAGATGTTTAAAAAATTCTCAACTTTGTGACAATGTTTGGTAAGCCATCTTCAAGTTTGGACTCAAAAATATATTTTAATAAACCCAGAGAGCCGGAAATAATGAGTTCTTTTTAATAGCCTGGATCTGTTGTTGCTAGGATCGCTTGTAGACGTACGCGCTCGAGTTGGAATTCTTTTTTAATGTCTTGAGGAGCTTGATCTAAGTTAAGTTCGTCCATATTCAATATCACTTCAGTCCTTAAAAAAGCATATTTTTGCGCTAGATTCAGAAACTGTTGGAATCTTTCTCGAATTTCAGCAGTTACTCCGTCTATTGAAAAAAACATTGTTCTCATCAAGTTTATCTTCGTACGATAACTAAACATCTTTACTTCCGTCGCCAAATATATGCTTCCTCCTGATTCGTCTTGGGGGTTCAAAAGAAATTTCAAACTGTTCACATAAACTTTTAGCACATATTAAAGCGTCATCCACGAATTCCTCTCGTTTTGCTTCAAATAAGGTCTGTAAAGCATGTATTTTTTTAGCACATTGATGAATATTTAGTCTCTCTATTTGCAAATAATGTTGAGCATCACATTACCTGTTGCCAGAAGCCCAAGTAACATAAAAACGAATGCGATTGCGTAGCAACTAATAAACTTTCTGCATCTGTGCGTGTATTAAAGCTTTCACCCAGTTTCGTTAGTTTCGTGGCGCGGGTGCGATTTGGAGTTTGAAATATTTTTTGAACTTAAATATCGTGGTGCTTGCTGCCACCCCTTTTCGCATGCCTCCTTAGCAATCCCACGCTTCGCCGCTGCAACTACATTATTTAGACGCACCAAATGTCGTTATTGCATTAAAAAAAAGTTGAACAAATATATTACCCCTTTTAAATACTTAGGCACCTCGTATGTTCGCGTAAATACGAATTTAAGGCTGTTTTCTGTTAATGTTAAAGACTAGGTCCCGAATTTGGAACATTTTTTCAGATATAAAAGAAATGAAAAATTAATATGATATTCTAGCTTCACTTTCCTTTAGAAAGTAGCATTTTTTATCATACTTCCATTTTTTAACAGAGTTGATTCATTTTTTCTGGTATAAAATGTGTTTCGCGTTTTTCTCTTATACCGTAATGCTAAATGGGCTGTGCCTTCTCATATTAAAATGAAAAAGAAAGTATTCATGAAATATTTTGAAATTTTTAAAAACACAATGTTGCAGAATTATTGTTATAGCTATAATTCTACAAATTTCCGAGGAAATTGAGGCATTTTTCTGTCTGAAAATGTGCTTAGCGTTTAGTTCAAGCTCTCGTACTTTTACCGAAATCAGCTTTAAATGCTCTCTTGCATATCGATGTTTCTTGTTTTGATGTTTTGCTAACCTAAACGGTCTTTCACGTACTTGTGATCCCAAATTTTAATAATTTCTCCCTACAAAATAAAAGAAAGAATAACATTATAAATCATAAACAATGCAATTATTTCCGAACATGCATTATCAATTATTATGTGTTTAAACATGCGTTGGAATGGTACAGCCTATAAAAAAAGAATATTTACGAGCATGTGGCAACAAGATTATTGTGTTTAAACAAACGCACAAGGGAATAGATAGGTAAAATCCTAGGAGAGAGCCCACACCCTTGGCGCCAAACCGGAAAAAGCGCCATTCTAGAATGGGATGACGCCAAACGAAACCGACAATGTCGGCAAGCGAATATAGCAGGATAACGTGGATGTGTAATGAAAAAAAGTAAACAATGCAGAAATTAAGCATTTAAGATAAAAAAAAATATATAAAAATAGCACTTTCTTACTGCTTATCTTTTCCGAGTGGAGGGTACAGCGTAACAGCAGATTTTAAAAAAGCCTTGTAGGTCTCATTGCTAAGTGAATGATCACGTGAGCGCCGCCATATATATTCTGTGAGGTAATGGTCGAACACTACCTTCGGCGTGGCTGGTACGATTTCAAAGAAAGCTCTTTCGTTCATATAATCCCATTCGTTCATCCCATTTAGGACATTCATAACTCGAAACAATCAATCCTTCCTTCATACATCAAAGTAGTTTTCGCATTCAACAAAGTAGAAAATTCTAAGGTATGTTCATTCACACACGCAGCCATGCTTCCAGCCCGATGCCCAACAACAAAATGAAATTCAAAATATCCGCCGACAAAATATGAAAATTCCAGAAATAGTTAGGTTTACCATATCTAGTGTATCAAAGTAGGGTTACCAAGATGGGGAAATTATCGCCAACCAAAATAATTCGTGCCAAGGGTGTGGGTTCTCTTAGGACCGAACCCAATACAGTCCTATCAAATGTCAACCACAGAAAATATGCATAAACTTTTAGGGTAGACAGTTCAGTATTTTTTTAAAAACGCATTTTGTAAAAAAATGGATTATAGATTAAAGGAAAATAAATACGTATGCATTTCTTCCATTGTTAGAATTTTGTGATCTAGCATCAGCTGCTTTAGTGATTATATGCTTGATAAAATTGCGTAATATTTCCCCAAGTGTTTCATGTGTGTATCCAGAACGAATTTATTTCTCTCTCTTTAAATTACATTATTAGCTATTAAAAGCAACATCATTCCTTAGTAAATAAAAGTTTCTTACAGCATTGAAGGGATAGATATAATTGAATCATTTAAGAAAAACCGTTAAAATTCAGTAGCGAGCTTAAATGATTTTATTATAGGCTTTGATATCTTTTTAATGTCACACCAGAACAACATGCGGAGTGTTAGTGACTGACCTTGAAATTCTGAAGGAGTGTCAAATTACAGGGATAGCACCTGGCTAATATACTTCATCCATGAAACTTGAACTCCACAATATGAGAATACTTCGATATATTCTCTCTTATTCAACATGCGCAGGATTAATCATTTCAAACTAAAAATCTTCATGCTTTTTAGTATTGCACCGTCGGTAAATCTCGCCAAATAAAAAAAAATATCACAAATTCAGTTAATGTCGCCAACTGTGTGCTGTCCTTATTATTATCGTTTTGGCGCATGCGCGGAATTGGTTTTCATCAATTGGCTGCATACCGCGGCATTTGGCGAAGTCTTTCAATTTGAAAAAAACATTCCACCGTACTCAAAACAAACTGCCATTATTGGACTTGTATTTGTTGTTATACTTGTAATATATAGATATATATATAAAATATCAAACTTGAAAATTAGGTAAAAACGTTTAAATGTTAAAATTCTTTAAAAAGTTTTTTCGAAATTAAATAAAATTATACAATATGTATGCTTTTAAACCGAGTGCATTTTGTTTACTTATGTACGGTATTATTGTTTACAAAATGTACAATTTCTCAACAATGCAGAGATTTCTGGTAAATGTAACAGTGGCTAGAATTAACTAATTGATAGAAACACATGTTAGTGAGTGAGGGAATATTAACATCGCACTGTTCAGCTACACGAGGGCCTTTGGCGACGGATCTCGTCATTTTGAACCATGGTCAAGTGACGAGGATGACACCTGAGCGGGAACCCTCCTCTCCTAGCTACCACACCACACTACGGGAGGACATTTGAGCTCTCTACAGATTTAACGTGCATCGCGCCCCTACATGGCGGGTCTTTAGTGGTACTGGGCTTTAACTTATGACATGCCTGCCATGATTCGATACATTGACCTGTCCGTCTCCAAAAGCCCTCGTGTAGCTGAAAAGGGTGACGTTAATATTCATTCACTCACTCACTCGATACCTTGACCACTGGGCTACCGCAGCCCAGAAACATGTGTTCACCATTATCACATGACTATGACGTCACATTAATGTAGCCCATAGGTTATTTGAAGTCTAATATTTGAAATTAAAATTTGATTACAATTCAATTTTGCATGTCACATCATTAAGGTTTTGAAGACGGCTATAATTTTATTCTATTTTTATTCATTCTGTTTTTTAAGAAACTATCTGATTCTTGAGTTAAAAACAATTGTTTATTTTCTTAGAAACAGCTAATGAAGTTTATTTTGACTGTTTATCTTAGCTAATATTTTTTTTCTTCGCAAATTGGCTTAATGTTAAATTGGTAATTTTTTCCCCTTGCTCACGTTTGTAAATTTTATAGGCTCACTTGTGATACACCTACATAATTTGGAATCTTGATACGTTAAATTATATATATATATATATATGCTTAACCCTCGAACTTATATAATCTCTTGAGAGAGACCCCCCCAACAAACGACAATGACTGAACCCCCCACAATGAACTGTATTCACGTTAAATGACGATCTTCAGCTCAAACAGAGCCCACATTCTAGTTATGGTTGCAAATGTTAAATACCTTGAACATTAGTTGATATCCCCTCTAAAAATTTAATGTCATCAGTTCTTCGTAAAAATTCAGTGTCACAAGCATTATATGAAAATAAATGCATCTAGGTATCTTTTTCCTTTAAATAATATTAACGTTATTAATTTTCTTAGAAAATTGAAAAATATTCTTAAAAATAAGGAATGTTTTCCCACAAACGATGTTGGTTAAAGTAATTGACTGCATTCTAAACAGGGCTTTGAACCGGAAAAACCGTTACTTTGGTTGGATCTAAAACCGGAACTGAACTGAAAAATTATCGATTTATTTCGGTTCGATATATCTTCAGTCGTTTTATCACTGTAATCAACTTATCAATATTTACTAATTTAACGGCAACCATATATAATTATCTTTACATGTACATACATTACTTCTCGATTTCCTGTTTTGATATTCACTACAACTTTTCTGTTCCAATTTTGCATGAAACTGCTTGTAGAACGAAGATTAAATGTAGTTGAATGAACTAGAAGTATAAATGATTTTTTTAAAGCAGAATATCAGTCTGAGGTTTATATTTTCCGCAACTCAGCATGCAATCCCCTACGGATGTTTGTATAGACTGTTTAGTCTTTTATCTACCTACGGTATTTATAAAGTACCACTCACGTTAAAATAACATAGAATAACCAATTTTATGAATATTCTGACAATACTTAGCAGGAATATTTTTTGAAATCCACTCTTCCAAGATATATGGCAGCACGGGTTCTATTATGAGTATTTTAGCCGGGAAACCGAATAGTTTTATAGCAGAGGTTGCGTTTATAGCTGACGGCGTTTTGAGCGGATTGCGAAGATTATCATTTTTCTCCCGAAAAAATAGGAAATGTCAAATTTTAAGTGTCTTATTTATTTAATGTGTTAATGAGGATCTTGATGAGTATTTGACTCTTTATTTTAAGTGAACACTGAATATATTTAATTTTACAGTCGAATATTTTGAATCAATTAATTAGCTCTAACGGATTAAATTCCCCAAAGTTGAGTATTTTGTTTATGTATATCCCTTAATTCTCAATGTAGTGATCCAAAAAAAATATTGCATGAAAAAAACTGCAGTAAATCATAATGCGGTAGATAAAGGGTTAGATTAGAGATACTCAGCCAGTGGCCTACCGAGCCTTTTTAAGTGACCCGGCCATGAGCCATTGCTCTGAGAAATTCTTTTATTTAAGACAATGTATTAAAAAAATTTGGTGGAAATTCTTTGACAAGAAATTAAATATATCAAAATTTTGCTTTTTTTTAATATTCGATGTACGTCTACGAATTGATATTCTTTTTCTATTTGTAACGGTTAGGGATATCAGCAACAGTGGAGTAGCGACAATTTTATCGATGGAACTGATTGTGTGTGTGAACAACCTTTCACACCTTGCAAGCGAAAAATATTCGAATTATTTGGAGGTTGACTGTTTTGTAGTGAAAAAACAACATGGATCAATACTTGTTTGATTTATTACGAAAGTGCTATATTTAAAAATACCAATAAACATGAATTATTTAATGACATTTTTCCTCTTTCAAGAGGTGATAAATAGGCTTTATCGAGTATTCTTTGTAACAGCAACAAAGCGTTTCGTCAGTGGTCTTCACAGTAGTAACAAGGGCATTCTAAAAGTTTGTTATATTATTGGTAATCATATGAAACCTTTTACTTAGAGATGCAAAAATTATGAAGGAGGGTTCCTTAAATTCTTTTAATTTAGTGTTAGTGAAAAAAATAATAATAATTAAAAAAGCAAAACACATTCACACAAACAGGAGTTGTAACATTTTGATCAATTTTCCATATTTTAAATTTCCCGTTTTATCTTGGCATTTCTACCCGCCCCCCTTTAATCTCATGTTGCGGCCCGCATGAAATAACTTACGTGTGTGGCCCAGCAGAAAAGTGGTTGAGTACCCTTGGGTTAGATAGACTAACCAGAATCATAAACATAGTTGTCAAACGTGATTTTGGTAATGATAACAATACCAAATGCCGTACTCTGCTCGCCACTAGTGCACCAATTAAAAAAAAAAAAGTCTAAATTTTTATAAAATTACATTTTTTGTTTATGATGGAACTGTATTTTTAGTACAGATAAAAATACACATAACATAGAACTTTTCGTATGGAACTGAACCAAAACCCATTGTTTTTGGCGGAACGATAACCGGAGCCGGACCGATATATTTCTCTAGTTTGAACCAGAACGAAAAAAATAATAATTTGTGTCTGCTTATGAGCCCACGGAAGAAGTGGAAAACTTTTGATTTATTCTGGGAAAAGTATCTAATCGTTCTCTCTCTCGAATATACCATACTTTCTTTTACGGCATTTTCAAAAGTGGATGTTAAGTAGTTCACTTTTTCGTGCCCATTCGTCGGGGGATTTGTTTATTCTATCCCTTTTCTGTAAAAGGCAATGTTTAACTAAGTATGCATTCTTAAATATTTATATATGAGCGTTAAATGTCAATTAGTCTGATTGCTTAAAAAAATTTAAATGTAAATTACTTATGTATATTATATTTATGTAATATATACGTTTATGTGGATAAGATAAATGTATATTATATTTATGTAATATATACGTTTATGTGGATAAGATAACTGATAACGTTCAAGATAACTGGCCGAGTTGGCAACCACGATTTCCGAGGGGTGCATGCGCTGAATTAGCAACCCCATGCGCTTCCTTTCATACAATGCTGCCAATACCATTGTGATAATACGTAAGTACCAATTTCGGATTTTAATTATTTTGGAACATTTTTGTGATTAAATAAGCTATTTATACTTAATCAAAAAATAGATCGCATGTTTCTTATATTTTGGCACAGAGCGTACCATTATTTGTGCATTTTTAAGGAATTTAACAATGAAGGAATACTTTCAACAAAAAAATAAGTTGAATTTACACATTTCATTAGTTGTTGCAAACTTAACAAATGCAACTTCATCATTTTTATGTTGCACAACTGTGGTTTCAAGGAAGCCAGAGATAAATTACTTATCTTTCATAAATTCAGAGGATCTCAAAAGTATTTCTTTTAGTTCAACGATATTAAACAGTTCACGAACTGTTTCACCGATTTCTTCTAGTATAGCTAGCAATGTAATTTTTGTAACATTTTTAAACATTATTGATCATAAATAATGTTCAACGGAAAAATAATCCGGATAATCCGTCAACATTAGTTCTCAACGGAGAGTGGCAACTTGAAAACAAACTTTGAAATACTATTATAATAACTACAAAAACCCCTATTCCGATTTTCTACATAAGAATAATTTTTTTCGGCTATTTTGCCATGCGCTCCTCATCTCTAGTTCACTCGCCGAAGCCGAAGGTGAATGGAAATGAGCTACATGACAGTAATATTTAACGAACGAAAAAAAAAACTTCACAGAATAAACAAATCAAAATGATGAAAAGTGTGCATTAAATTTTTATTTAAAAAAAACACGCGCCAAAAATGTTTTTTTTTTATTTAAAACTATGTTAGAGTAGCCGATTCGAGCAGGAATTCCGACTAAAGCCGAGAAAAACCGAATAGCGTAACGCACCCGAACTTGACGCTTCATTTAAATTCATTCTTCAGCAAAACGCACCTAAAAAATTATCACTTCAATTACGATTCGAAGCTCTGATTCTGAAGCTATACGTGGGTGTTATTGGTGATGAATCTCGTAATTTTTAAATAATTAAACGACGAGGAGGAAACCTGAGCTGACACCTCACTCCCCAAATTTCCCCACTGTACTAACGTGAGGAACAAAAACCTCTACATATTTAACATACATCCATCGGTCTCTTTGCATAGCTATGTTTTCGCAGCAAAGATTTCGAACTCATAGCCTGACAAAAATGCCCTCCATTAATCGGTAACCATTATCACCCGACTTACGTGGTAACCTGAAAAGTTTGTTTCTGATCAAAAGAGGAAGTTCTAGAATCCAACACATAACTAACACATTTTATTATATATTTTTCGTTAGTTTAAACGACGATCAAATGATAAAATCCTTGTTTGAATCAGACATCTCCTCCCTATTTACTGTTTTCCAGTAAATTTTTTAACGCGTTCAGCAGCATGTTTGTATGAGATGAACGGTGTTTTCTTCAGAGAATCGATGTCTTATGTCAATATTACACTATAGTTTCACACTTCGCATGTAATTTCGATAAAAGCTAAATATAGAATGTTTCTCTCTGTTGGGAAATTCAGATTTCAAACATTTTGATGGTTATGGCTTTTTTACAGTGTTTTAAATGACGTACATCAAGGAAAGACTTTTTAGCTGTTTACTATATAAAGTGTTTTTACTGTGGTTGCTCAATACTTCATTACTTAATGCTTGTGACATAATTGTCAGTCTCAATAGATATAAAAAAACAAAAGATCTCTTTTACGAAGTCACTAAATCCAGAAAAAATGTTCGTTAAAAGGAAAATTCGTTAAATAGAGATTCGTCTTTTAGTACATTTTACAAACTACATAAAGCAAATCTTAAATTCATAAACAATGTATATCAGCGATTATGTAACTTTCGATCACCATGGACCCCCTTTTTTATGTATCAGCGTGACATCACGGACCCCCAATATTTTGAACACGCCTCTTTGACTTAATATTTTTAATCAAAATACATTTCTAGTACAGTTTTTTCATTGGGGACAGTTCAGTGATCTAGTCTAGGATGACATATCTTTAATTTCTCCACTAGGCCTTTTAGAGTTTGTAAGAGAGGGAAATCTTAAGAAGATTTGGTACCCCAAAAGAGACAGACCTATCATTTTTTTTTTTATTTATATATAATCTTATTATTTGTATTATTATCTTTCGATTGATATATTATCACTTGTGCATGTCGGAAAGTTAGAAGTTGAATAAAACCTCATTTGAATACAACTGTGGCAATTAGGCCACGCCCCCTTTTTAGAAAAAAAAGCTAAAAGAAGCGTTTTGATAAAAAAAATCCATTTTATAAAGAGAAATAATAACATTAAGAAAAGAGTGTGTAATATATAAAGCAGAATATTACCAAGCCAATACAATACAATCATTTTTTTTTCTTTGTGAAATGTGTGCATGTAAAATTTTTGAATTAAGGCATTTTATATTAATAATTTTATAATTTAAATTCTTATTCCTGATATGTTTTTCATACAAATGTAATACTTCAAAATTATAAGAAAAAAAAAGTAAAATTTCTGTCGTGACAGAAAAAAATTTTTTTAACATTTTTCTTGAATTTTCTAATGCAATTAATATTCTCTAAAAATTGATTATTCATAAAAATGTATGGATTGAAAGAACATGAAAATGCAAGTATCTTAAAGAAAAATGTTTAAGTAATATCTTAAAGTGGTGTTTTAAGTTTATTTAAATTTATTAGAATTATTTTTTCAGAATTATAAACATTAAAGCGGTTTTTCTCAGTTTGTGTTTTTCGAAATATTAGTGCATTCAAAATGCTGCTCCTTCCACAATTATTTACCAATCACTTCCTTTTTTCCCTGTGTGTTCTATATAAAGCATGTAATAAAATAAGGGATTCGTTTTTCTGGAAACTGAATACTTTTTTTAAAAAAAAAAATTAAAATATTGGTTTTTTAAAATATTGGTAAAATATTGGATATTGGTTTTTTCGTTGATTTTTTGCCTGCATATCAACATTTTATATTTTCCCTCGAAAACGAATTAAGTTATTTTAAAATCGATCCCAAAAGTTTTTTAGAACATCCATAAGAATATTATAAAAAAATTTAAGTCAAAAAATTAATATTTACAAAAGGAGTAGGATTTTAAAATTTTCCAAATTTTCTTCAAAAAATTTAAATTTTTAAAATTATGTGAATAATATGTGAAAAATTTCATCCCGGATCATTTTTTTGAATAGAAACATTACATAAAATGCTAAAATACAGTTTTTAAATACATAAATAAAGAAAATTGTTCAAAGGGTACCAAGTCCTCTCAACATTGCATAAGAGACTACGCCCCCCTAGAAAGGCGCAAAGGTCTCCAGAGGCCCACGGACCACAGTTTAAGAACTACTGCTATATATTATTAAAAAAGTAATTATTTACATTTTTTTGTACAAATCAATTTCCATTTATTTTATCATCAAAAAGAAATATGGAAGTAAAACAAGAAAAACAAAAAACACTGTGTCCAGGAATGCACTGTGAGTGTTTTCAACTTTAAAAAAATAGCTTTATTTTGAAATTAATTAATTTTTAAAATGATTTCTCTTATTTTAAGCCTACAAGTAATTTTAAACATACATTATTTTATAATCAGTGGTTTTAAGCATACATTACTACATGTGCGTGTGTGTGTCCCTAAATTTAATTACTAACAAAATCTGTTAAATTTATTTAAGTTTCTTATTTAAAAATATATGGCTAATTTATTGCTCTAGGTCAGCGTTTCTCAAACTGTGGGGGGACAACTCTCCGAGGGGGCGCGAGTATATTAAAAAATCGAAAACAGAAGATTATTTTTGGTTCACTCCTAGGAGAGCCCACACCCTTGGCTGGAATTACTTTGGTTGGCGATAATTGTGCCATCTTGGTAACCCTACTTTTTAAAACACTGCATGTGGCAACCCTAACTATTTCTAGCATTTTCGTATATTGTGGGCGCGCATTTGGAATTTCATTTTGTTGTTGGGCTCCGGGCTGGCTGCGTGTGTGTGGGAATATACTTTAGAATTTTTTACTTTGTTGAATGCGAAAGGTAAGAAAGAATTGATTGAATGGTGTATGAAGGAAGAATTGATTTCTTCAAGTTATGAATGTCCTAAATGTAATGATTGGCATGATCCAACATGGTCGGCAATAAAACGCTTTCTTCGAAATTGTACCAGCCACGCCGAATGTATGTTTGACCATTACCTCGCAGAATAAATATGGCGGCACTCACATGATCATTCGCTTAGCGATGAGACCTTTAAAGCTTTTTAAAATCTGTTGTTACGCTGTACCCTCCACTTGGAAAAGATCAGCAGTAAGAAAGTAAGTGCTGTTTTTATATTTTTTTATCTTAAATGTTTAATTTCTGTATTGTTTACATATATTTTCATTACGCATCCACCTTTTCCCGCTATATTCCTTTGCCGCCACTGTCGGCTTCGCTTGGCGCCATCTTGTTCTGGCTTGGCGTTTTTTTCGGTTTGTCGCCAAGGGTGTGGGCTCTCCTAGGATTTTACTTTATTTTTTAAAAAAAATTATTAATTTACTGAAAGTAAACAAACAAAATACATTCTGACACATTAAAAAATAAAATACACATTTACATTGATATATTACACTTATAAATGTATCAGTGCTACACAAATTATTTTATAATTAGTTTAACAATACTAAATTAAGAACAAGTTCAATAATTACCATTGATCCCATGAGATTGTCATATAAAAATATATAAAAAATTAGCACTTATATCTTGATAATTTGTACGCTTATAATTAATCCTTTAACTGCGGATTAAAATTTACGCGATTCGCTTCTCAATGCCAAACGTTTTCCACATAGGCGTGCGTATGTGATGTATTAGGGGGTATGGAACAAAGAAGCAAATAATCTGAAACAAGTATATCCTTCGTAAACATTGAGATTGTCCTTTTATTGCATTCCAAAGCCTTCAGAATAATTTTATGGTTAGCAGTGCATAATAAAGATCGTACTTCAAAAAGAAGTATATATACGTCCGGGGAAATTAACGCTTTGACTGAGCGAAACGTTTATATACGCCGGTGGTACTTAAGAGGTTAAAGTCGTATCGTAGTTTTAGCATCAAAGTATAGTATTATTGAATTCCATACATTGTTATTGTATATGGGGGACGCGATGAAAATTCTGATTAAATATTGGGTCGCGAATAGTGAAACTTTGAGAACTGCTCTAGGTGAATTAGACACCTCGTAAAACCAGTTCAAAGCCATTGATCACCGTAAAATGTGTTAAAAGAGAGTATAATTTAAAACATCCGGAAATGTTGTTTTTAAAATCGGGAGGGAAAAAATCGAATCACAAGAGAAAAAGTTCATTCGATAGAAAATGTACTTCACTATTTGGAGGTTATTTTATGAAGAAATAATGGAATGTTCTTGGTTCCAGGAAAAAGTTCGCTAAAAAGAAAAATTTGGCAAAATAGGGGTTCGTAAAATAGAGGTCTGACAGTATTTAATATTCTCAGAGAGATATGGTGCCCCAGGTTTTAAGCTTCTTACAAAATTGCACGAGGATCTTTATATATTTTAAAGTTTTTTTTAAAATACCAGGTGTTTCGAAAAGAATATCAGAGTTTCAACACTTTATAGTATTTATTACACAAAAGTTACAAGTATAATTCATACATTGAATGAAAGAGTAATCCAAACAGTTTTACCCACAAGTTTACAAATGTTCAACGTGAGCCCCATTCGTCACACGGCATACATTAAGTTGATAGGCGAGTTCATCCCAAACTTTTTTCAGTGTGTCTGAGGAAATTCTTGCAACATCTGCTTCCATCCTGTGTCTTAAGTCTGAAAGGTCAGCTGGTAGCCGAGGAACGTACACACAATCTTTTATGAACCCCCACAGATAAAAGTCACATGGAGTCAGATCGGGTGAACGATTGAGGAAATAGCCATGGTTGTAGAGCATCAAGATAGACAGAACCAGGTACAGTTGGTAGTTACCAGTTACAGCCTTAGTGATCCCGTACTTTTGCCTTTACAAAGACAGACAGTAGTTTCAAACTGATGATACTACCTAAGAATGTTATTATCATTTGGAGGTTGACAACCGAACTTAATACGGAACGCTCGTTGCTCAGTAATAGCAGATTCTGTCTTTGTTAACAGGAGAACACAAAACACTTTTTTTCTGTTTACTAGTCGTCATTTTTCTACTAGCACGTTGATCAGCAAGAAAGGGGAAAAATTTGCATATGTTTCGCATACACGCGCACACATGCCAGCAAAGAAAACTGTTTCAGTTTCTCTTTCATTCGATGTATGAGTCATACTAATATGTTATATGTAATGAATACTATATAAAGCGTTAAAACTCTAATATTCTTTTAGAAACACCAGGTATTAAATCCCATCTTCAATAGGATTTATCTTATGTCGAGATCTAAATCTGTTTTAAAGTAATCTCTATAACCGAGTAATCATGGTCACGAAATCGAGTCTCGAGTTCAAAGCCTAGTGCTAGTATTAAATATGTCATCAATCAAAGTTTTAAAATGTCTAATAAGGGAAAATCAAAAGTAAAAAAGGGCAACCTATTCAATCAAAATTCAAATTCAGAATTTTGACTGCAGTTGGATTAAACTATTTAAATGGAGTTTATCTCCCCATTTCAAATCTTTCTGGATAAACACACATGAAAATTAAAATACTCATAAATAAAAAATACTTATTAATATTTTATCCAAGAAAGTGAAAATTAATAGAAAATATATTATTTGAATAAGAGAAAGCAAAACTAAATCTAGTATATAATGCATTAGAAAAGGTCAACTAGTTTTTATAGCTTTCATTTTAAAACAATAAAGAGACTGAAGAGAAGGAATAATTGTTATTTTATTAAATGAAAATTTCCTGAAATTAGTATAATTTTATCGATTATAAGGTATTTTGAAGACTTATTATTTTTTATGTATTTATGCTTTCTCTTTGGTGCTCTGGTGTTGGGGAACTTTTTCCTTTATAGTTTCCCCAAGGGTTTTAAAGAAAAATAAAGACCAGAAAGGGAGGTATTTCAGATTATCTTTCAAGTGTGGCTCGGGCAAGAGTAAAAGAAACTAAATAAATAAAATATAGAAATGAAATTGAAAATAAAATTCAGCCCATTCAGAACTTTAGATACCAGACGTGTCTGCAAATCTCTTTTCGTCTCAATGAAAGAAGAGTTTTCAGATTAGTGTATGTAAGATTGTTGATGAAATAGAATTTTAAACTCTGCTTTTGAGTTAGAGAAACTTAATAAGATTTCCTAAGAAGGAGGGTTATCTCTACATAAGCACCAAGGACTTCTCTTCCTTCAGTATTGACTATTGCTATGTGCTGTACTCGCATTTATTTGTAATGAATTATTTCTTTTGTTTTATGACATTTCACGTAAATGCAGTGCATTCTTTTTGTTTTTTAGTTGACACTAAATTCAGTTATTTCTGTTACACATTTTGTTTCTTTAAAGATTTGAATTCGTAATTTACATATTTCTTGGAAACTAAAAGTATTGAATAATTCAGCGATGAGCTTTGGGAGCCTAACAGTTACGAAGAAAATTATGAAGATAATACTAAAAAAAAGAGAGGGATTTTGTAAAGTCATTTGAAGATAATATCACACATGCAAAATAATGCTTTGGAACAGGTGTTTTTGATATATTGTCATACAGTATGGCGTAACGTACACCTCCACAACCACGCATCGTGGGGTACCCAGGATTCTATGGGGCTTATAATCTTACTGACGCCAAGTGCGTACCCTCTGTAAGATCCGACTTTGGATTCAGAACCCTATTTTGCAGGGTGCCGCTAATATTTTCCGTTACGCCATTGTTGTCATATAATTTTAGAATTATGCTTTTTGTGCCTTAACCCAGGAGTTCTCAAACATTCAATACTGGCGACCCAATTTTCAATCATAATTTTTATCGCCCCCCAAAAAAATATTTATGTATTGAATGCAATAATAATGCACTTTGGGAGGCGGGTGCTAAAGTTACAATACGATCATAATTAAAAACCATACAAATTAACAAGATAAGTATTAAATTTTGTATATGTTACTTTTAGGTATAATATATATATATATATATATATATATATATATATATATATATATATATATATATATTATACCTAAAGAGATTCGTTTAAGCTCCATATAATTAAAATTCCTGTATGGAATAATAACTTGCATGTATCAATTTACAGAAATATCATTTTGAATTTTTTATTTAGAAATGATAACTTAACTACCCACAAAATAGATAAATACAATAATATAAAAAAAAAATTTCAATGTTGTTTAGATCATGAATACCCTTTTAGTTTCTTAAGAACTTAATATTCATCACAAATACATTAACCGTCTTGCTCTACTTCGAATTCCAAAACCACCACACAACAATAGGATTTCAAAGTCAGCATGTTAGTGGTCTTGCTGTGAAGATTATATCATAACACTCTCATATCACAGTTTACATTTTTTTCCACACACATCTTGAACATCTTACACATTGTTGACAACCAACCAAATTAGAGCCTAGCAAATTTACATTTTTGACAATCAACCAATTCAAATTCTACCATATTTGATTGTCGTCTTTTTTATCTGTCTTTGCTGGCTGGTTTAAAAGTTAGCTCAAAAGATGTGTTTATGTATATTCGAATTTTTTAACTTGGTGAATAATTCATTTTCATTGACGTCAAGACGCTTGATTCTCTTCGTAAAAGCTCTGTGAGTAAAGAAATTTTGTTAAATTTTTTTTGAAAAATACTTTTCTTATGTAATTGTTTTTATAGGATTTTTCTACTTTTCTTACGTAATTATTTTGTGATTTTTCTGCATTAAGAGTTTGGGAGAGTTTATTACATAATAGTAGTGAGTGGTTTTATCATACTCTCTGAGTTTTCCATACTCTGAATTTTTGTTTATTTTATTTTATTTGGTTTTTCCTACCGAGTTGCAAAGGGGGAAGGTTGGCGCCTTCAAAGTAGTTTAACCCCACTTATTCGGTCCTAAGTCCGAAATTGCTTTCTGACTCGCTAGGTTCTTCTTTTTTTTTTTTTTTTTTTATTTCTCTATAATTTGTTCTTCATGTTCAGCTTTTATATTTTTACTACGCTATTTTTGTTCTGTTCATTATCTATTATGTCTTGTTTTTGATATATAATACATATTTCTTTCATATATATATATATATTTACTTTTTAGTTCGATTCACTATAAAAGCGTGTTTTTAATTTGTTTTAAAACTATTATTTATTTTATAGTTATTTTTACTGTACACGATAAAAATCACAATGTGAGTGAATAATTTAATTAAGAAAAAATAGGGTTACCTACTTTCAAGGATTTTTCAATTTTTCTTTGATAATTTGAGAAAAAATCCAATAAAACGAAAGAAAACGTTCTAAATGTGCGTGTCCTTAATAAAGGGCATAAATCACAGACACTTTTCGCTAACAACACAGGAACGTTATTTTACAGCAAAGCTGTCACATTTTGTTCACGTTTTTGTAGTTTTGCTGTTGTTTGATGATCTACAAATAGCTTTTTGAACTTTTCCTTCCTTGTGTCTTTTTGACAAGGCGAAGTGCTACATTTATGGCTTCACAGTTTTCTTCATAAAGTTCTTTAGGCAGCATTTGAAAACTTCAATTCAACTCAACCGTTTCATGTCTATCGCTTTTCTCATATTTACTTTCGCTATCTTGATTAATATGCATTATTTCAGCAGGTTCTTCAATTGCTTGATCAGTTTCAACTTCCTTCAATGGAGATCACAGATGCCCATTTTTTATATTCTGCTCATTTACATTTATAAACCATAACAAGTTGTACAACACAGCAATAAAAACCCCAAAACAGTTCATAGGGGAAAGTGTAGCATGTTCATAGAAAATAATTTTGAACAAAAGTTGCCGCACAGGGAACTCGATCAAAACAGGTATCTTGATTGTAAAAAAAAAACGCTTGCCATTCTCAAAAAAGAGGCATATTTGTGACCTTTTAGTTCCCGTAAAGACTGTTTAATAGGAGGATACTGTCAAGGTCACTGTTAACGAATAAACAGTTTTTTCAGAATTAACAATTTCGTAAGCCTGAGTTGACTCAGCGCTTCATGCGACCGATCCCATGTTAAAAATGTATTCAATTAAAAATATCGATGTCAGTTCTAAAAAATAATTGTGTAAAACGTTTTCCATTATGCATTATATGTTCCAAAATACTCATAAAAATACTTCTTGGCCAAATAATCCTTCAAAGTGCTCAATATGCTTATCCATATATCATAAAACTTATTCACATGGGGGGAAAAGCAACAGAAAAATATTATTTACAACTTTCTTAAAAGAAAAAGAGACGGAATGAAACATTCCAGTACGTTTCAAGGTCAAATAAATGATAATCGAAAGTAGTATTTTAGGGGTTAAAAGAAACGTAATAAAAAAAATCTCTCATCGTGGGATTACAGTAAAGCAAACAAAATGTCATTTTTTTATTTGGTTATAGGATCAAAAATAACTAATGAGCGTTCGAATTGGAATCTTTTAATTTTGATGATCACCAGATGATACAAATAAATTATATCAGTGTAAATGTGTATTTTTTATTATGTGAGAAAACATTTTGTTTTACTAAATTCCAAAAAATAATTTTTTTAAATCTTTTATTTTCAATATGCTCGCACCCTCCTCGCAGGGTTATCGCGCCTCCTATTGAGGCGCGTCCCACAGTTTGAGAAACACTACCTTAACCCGAGTTCCTTCAGAAAGGGTTATTCTGTTGCGTCAAAGGGCAACGATAAAGAAGGAAGCAATCAATAATTTCAGGATGTCTCTGTTAATTACAAATCATATGTAGCTAGGAATGTGAATTTTTGTTCTTTTAGGTTTATTGTTCTTATCACTTCCAAAAAATATGTACGACAAAGACAGCAAAATTATTATTGAATAATTAATTACAAATTAATTATTAGAATACATTTAATGCGAAATTTAAGCTTGGTAATTTTTGATAATTCCGTTTGTATTGGGTCATAAAAATGATAGTGCCACTCTCATTTCATCATTTACATTTAAAAGTTTCGATCTTTTTTTCCTTTTTATATTTGTTATTGTTGAAAATCCGAATTCACACACTCAAATAAGATGTAGAGAATTGTAACAATATCTTTGAAGATTTGTTTTGGCTATTATGGGATAATTGTCTCTAATTTTAATCCAAAATGAACTTATTGACTCTTTTAATTGTTTTAAAATTGAGTCTGGATTATTTCAGTGTGAAATTATATAGTTCTTCCTCTTCCTTCAAAGTTAATTCAAATTCATATACAGATGTAGCTGTATCACAAATGGATTACGAACAAAATCGATTTTTTTATATCCATCTATCCACGAAAGAATAAGTTGAATGTATCACGAATACTCTTAATTTATTTCTGTAACAAGTAATAAAAAAAATTTTTAAGTACATTCCTACTCAGATCAACAAAATTTTTTTTTTTATATTTTAGCTTTCTATTAAATAGTCACAATTAATACAAATATGTATATACATATGACAGAATCACAACATTAAGTGGTAATTGATTTTTATTAATTATCATTAAAGGATCGTATTGTCATCCAAAGCAATCGTGTATGTAAAATTTTAGTTCAACTGAATGCTTTAAAACGTGAGAAAAAACCTTTTCAAGTTTTGACACACAAGTCACCAAAATGGTCGCTAAGGCGCCGAAAATCATGCCAACGTGGTTGTATTTGTAATTCTTTAAATAATAAGTTTTAAAAACTAATTTTTATTAAATATAAATAGATTATTGTATTGTCATCCAAAATAATTATGTATATAAAATTTCATTTCATTTGAGCCCTTTAAAATGTGTTTTATTAACGATTGAAAATTCCACCAAGATAATTAAATAAGTAAATATATAGAGAGTGTGAGCTAATAGTAGGAATTGAGAAACGGACGAATGATTCGGTTTCGGATTTTATTTTTTTCATGGAGTACGGTTAATAATTTTGCAAAAATTTGGCGGCGCGGTGGTTGAGAATCACTGCTGTGTGCATATTTGAGGAAGAATCAAGTATTTTGAAAAAGAGTGTTTATCAGAATCATACCAATTTCTTTTTCTATCAGCATACAGAAGAAATAAATCATCGTTGAAAAATATTTTAATATTGGTACATCAAGCAAGCGCTATGACGTTTAAGGGCCTGTAAGCTTTTGTTTGCATCTTCTTATTAGAAATTAATAATAGTAATATATATTAAATATGAAAATATAAACACGATATTTCTGGTTCTCTTTAAAATATAATAGGTATGCCCTTTTTTCAGATAAAATTCCATAAACAATACATCAATGCATATTTTATTTTATCACCTACAAACATCGAAATAATTTATGTTTAAATTTCTTTTCTTTTTTTGATAATTTTAGTAAAAATAACAAATTCCTAAAATAATTGAAAATGGAATACATTAAATATATAAATTTCTATTCTAATTTTATTTGCTTTTCATTTCCTAGACACTCTACAATATGAAAATAAAAACAATATTTGTAAGGAATTCTTCAAAACTCTTTCTTGGATTTCATCAAATACAAATTCTTGATAGTAACAACTATTGCATGAACATATATAAATCTTTATAGTTGATTAGTAATTTGTCAACCCTTAACGGTCACACAACTCAAATACAATTTTCTGTGATAAAGTACTTGATAAATGTAATGTTCTCATCCTCTATAAACAATATTTAGTCACAAAAATAAAAAAAAAACGATCAAGGTTTTTTTTTCCCTGGGTGGTAGCTGGACGTAAGGCCACTGCACACTTAAGACATTTAACTTACTTTTCAGGACAGAAATAATGAATTACGTCACAATAAACTTTTTATGAAAAATTAACATTTATGCTAATAACTGTTTCACAATAACTATTAAATACAAAGTACAAGTGTAATAAAATAATAATAGAATAATTGTACAATATATATAATATACACTAAAATATACATTGAAATTGGTATATATCTACATTTTATATTTTATTTAATTTAGAAAAAAGATAAAAAATAAAGTAATATTTTTGAGGATTTAAATTAGTTATTTCACAAATTTGATGAGCTATACTTTCTGTAAAACTTTTCAAAGCAAGTAGGACCATTTGCTTGAAGGCACAGTGGAGCGCACAAAAAAGCTAGAATGAAAGATTTTAAGCCCAAGAATTTCTTGTACCACATATTGTAAACAAAGTTTGTTCATATTTCCCACCCCCAACATTCTTACGTGATTCTAAGTGCTTTCTCTTGAATGAAGGAAGAGCGAAAATTTCAAGGTCATTTTTCTGTTCTCAAGTGAGCAGTGAATAGAGCCTCTATTCACACATAAACGCTTTCCAAAAACCTAAATAAAACCTTTTTTTTTTTAATTGTACAATTGCTTAATTCATTCAGATGAGAGAAAAGTATGCTTAAGACTTGTCGAATTTTTTTTCAAATATCTGAAATTTTATTTATAGTAATCAAAATACAATTTGTAGATTTACAACGAGAAAAATTGTTTTTAACTACCCATCAGGGGACATGAAATGCAAAAAAAGGTATCTTACTGTTTTCTGTATTGATTTTTATGCGTTTTAGCTTCAATTAACGCATATGGATAGACTAAATATCCAACACCCGCTTGAAGAAAATTTTTTTAATATGTGGCTAGACAAGCGATACTTAACCTACGGCCCATCGAGACTTTTTAAGTGACCCGGTTATGATCGATTGCTCTGAAAAATTTACTGTTTTAAGAACGTTGTATTAAAAATTTAGTTGGAAATTCTTCTCCAAGAAATCAAATATATCAATTTTGCTTTTTGCTGTCCGTGTCGTAAGGGTACGAATTGATATTATTTTCTATTTGAAACGGTTACAGTTAGCGATAAGAAACAAAAGAGGAATAGCGACAGTTTTATGGGTGGAACTAAATTGTAACTTTCTTTTTGTATCCTGCAAGCAAAAAGTATTCGAAAAAAATAAATCTATTCAAGACGATTGGGAGGTTGACTATTTTGTAAAAAACATTCATGGATCAGTAATTGTTTGATTTGTCACTAAAGTGTAATGTATTTAAATAAAAACATACAGGAATCTTTAGTTACACTTTTCCTTGAAGATCTCCTTCAAGATGTGATAAATATGATTTCTTGAATAATCTTTACAAAAGCAACAAAGTGTTTTGTTAGAGTTAATATCACAGAGGTAACAACGACATATATCCTATGAAGTTTGTTACATTATTAGTAATCATGTGAAACAGTTTCCTGATGCAGAAATTGTGAAGGAGTGTTTCTTAAATGCTTCTATATTAGTATTAGTGACAAAAATAAGAATATAAAAAATTATAATTACAAAAAACAATTTTCCACATTTTAAATTCCTAATGTTATCTTGGTCTTAAGGCATTTATCCTCCCCCTCCCCCATTTATCCCCATGTTGCGGCCCGCATGAAATTACTAACATATGTATGCGGCCCGTGTGAAATAACTGACATATGTAAGCGGTCCAGCAGAAAAAAAGGTTGAGTACCCCTGGGCTAGACCTATTAGCCACTGCCCGCCAAAGAGTTAACAATGAACTTAAAGTAATCAGGGGGAATTTGGTGACTGACCTCGTAATTCTGAGTCATAGAAATGTATTGACGGGGCCACTTGAGCCAGCTTTTCGTTCTCCTAACTCCCGTCACTCTAAAATATAGATTTCATGCTCCGAAAAATTTAAGGTGCATCCACTGCTACATGAGAAAAACTAGCAAAACATCTTCGAATGATTACTTCCATATTTTAAGACCTAAAACCAATGTTTATAATCAAAAGTATTTTGGAAGAATAATAAATACATATGAGCCTAACATTTATATATTAATACTCTCACATTTTTAATACATAACTGAAAAGTATGGTTTTAGAACTATAGTTCATATAATTATATAAAAAAAAAAAACATTACATGGATGAGAAAAAATAACATTAAATATGAAATAAGAAAGCCACAAAATCGGATTCTCCTTGGATACAGAAATTTATTACAAAGTGGATTATTATTATTTTTTTAATTTAAAGTTTTATCATACGTTCGGATGATTCAATGAATAAAAAAACTGTGTGTGTTGGCTCCGACGTACAACTAGAGTTTACTCCTTAACTAAGGTTGTCTTTGGTTATATAATAGGAAAACAGGGTAAATAAATGCCTCTCACATAATACTGAAAGTATGCATGCATTTTCTTTATTCTATTCACATTTTTCATATTGATTTGGTAAAATAATAACCCCCGCAACGCCCCTTGGGGTAGTTTTACGCAAACCCATTTTGTTGTGGATCTATACTCCTAAAAAAAATCTACCTACCAAATTTCAAATCTGTAGTTTTAGTTGTTCCTGATATATTGTGATGAGTGAGTGAGTCACTTTTCTCCTTTATATGATCGTGTATAGATTATGCATCTATCTTTTAAACATATTTATTAAAATAAGAAACAAACAGAATAAAATACGAGGTAGTATATTCGAAAGTTTCTTCAAAACTATTGCTAATTAAATTGCTGAAATGCACCCTTCTTCGAAATAAGACCTTTAAGCAACAATACATTTTTGTCATCACTTGTAAAGATTGTCGAAGCATTTCTGGAATCCATTTTTAGCCATGTCCTTTAATTCAGCCAGCGATGTACTTTTTAACTTCATCTGCAAATTGAAATCGATGACCCTACAAGCGACGTGTCGGCTTAGGAAATAGGCTGAAGTGGCTGGGGGCGAGATCAAGAGAAGTAAGAAGGATATGGGAAAACAGTGTTTTTTCGATTTTTGAAGAAAGTCAAGGACGAAGAGGTATCAGTATGCAGGAGCGCTATCATACAAAGCAGCCATGACTGCTCAGCTCACAATTTGGGTGTTTTCTTTCGGATCGACGCACACAAACTACACAGGATGTCTACACAGAGCTCTTTGTTTGCATTGCGTCTTTCAGGGATAAATTCCAGATACCCAATGCCCTGGATATCAAAGAACATCTCTAGCATGACCTTCCCTTTAGAACGATCTTGGCAGAATTTCTGCTTGCGTGGAGATTTCCAAGTTGCCGATGCTCTCAGGTTTTTATATGGCCCACAATCCACCATTTTTCCAATCCATTAACAATTCTGCCAAGTAGGGAAGGATATTTGTCAACAGCCGAGATTAAGCCTACCGTCATTTTTATTTGAATTGCTTTTTTTTTATCTTCGTTTAACATGCGGGGAACGATGTACAAAACGACACACTCTTTACATGTAAAGATCCTTAGCTAGTATTTGTTGCCTTGGTTATTCTGACTGATTCTGCTATTTGCGCTATTGTTTGAAGCATCTTCTTACGTACCATCGCAGAAACCTTTTCACTGTTCTCAGCGGTTCGAAAAGTCTGCGCATGTCCAGACTTCCCGTCGTTTTCGACACTTTCACTGCCTTCTCTGAAACGCCGCTACCACTCAAAAGCTGGCGTTCCCGAAAAGGAATTACTATCGTGTACATGCTTTAACATTTCGTAAGTCTCCGTAGCACTCTTTCACGTGCAAACACAAAATTTAATTTTCATTCTCTGTTCAACAAACGCCATTTCTTTCTATTGCCGGGTACTAATTGCATCCACCCTCGAAATACGACGCAGTGGTGAGCTACCGACCCCGTGATTTGGGACAAACCTATTTTAAAAAGGGGGAAGGATGCAGTAACGCAGAAACGTTAATATAGCCGCTCTAATGGAAAAAAAAAATTCATGTTATATACTCATTCCCAAATCTTTTGAATCCTACAGCGTATAAGTATTTTTGCAATATAGTTACATAAAATATTAAAACTCTACTGTGAACCTTGTCCTTAAGGTATCCGACTACGTTCGGAACCGTGATTTTAAAAAGACACATAAATGGATATTTAGTGTCACTTAGATTAGAATGCATGTAAAAATTGTTTTAAGGAGATTTTGGCAAAAAAAAAAATTATTTAAGTACAATATTTCGGGATAAAATTAACTTAGAATAACTTTTTTTTAACATGTTCTCCTTTTGGGAAAAAATGCTTCTATTATAATAATATTTTGGCTGTATATAGCTCAAACCTCTGTACAGAGGCTTTTCAAAGCTATGGTTCCGAACGTAGTCGGATACCTTAAACAAGAGATACATTTTAGAACGAGTATAGCTGTTGCCTTGTTAGTTTTGTATATATTACTGGTTTCTTTTTCAGTTTGAGAAAAAATTACTCTTTGGTCATATTAATGGTAAATAAAAACGTAGTGGAATTACAATGAGACCAAATTTAACAGTTAAATAACCTTTAGGTGCAGAGAAAACTATGAAAATGTTCACAGAAGGAAATAAATTAATCTATATATAGTTATCTTTTATCTCTTGTTAAGTTATGCTCACAATGATAGATAAAATTCCCTATTTGTTACTTTGATCTGTTTGCTAACCGGCTATTTGTTAATGTTGACCAAGATTGTTCCTTAATGATACTTTTGTTTCGCTTTGATGTTGATTCAAAAAATATTACTTCGAACAAAACTCCATTTAGTTATATATTTTGAGCAAAAGTTTTTTTAAAATAAAACTTTAAAAATATTTCCTTCTCTTGAATCAAAAGTAAATATTTTCTTTACAATGACGAAAATAAAGTGTACAACTTCATACTGTGTTTAAATATTAATTATTTTCACTTTTTTATGATACATATTTCTTTCTCTTCTCCTAGAAAGCTTATTTTAAAATAAATTTTTTTATCTAAATGTAATATGTGATTCGTTTCCCCTTATTTTTAACAGAGTCTCAAGAATCTTTTGCTCAATATGATACGGACAGGTATTTTGTTGGTGGTGGTAAGTTTCTTAGAATATATTTTATCTTAAATATGAACATTGAAGTATTCTTACACTTTCTAAGAATAAGTTTTACAAGAAACTGTCTGAAGGTATCCGACAACGTTCGGAACCGTGATTTTAAAAAAGCGCATAAATGGATAATTGTGTTGATATTTAGAGTCACTCAGATTAGAATACATGCCTAAAGTTGTTTTAAGGACATTTTGACAAAAAAAGTTATTTAAATATAATATTTTGGCAAAAAATTAACTTAGAAAAATCTTCTTTCCAAATGTTATCCTTTTGTGAAAAATGCTTCTATTAGAATAATATTTTGCTTGTATATAGCTTAGACCTCTCTACAGAGGCTCAACTAGAAATTTTGAAAAATTCACATTATTTTCAGAATTACCACCCATTGAAATAATTATTCGCGTTTTTTTCTTAAAATTGCTCCCCTCTGTTGTCGTAAAATGTGAATAAACCCAATTCTAAGTTATATATTTCAAAAGTTCTAGTTGAGCCTCTAAACAGAGGTCTGAGCTATATACAGACAAAATGTTGTTCTAATAGAAGCATTTTTCACAAAAGGAGAACATTTAGAAAAAAAGATTATTCTAAGTTAATTTTTTGCCAAAATATTGTATTTAAATAAATATTTTTGTCAAAATGTCCTTAAAACAATTTATATGCATATATTCTAATCTAAGTGACACTAAATATCATACAAAATATCTATTTAGGCGCTTTTGAAAATCACGGCTCCGAACGTAGTCAGATACCGTACATAAGTAAATTTCCATAATGATAATTCATTATTCAAATTGAAATGAGAAAAAAATAGCTTATTTCTTTAGAAATATTTCTTGGAATTATACAATATATGGAGAATGTTTCGAAAATAAATTTTTGTTCATTTTTTTTCACACAAGTACTATATCTCAAAAAACAACCATTAAGACATTATCAGCTACACATCTTGCACTAGTTCCTTTCGACATTATTTCCTCATACATAAGGACATTTCACCACCGGTGCACTGCGTTCAAGGAATTGTCACACAGCTTGATCCACCTCAGAATTGTTTTCAAAGTTACATCCCGATATTGTGGACAAGGGTGTTCTCATTCATGGATGTGGATGAATTCCGATTTCGATCTTCATATTCCAGAATCTATGCCTTCCTTATCTGATTACGCAACACCAGCGACAAACCACTCGATGAGACAGGACCTTTTCATCATATACACTCGACAGACGTTCATGGGTGATGAACATACCAGTCCCACGAACCTTTCGTATCGGATAACAGCACTCACTTCCTTTCATGAACACCTTGTTGACACACGGCTGATTGCTATTATGATATGTACTCGAATTGTCCCGGGCACGCCAGTTTGCTACTGCTCTCTTTTCTATGGTGGTCTGCACTTGCGTCATACCTCCTTCACTGACACTCCTTCTGTCGTTGAACCAGAAACGTATGTGGTTTCTTATGGTGTTTGCTTTTATACTTATTGTACTATTTACCCTTTCAAATAAAAGGATAAAACTTACTTTCGAAATATCCGTCGTAAATACACTTTGTACGCAAATTCACTAACAGTAAATGCATAATTTTCTTAATTTTCATACCTAAGAATGTAAGTGTGAAATGCATGAAAATTTAGCAAAATAAAAAATATCTCAAAAGTATTTTTAATTGATAAATTTCTTATGAGTATCAGCGCTTAAATAAATAATATTTTATCAATTAATGTATGAAATTATCTTTGCAAAGGTATCAAAATATACACTCCTCAAAAATGAAATTGCAACACCAAGAAATAGTGCACATAGCATCGTGCAAACTTCAGGAGCAATAGTGGTGAGATGGATAAGAAATTGTTGAAATTTGCACCAGCGTCTGATCATGGGGTATAAAGGCTAGCAACCTTCCCTTCTCATGAACAGCATGTGAGGTTTTACGACTTTCAAAAAAGTGTAGAAAATGCCTCTAAGACGTCGGCGAGCTCAATACTATCAGTTAGCGACTGGAGAACATGGTCGTATTATCGAACTCCATGAACTGGGTTTGTCGCTGTGGCCAAGAGCAACTTATGTTGGGCACAACGTGAGTACCATCCAATGTTGTGTCCCACGATGGATTCAGTAAGGTCTACGTGTATACCGAAAAGAAGTGGTGCGTATATGTGCACGTCATGGAGCACAAACCGGTCACCAGTTGACGATTTGAAACCCTTTCTCCACGGCACGTGACATCCGAAGTCGGTTGCCTACAGCAGCAGGTGGATCTGTGCTCACCAAAACCATATGGAATAGATTACAGAAATCACTGCTATGTGTACGGGTTCCAGCAACACAAGTACCATTGACCACTCAACACAAGGCTAGATGCCTAGCGTTGTGTCATCGTCATCGTAGTTTGATCATCGAATTATATCATGTATTGTTCACGGATGAATCTCGTTTGGATCGTCTGTCGATGGGTATTGCGACCACCTGAAGGACATATAAATCATTCCATTTCACACCTAACATCAAACTGGTTCTACAATAAGCATCACGGTTTAAGGTGGTATAAGGTTTGATCACAGAACCCCTCTGGTACACATTAATGGCAGTTTGACAGTGTACTGCTCCGTTACGCAAGTTGTGAAGCCTGTTACTCGGCACTTGATGCAAGGCGCACCAGACCCTGTATTCTAGCAAGACAGTGCCAGGCCGCACGTTGCACGGTCTATTCTTATGTCTGGATTTGAAATCGTTCTCTGGGCGATGAACTCTCCAGATCTGAGTCCCCTCGAACACTTGTGGGGGGTCATTGGATGGGACATAAACAAAGGACCACGCTAGTGCAAAACGTGGATGATCTGCGCACTGCAGTGGATGTGACTTGGAACGGTTACCTCAAGCAATCATCAATGGACTAATTAATAGAATGTCTCACCGAATTGAGACCTGTACAGCTGCGCGCATTAGGCACATTAAATATTGAATAAATTTGTTTGTCACCACACTGTTGCTCCAGAAATTTGCATGACACAACATGCATTATTTTTTGGTGTTGAATTTCCCTTTTGAAGAGTATATATATAGTCTAATTTTCTACAAACAAAAGATAAACATCTATGAATCACATTCGAAAAACACATAGACAGTAGGAAAATCACACAATGAAGGACACATGAGCAACCGAGATTAAAAATTATAAAATGAATGATGCAGTATTATAAACATTGCTCACTCAGGACAGCTAATATTTAAAAAAAATTATATAAAAGTGAAATTGAACATGTTTTTTGGCCTGCCAACCTTCCCCTTTTATGTAAATAATACTGAGCAAAAACTTTTTAAAAGTAATGGATAGAAAAATCTAAATCCATTACAAGATAGAGGAAACTTACTTAAAAATTGCACTTAAAAATGCAGAGCCCGCGCTAAATACGAGTGCAATAAAAAAAGTTATTGCCAGATTCTGGATCTTAATGCAGATTCAAAGCATGTGAATGGCGGAAATGTAGCACTTAACAAAAGTATAAAAATAATAGAAATAAAAATTAAAAAGAGAGTTACAAATTGTATGTATATATATATAGCATAAGTTTAGTGACACTAGAGTATATATGAATTAAATAACAATACGTATATACATACATATATATGTATATGTATATGTATATATATGTATATGTATATATATATATATATATACACTGCTGGACAATTGCTAAGGACGGATAACACTATCATCCATAGCAACCACAAAATGAAAGGAAGCAAAATGTGGAAAATTAGAATAAGAGCGGGATAATAGTAAGAAGAAGTATGAGTATGCAAATTTTTTTTTCCACGTCTGTTCATCACGTGATAGCGTTCATAAGAGCTTTAAAGGTTTTGACGCGTGTGGACAATTGTTGTTTCAAGTCAAACTTTTACAAGAAAGATTTAATAGACGAACTTAAAATTTTTGGCATGTCTTCCCGACATTACATAGATGATTTTATGCGTGGCCGAATTATTGGAAAGATCGAAGAAGGGCGAAAAATAACAGATGATGCCAGGGAGTTCGACATCGCTCACAGCGTTGTTTCACGGCTGTGGAAGTCATTTAAAACTACTGGAATGTGTAGTAGACGGCACGGGGGAGGTCGTGTTAGAAATACGACGCCTTCAGAAGACAGATATATCGTTCTATCCGCAAAAAGGAACAGGCGCACCACAGCTCAGCAGGTGGCAAATCAGTTTCTTGCTGCCTCAGGAAAGCAGATCTCCCGAAAAACTGTTGCCAGACGTTTGAGGGGAGGAGGACTATACGCACGCAGACCTGTTGTGTGTGTCCCATTGACCAGACAGCACCATACTACCCGTTTGCAATGGTGTCGTGAGCATCACAATTGGACTGAACAGGACTGGGCATGCGTACTATTCTCAGATGAGATAGGTTCAGTCTGTCATCGGATTGTAGACGCCAACTGATCTGGCGCGAGAGTGGTACTGCTTATCGTCCAGAAAATATCCAGGAAAAGGACCGATATCCGACATGCAGTATCATGGTGTGGGCCGGCATCATGATCAATGGCCGTGGTTGCGAATGGGACTATGACGGGCCAACGATACATTGATGAAGTTCTACTTCCTCATGTTCGTCTTTTCCGTGGTGCTGTCGGTGAAAAATTTGTTTTTATGGACGACAACGCAACATGTCATCGAACACTCGCTGTTCAAGATTGTCTAAACAGCGAGGGTATTCAACGTCTCGTATGGCCAGCGCGTTCTCCAGATCTAAACCCCATTGAAAGTGTGTGGGATGCTTTGGGGAGGCAAGTTGCTGGTCGAAGCTATCCTCCGACAAACAAGAACACCCTCATCCGTGGACTCACAGAGGAATGGGATAAATTGCCTCAACAGCTGCTGGATAATGTTGTGCAAAGTATGGTACGACGTGTGGAATGTTGCATCACACTCCACGGTGGACATATCCCGTACTGATACCTTTTTTTATGGTGCCTGCTGACTTTTAGATGCATTGTTCCATTTCTCCGTACGCAGATCAAATGAACATTTTTTTCCTTTCAGATGTTTTCACAGGTTTTGTACTTTCCAGAACAATAAATATTCTTTATTCTAATGTCTGAACAGTGTGGCAACTATATTTTATCCTACTAGGCCTCATGTCTCGCTTAATGTTATGCTACATAGCAATTTGTGATCCGTCCTTAGCAATTGTCCAGCAGTGTATACACACACACACACACACAGATATATATATATATATATATGTATATATATATATATATACATATATTATATACATGTTTGCGCAAGTGCAACTGCGCTGCCTGAACTGCGCATGCCCAGCAATTCTGATGTGAATGTAAGAAGTTACCAGAAATAAATAGATGCCAGTCCACTAAAAACTGTGTTGTGATTGAGTCCTGAGTATTCGACGGAGTGAGCCATAACATTGGTCCGGTAGAATCCGGAGAAAAACTGCGTGTAGTGATGAGAAAAAATTGTGTCTGAGACTGTGTACCAAAAAGTGAAAGTGAAAACTGAATTTCTTCGGAGAAAGTATTCTGTGTTTTGAGAGTCCAGCGCAATTCATCAGCCAATGCAAGAGCGATTTCCTTGCTTCTTATTTTAATATCAAATTAATGTTATGTGTTAAGATGTCGACAGTTAAAAGTGTTAAAAAGAACGAGCTTTTTTGCTGGTCGCCGAGGAGCTGGTATTAGACATACCCCAGAATCCAAAAATTATAGTATTAAAAAAATTAATTGAGATTGTAGTGAAATCTTTGAAACTGATAAGGAGTTTCTGCAAAGTGTAATTGATTGTGTTTTAGCGGAAAAGAACGCTAAAATTGAACAAGAAAAATTTTAATTAGAGTCTGAAAAGGCCAGGATTGAATTCGAAAAAATTAAATTAGAACAGTTAAAGAAAGAGCTTGAGTTAACTAATGCTGGATATAAATTGTCCCCTGCTCAAGATAAAAGCGAACATTTCGAATCTGTCCCATCTGATATTGAAAACTTAATTAAAAGTGTCAAAACTCTAACAATACCCGTCCCTTCTAATACAAAAGCCTATGATTTATTTTTTCAATCTTTAGAAAAATCTTTAAAACAAAAAATGTGGAGGATAAATTTAAAGCAAAAATTTTATTGAATATATTGGGAGAAAAAGTGGGAAATTTAATGATTTATGTTAAACAAGAGGAACTGGCTAATTATGAAAAAATCAAGCAGTTAGTGTTAAAACAATTTGAACAAACACCTCGATTATTGCTTAATCAGTTTCAAAGGTCCCAAAAACTACCGAATGAGAATTATGTTCAGTTTGCTTCTAGAATTGAAGCAATGTTTGATTATTATTGTAAATTGAGAAACGTTAGTGAGTTTAATGAGTTATGCCAGTTAATTTTTGCCGATCAGATAATTAATTCTCTTGATCAAGAACTGACCAGTTATATTAATATTAAAATGAGTGAAAATTGGTACAAGCCAGTTAAGCTTGGTCGTGAATTGGATTTGTTTATGTCTTCTAAAGTTTCAAGCAGAAATGAGATAAATGCGGGTTTCCGACAAAAAAATTCTTTAAGAGTGGCGTCGACAGAAAGGGGTTAAAAGATGTAACTAGTGTTTTTTTGTCCGATGTCAATGAAAAATGTCCATATTGCTGTGAAAATCATGCTATTTCTTTTTGTGCAAAATTTAAACAACTTTCCGTTCATGATAGAACTGAGATGGTTAAAAAACAGCGACTGTGCTTTCTGAGTTTAAGAGTAGGTTGTACGGTAAGTTGTATAGAGACTTTAAACATGAATATGAGCAACTTGGTTACATGAAAGAGGTTGTCGCAGAGAATGACAACTCGGAGATTGCCTATTATATGCCACACCATGGCATCCTTAGACCAGAAAGGAGCACAACGAAGCTGTGGGTAGTTTTTAATGCTACCAATCCTACAAGTAATGGGTTATCGTTGAATTTCATACAATACAATGGAGGACTGGTTCAAAATGACCTGTTTACAATTATGATTAAATTTAGAAAGCATCCTTATGCCTTTACGGCAGATGTGAAGATGATGTACCGAATGATACTCATCCAGGAGAGCCAACAGCCGTTGCTTAGAATTTTGTGGAAAGAAAGTCCAGAGGATCCGGTGAAAACCTTTGAGATGAAAACAGTCACATATGGCACGGTGAGTGCACCCTTTTTAGCAACGAGAACTTTACTGCAGTTATCGAAAGATGAAGAGAAGAACTTTCCTTTGGCTGCACCTGTTCTTAGAGAGAACTTTTATATGGAAGACGTTCTTTGCGGCGCTATGTCTTTAACGATTGATTGATTGATTGATTGAATATTAACATCGCACTGTTCAGCTATACGAGGGCTTTTGGCGACGGACCACGTAATTTAGAACCATAATCAAGTGACGTGGACGACACCTGAGCTGGCACCCCCCTCTCCTAACTACCACACCACACCAACGGGAGGACGTTTCAGCTCTCGACAGATTTAACGTGCATCGCTGCAATACACGGTGAGTCTTTAGTGGTACTGGGCTCGAACTGTGACATGGTAAGCAACGATCCGATTCCTATACCATTCGGCTACCGCGGCCGTGTCTTTAATGGAAGCCAAGGCCTTGAAGAACCAACTTTCCGGCATTTTGAAAAAGGGAGGAATGGAATTGCACAAGTGGGGTAGTAGTCATCCGGAACCGGCTTCAAACATCATCGGAAATTATGAGTTCGAGAATCCAATTGAAACCAAGGCATTAGGAAATCACAAGAGGATTGTTTTATTTTCAAAATTCCAGTGGAGTTAAAAGATTCCTACACCAAGGGATGTGTCCTTTCGACAATAGCTAGATTGTTTGATCCATTAGGACTATTGGGTCCAGTAGTCGCAAGAGCCAAGATCTTCATGCAGAGTCTTTGGAGTCTTAAAATCGACTGGATCGACGAGTTGCATTCTGAGGGAGCCAAAGAGAGGCATCGTTTCCTAAAGGACTTCAACAGTGTAAGCAGTATCTGCATTGGTAGATGTATTGTGCATCCTCAAGCGACAAGGGTGGAACTTCACGGTTTTCTGATGCTTCAGAGAAATGTTACGGTGCAGTGATATATTGCCGTTCTCAATCGCCAGATGACGCAACAACAGTGAAGCTTGTTAAAGCTGAGTAGAACCTGTGAAGAGAGTCACAATGCCGCGACTCGAGCTGTGTGTCGCCGCTTTTCTTGCAAAGCTGATGAAAAGAGCCGAGACTACATTAATAAGGAAAACACCCCCAGTGTACCTGTGGAGTGACTCGACTATTGTCTTGGCGTGGATCCAGAAGGAGGCTAACTTGCTTAAAACCTTCGGGGGCAAATCGAGTTGCCACAATCCAACACCTGACTAACGCAGAACAGTGGCATCATGTTTCTTCAGAACAGAACCCAGCTGACCTCGTATCAAGAGGTCTCGACCAGTTCTGTCTTCACAACAACTCTTTGTGGTGGAATGGACCTACGTTTTTAGCGACGAAAGATTTTCCGGAAAGGAATATCCTTTCATCAGAGTGACTGATAGTGATGAATTTATCTGTGAATTTAAAAGTAACGCAAAGCACTGCGTTAATTTAAATCTAACAAAGTCAACACACACATTTATAACTGACCTGTTAAATATAAGTAATAAGTACATTAAAATAATTCGAATGTTAAGTTTTATTTTTAGGTCCATAGCAAATTGCAGAGGAGAAAAAAAGGAGAGGACCTTTAGATGTCAAAGAAATCAACCGAGCGGAGATCACCTTAATCAGGATTGTGCAACTACAGGAGTCCAAAAGGGATATAAAGAGTTTGAAAGAAAATAATAGTGTCTGCAGAAAGTCTTATAAAAAGTTTAAATCCCTTTTTAGATCAAAATGATGTTTTGAGAGTTGGTGGTAGACTTTGTGATAGGGATTTGAACTTTGAATGCAAATTTCCTATAATATTACCTTGTAACCATAAATTAACGAATTTAATTGTAGAATATTTTCAATTAAAATACTTCCATCTAAGTCCACAGGCCTTACTATATCAAGTAAGAGGGAGATTTTGGCCTCTTAGAGGACGTAATGTATGTAAGAAAATAGTACATGATTGTCTTGTATGTTCTAAAGTGAAACCTATAACTTGTGAACAAATAATGGGCAATTTGCATAAAGAAAGAGTAAGGGAAAATTTTACTTTTGATTGCAGTGGTATTGACTTTATTGGGCCGTTTTGGATCAAAAGCAACAAACAGCGTAAAGTAGTTTGTATAAGACACATGTTTCAATTTTTGTATGTTTTGTCACTAAATCTGTACATTTTGAATTAGTGTCGGATTTAACAACTCAGGCATTTATTGCCTCATTGAAGAGATTATTTATTACTAGAAGAGGAAGACCCTCTCTAATATTTTCTGATAATGGTAAAACATTTATAGGAGGTAATGCCGAACTCAAGAAATTGTACAAGTTAGTGATAAATCCTGATCCTGAATTGGCTGGTTTCTTAGTAGATGAAAATATAAATTGGAAATTTCTCCCTCCCACAGCACTAAATTTTGGCTGCTTATGGGAAGCTGGCGTAAAGTCGTTCAAATTCCATTTTAAACGTGAGGCAGGCAATTCTAGGTTTACTTATGAAGAGTTCCAACCATTATGACTCAAATTGAGGGAATTTTGAATTACCATCCTCTCACCCCTTTGCCAACGGATATAAATGATTTGTCGGTTTTGACCCCGGCACATTTTTTAATTGGAAGACTAATTACTTCCATTAGTGAACCAAATATAATACATATAGAAACAAATAGATTACACATATATCAGAGATTAACAAAAATTGTGCAGTCTATATGGAAAAGGTGGAGTAATAATTACTTAAGTAATCTTTAACAGAGATCTAAATGGAAATTTGAAAAGGATAACGCTAGAGTGTGTGATTTAGTCCTTATTAAAGAGAATAAATTAGCAGTCAATAAATGGCTAGTGGGCAGATTGATCGAGGTATTTCCTGGAAAGGATAATAGAATTAGGATTGTAACGATGAAGACTCAATATGGTGTAGTCAAAAGACCTATTTCTAAAATTTGTATCTTGCCCATGAGAGAATGAATTTTTCTTTCTTTTTGTGTTACAAGATTTTACTTATTTTTAAGTTATTGTAATTAACCTTTTAGTATTGTGTGTATTTTTAGTGAATTATTTCTGATTTATAATTATTTTAGTTGTGTTAAATTTTAGTGTAACAATATTGTAAAAAGCCATGAAACTTAATGAATGTTGTAACATTGCAATGCCGGGCGGGAATGTTTACGCAAGCGGAACTGCACTGCCTGAACTGCGCATGCCCAGTAATTTTGATGTGAATGTAAGAAGTTACCTCAGAAATAAATACATACCAGTCCACTAAAAACTGTGTTGTGATTGAGTCCTGAGTATTCGACGGAGTGAGCCATAACAATATATATGTATAGTATTATTCTCTACAAACAAGAGATAACATACAATCACATACGAAAAACACATAGACAGTAGGAAAATCACACAATGTAGGACACATGAGCAACCGAGATTAAAAATTATAAAATGGATGCTGCAGTATTATAAACATTGCGGACATACAGCTAATATATAAAATAATTTATATAAAATTGGGTTTGAACATAATATATATATATATATATATATATATATATATATATATATATATATATGAAATGCCTCTGGAACAATTTCGTTAGTGGTAAATATATTGTAAGACGTGGCGAGTGGTTGATTAAATAATGGAGAACCAATGGTTGGGCGTGGCCCGTGGTGTGAATGTTACGTGGAATGGTCTAATACTACTCGAAGAGGAACTCAAAATGGTGTACAGACATAAAAACCATTGTTCAGGAAGCATACATGGACGTTAACACAGACAAAGACACAAAATGCTGTCTAAATGACATAAAGAATAGACGGAGAATTTGTTTGAGCGAATAAAAATGCTTGTTAAGAGCTCTGATTGGTTACAAAGGGCGGGAAAGGGATTATGATGGGCGTTTTTAATGGAGAGTTTCGAACCAAATAATTAAAAGATTATTTGCATCCATTAATATTATTACAGTATACATTTATAACAGATTACAAATTTTGTTACAACAATAAAGTTGCTCAATTTGTTTGAGGAGGGCCATCATTTTCAGCTATTATTTATAACAGATTACAAAGATAACATGTGACCATCATTTTCAGCTATTATTGTGTGATGCATGTTCCACCGTTGACCGCAGTGTGTTCTGGGACATGTTAAGAACATGTCGTGAAATACTGTTTTTGAGATCAGGTAAAGTTCTTGGTTGATCACAACTTACCAGCTGTCTTAAATGGTCCCAAAGCCAAAAATCACATAGATTGAGGTCAGGTGATCGGGGAGGCCTCAGATGAAGAAATTGGCGGCTGATCACACGTTCTTCTGTGGAGTGATGTTTAAGAACGTCCTTAACACAACGTGTAATGTGTGGAGGAGCTCCATCTTGCATAAAAATTATGCGTGAAAGGCACTGACGTGTTTGCAGATCCGGAATAATTTTATTCCGTAATAACGATGCATATCGCTGTCCAGTGATAGAACATGTTCTTGGACCCCCAGCACCTTATTCCTCGAAAAAATACGGGCCAAGAATAAAAGACGCGGAAACCCACACCACACCGTTACTTTTGGTGAGTGTAGCGGAACTCGTAAGGTGGAATGCGGATTGTCTGTTTCCCAAATTCAACAGTTGTGAGTATTCACTGAACCCTCCAAATGAAAGTGTGCTTCGTCTGTCCGGAGGATATTCCAAGGTCATTCTGGATCAACTTCCAAACGAGCAAGAAACTGCAGTGAGAACAGATGTCGAGTCTCGAAATCATGTGGAAGCAATTCCTGCACAAGTTGAAGCTTGTATGGATAGTAACGGAGAATGTTTCGCATGATCTTCTGGACAGTTGAACGAGGCAGATCCAATGCTTCTGCTTCAAGGCGAACACTTTTATTACTAGCTTGCACGTTGGACGCTTTGTCCTCTTCCACATGAAGTGCAACTTTCTCTATTGCTTCCGCAGAAACAGGTTTTCTTCCTCTTCCAGAACGAACATTCAACGATCCTGTTTCTTCAAATTTGGTTACCATTAATTGAAGATTTATAGCTATCAACGGACCTTTTCGCATCCCCTTTAAAGTCCGAAATTTCCGTAGAGCAACTATTGCAGAATTATCGTTTTGACAGAATAACTTTACTAACAACGCTCGATCTGGTAAACTTAATGACATTCTGATTAGCAATACTAATCTACAATAAACTTATCTCCCGTGAAAGTTTATTGCTTTTATAACAGTTTTTGTGTGACGTCGAAAAAAAAAGTTTGCAGTTCATTTTAGAGATTGTGTTTTTAACGAGTATCTTTTATTATGTTACCGTGTCATGTGGATAAAAAAGCGATAAAATACAAATAGAAAACCGGTAATAAATGTGGCCTTCATTCAAAAGTGACCTCTAGTGGCGAAATTTTGAAATAATTTTTTTTATTCGCTCAAACAAATTCCCATCCCTTATTTATATCGTACACAGAATTTTACAACTTTCTGAACAATAGTTTCGTCTGTACACAATTTTGAAGTAGTATCGTATAATTATGGACACCCGGTATATATATATATAAGTTGAATCATATTGTTTCTAATTTTTTAATTGATAGCAATTATTAATAACCAGGGTCTTTCCTTAATACTCTTCATACATATGATATATACTCCCCATTGAAGTACCATTCTTAGTTCTTTTCATGTTCTGAACTGTCGCAATTTTAGCAATGTTAATGTGATATGTATCAATAAAAAACAATTTTTACAATAAAAAAGCAAACAGTATAAATATACAGTGCATGAAAATAAGAAAACCCCGTTGAACATTACAGACTAAACTTTTTGACAGAATGTCAGGAATTTTTATTTTGCAAATCAGGCTGTTTAGTTCCAATGCGATTGAAACAGAGTTTGTAAAAAAGTCATTGTGATACATTTTAGCAAGATTTTTATAAAAGAATCAATCTTCTGCACTATGAAACCCATTCATTAATAGGATAATAAGTAGATTTCGGGACAAAACTTATTTCGCTAATGCATTAGAATTGATTGATCTCTTTCCTTTTAACTTATGAATTTAGGTAAACAAAGTAATCCAGTAAAGCATTATATTACTATGAACAAAATAATAAGCTGAACGTAGTCGTACTGTAAAAGGTTGAAAAAGAGAGCAAGAAAATATTAATTTTTTAATGCTAATTTTAAATAGCCTTTATTTTAAGAGTTAATTTTTCCCCCATGACACAATTTACACTGGTGTGCAAAAATTAAGGACGAAGTAAAAAAATTAGCAAATCAGCTGAACGAAGAGGAAAGCGGACAGAAAGACCAATCAGGAGATTAAGTAAGGTGATGTACGGTAGCACATGCGCAGATATACAGGTAGATAATGGGGGAGTGTCTGAATAGTATAAAGCATGTTGTCGGTGTAAGATCAGTATTTCTGGCAAAGAGACACGCCGTATAGCAGTTAAAATCACACCGAGTTGCTGCCTCAGCGAGAAAAGGCGAATAATCAATCTGTTAGACGACATCTGGATGCTTTTACCCGAGGTCGAATCATTGGGAAGTTGGAGGAAGGCCGCAGTGTGACAAGTGTGGCTGCAGAGTTCGAATTGCTCACAGCATCGTTTCACGACTTTGGAGACAATTTCAAACTACAGGAACAGCTATCCGGGGGTTCAGTAGTGTGATAGGTTCAGTAGTGGTCGTCCACGAGGAACCACACCCGCAGATGACCGGTCAATGTCTTACAGGCCAGAAGAAACAGGCGGCAGACAGCGGGAGAAATCGCTAGACACACGACACAGGCGACTGGACGACCGATATCGCGTTTTACCGTGGCCAGAACACTGCACGGTGGTGGTCTGTTTACCCGACGCCCTGTACGGCATGTACCTTTAACGCCTGCCCATCGGAGAATGGTGCCGGGAACACCGGAATTGGAGAGACAATGAATGGGGACGAGTACTCTTTACAGATTCAGATTCAGTTTGAGTAGCGATTCTCATCGCATACTCATCTGGAGAGAGCGGGGAAGCCGCAATCATCCCTCGAACATAATTGAAAGGAACAGGTATGGAGGTCGCGGTGTTCTCGTTTGGGGAGGCATCATGCTTGGTAGTCGTACAGACCTTCACATCTTCGACGCAGGTTCAGTCAACGGGACCCGTTATTGTAACGAGATTCTTCCATGTGTGCGTCTTTTTCGAGGCGCTATGGGTCTGCAGTTCCTTTTCATGGACGACAATGCACCATGTCATCGAACAGTAGCTGCCGAACAGCTGTTAGAGAGTGAGGATATTGAACGTATGGATTGCCGGCACGATCTCCGGATCTCAATCCCATCGAGCATGTATGGGATTTTCTAGGCAGACGCTTGGCAGCTCGTACCTTACCACCAGTAACGATTCGGGAGCTTCGATTGGCGCTGCAAGACGAATGGGCAGCAATACCTCAACAACTCATTGACACCCTCATTCTCAGCATGAGCAGACGCTGTGAAACCTGCAAGGCAGTCAGTGGAGATCATATCCCCTACTAAAGACCGGATGTTTCTTGATGGACACCCATCACAGGGATATTTCGGCCTTTAGTCGCATTGCGCTCCATGCTACTTTTTCAATCAAGCTTCTTTTTTATCCCTCTGATTTCTCTTTTAGCAAGTGTTGCTTACATTACACATGTCCTTACGTATTGGGGATCTTACGGTATTAAATGTGTTGATTTGGAAAACTTTTCTACAAAGTTATATTGAAAAAACCGTCTCGTCCTTAATTTTTGCACACCAGTATAGTATACATTGCAAAAATATCATATATTTCTTTCAATTTTTATATTTGTTAGCTGTTTTTATGTAATATATAATCACAGAAAAATTATTGTATCTTCTTAAATGTATCCGCAACTTCTTGAAATATATATAAATAAAACTCAAAGTGCAACAGCTCATGAGGGCCAAGGCCTATTGGGCCCATCTCAGTTTTGATGACTATGTGCACTGAGGTACATAAGAAAATGTTCCGGTCGGCGTGGTCAGTCTGACACGAAACCCCCAGTGTTTAGTTCCCAAGCAAGCTTGGTACTCATTTACCAACCCAAAGAAGTGATGAAAGGCAGAGTCGACCATGCTCAGCCTGGAGTTTGAACTCTGGACCTGTGATGATGATATATATATATATATATATATATATATATATATATATATATATATATATATATATATATGTATGTATAATCTTGTAATGGATTTAGATATTCCTATCCATTTCTTCCAATAGGTTTCTGCTCAGTATTATTTACATAAAGGGGGAAGGTTGGCTGGCTAAGAAACATGTTCAACCCCACTTTTATGTAAATTATTTTATATATTAGTTGTCCTGAGTCAGCAATGTTTATAATACTGCAGCATCCGTTTTATAATTTTTAATCTCGGTTGCTCATGTGTCCTTCATTGTGTGATTTTCCTACTGTCTTTGTGTTTTTCGAATGTAATTGATGGATGTTACCTCTTGTTTGTAGAGAATAAGGCTATATATATATATATATATATATATATATATATATATATATATATATATATATATATATATATATATATGAAAATAATTTTTACAGACAAAATAAGGTCTAACTTTAATTTTAAAATAATGTGTCAAAATTTTGATGTAATAAAAAGGTTTTAAAATAGTAATTGAGGTGTTCTTCTATTTATAATTTTAAATAATATTTCAAAGAATAATTATCTACGAAATTCTAGTAAACATTAAGTATTACCACATTAATATATCTAAATATAAAGATTATTAATACAGACACAAACTAATTATATAACTGAATGTAGTACGTACTAAAGCACGTTCTGTATTAATTCAAATTATCGACTTTTATTATTGTTAAAAAAATATTTATTATTATTATTAACGCTTTTCAATTATTAATTCCATGTTTTGTTTCAATTACTTGCTTAATAATTGTTTTAAATTTTTGCTTTCTCAGTTTACTTGTCATATTATTTTTGCAAATTGGAAAAAAATTAAATTAGTCTTAAATGTATCGGTTGTTTCATAAAATGGTGATTTTTAAACTTTTGTTTAGGTACTAGGCGTCCTTGTACAAATTGTAAAATGTAAGTCAATGATCTATTTTTTATTTAATTATTGCAACTATCTGTGTTTAGTCAGCAATTATTTTCTCTTGTTTTCATTAAGAAATGAATTGGAAAAGGAATTGCGGTTAAGTTTGAAATGAAATGTGAATTTAATGTTTTGTGTGTGAGTGTGTGTATGCGTGTGTGTGTTAAACCTTTGTAAGAAGCATCTAGAACTTTCAAATTTTTACTGTAATATGTACGAGCTCTTTTTAATGGAAGTTAATGTTTAACCACTTCCCTTCTTTGTAAAATTTACTTTTATTTTACCATGTTCACGTGCCAAGAATCATTTAAATAGTGCAATTGCCTCTAATGAATCACTAACATTGGTGTTCTTTCACATTAAAATGTGTCCGCGGTGGTCTAGTGGTATGGAGCTCGTTGATAGGTTTCAACCCCTAGTACCGTTGAAATTGAAGGCCAAAGTCCTCCCGCTGATGAGGGGTGGTAGTTTGAAAAGAGAGGTGAGACAAGTCAGAGGTCACCTTCGTCTCTGGATCATGGTTCAAAATTACCAGATCCTTTATCTACAGCTCTCAGTGGTTCGTATGTGAAGTTAATAAACAATCATTAGAAGAAATGAAAGAAGAAATGAGATGCACTTAAATAAATAGAAAGTAATTAATCCTTCTCTCGAGCTGATTATTAGAAAAAACAAAGTAATTATTTCAAAATTTGCAATTATTTCAAAATTTCATCAGTACAAAAATTTACATTTTTTTTTTCTATTTTGTGTCCACGTTAAATCTATTTTACGCATAACATTATCTATATTGTCATTATAATTATCAACCGTAGTAGAAAATATTAATATTTTATAAAGACAATTTTTAGTACATCTATAAAGGCCATTTAAATTTTTCTCCGAAAGGGAATTTTAATTTAAATTTTGTGTAATTAGTTATATTTTATTTCCCGTTTTTAAAAAATATGGTCAGAATCAGATAGTTGAAAAAGAACTTTTTTATGAGAGAAATAATCATCAATATAACACATCACTCAACAAGTCCCAGATCTAACATATAGATGGCGCTACCTTCTATTTTCTATAACCTAGTAGTACTAACTTTCAAACGACACGTGTCAAAATTTCGTGATAATATCTTGTTTAGCTGAAAAGTTACAGTGGTTTTACTGAAGCAAGTTTGATTTGTTTAGAAACCATGGAGAGAAGAAAAAGAATTTCATGTGTTAATTAAACATTACTTTTTGTTATTGAAAAACACTGTCCAAGCAAAACAAAGACTTGATAAGTGTTATTCGGACTATGTTCCATCGCCAAAAATTGTTAAGAGGTGGTACGCAGATTTAAAACGTGGTTGTGCTCACACACAAACTGAACGTTCAGGTCGCCTAACTTCTGCAGTTGTACCAGAAAGCATAAAAAAATATCCATCAAATCATTTTAGCTTATCGTGAATTGAAGTTGCGTGAGATAGCAGAGGATTCAAAGGTATCAGAAAGCAGTGCATTCACTATTTTTCATGATCATTTGTCAATGCAAAAGCTGTTTTCAAAGTGGGTGCCGCGTTTGCTCACTGTCGATCAATAACAACAATGCATCGACGATTCAGAACGTTGGTAGGAGCTATTTAAGCGAAATAAACAGATTTTTTACAACATAGATATGGGACAATGGGTAAACAAGGATTCATTATAACAAGCCTGAATAAAAAAAAAGATCGTCAGCTGAGTGGACGGCAGTCGATGAAAGCGTCCAAAGCAACCAAAAACTGAAACGTCAGTTGGCAAGGTTATGTCGTCCGTATTTTGGGTTGATCATTGAATTTTGTCTATTGAGTACCTTGAGAAAGGCAAAAGAATTAATAGTGAATGTTATATGGCGTTATTGAATCAACTGAATAAAAAAATAAGGAAATACGTCCTCAAATGCAATAGAAAAAAAGCGCTGTTTCACGAAGACAATGCTCCATACCACAAGTCCATGAAAACGATGGTCAAATTGAACGAATGGGACTTCCAATTACTTTCCCACTCCCCGTACAGTCCAAATATTCTTCACAGACACTACTGGCTGTTTTCAGGCCTCAAAAGATTGCTACAGGGGAAGAGGTTTGGCTTAAATGAAGAAGTGATTGCCGAAGTTGAGGCCTATTTTGAGAGCAAAGACAAAACATTCTACGAAAAAGGTATTAAAAAATTAGAAGAGCGCTTGGCTGAATGTATCACTCTTGAAGGGAAGTATCTTGATAAATAAAGTTCAATTTTGCCTAAAAGTTGTTTTATTAGTTAGGCCCGGGACTTATGTGTTAGAACTAGGCCTTTTGTTTTAGTATCATTACGTTTTTCGTTTAGTCTCAGAAAATATACGGAATAATACATAATTAAAATATATTAAGAAATAACGCAAAATTTCATAAACCTCTTAATTCAATGGTGTCAAACTCAAATGCTAATTTGGGCTAACCAAACAAAATATAAATTTAAGTGGGTAGCAAAGGAGTCAATATTCATAGAAAAGTAGGCTTATTTCGAATAATACGTTGTAATAAACATATATAGAGTATAAGTACACAAGAAAAATTTTATCGCTTACATCCTTACACTTGACAACTCTTCTTTGCTACTACCTTTCCTATTTCGGGAGATATTTTTTGTGCGAATATATTAGTCGGGCAGCAAAAATGTTCGTTGTGGGCCTCAAGTTTGACACCCCTGTTTTAATGGATTTGCTCGTACACCATACAAGCTACCGAAAGCTAGCCACAACCGGTTTGCCTGTACAGCGTACGGGCACTGATATTTTCTTCTTTCTCTCTTAGATTTGCACATCTTTTTAACTCTTATAGTTAAATTACTAGTGCTAGTGTTTTCAAGAGAAGCAGTTTGTCGATGGGTTTGAAATACTTCACATCTGGGATTTTCTTTGTAGTAAGGGCGGGAATTTTTCAGTGAAGACAGGAATTTAGATTCTAGAAAATATTCGATAAAGAACAGGGATTTGCAAGGCAATGGGCAGTTTGTTGCTTGATAAGAAATGAAAACGGAAATATAAACAAAAAAAAGCTGATATTATCTCTGTCCCCATTGTAATGTAAGGCATTGCATTTGAACATTATTGTATGTGGATGTGAAGCCTCGCGTGAGAAGCGGAAATGCTTACCTATATGCTAAAAATCTGTTTAGAAAAATTAACATAGTCAACGTCCAAGAACATTCTAATTGTTAATTGACTAACATCTTAAACTGAAGAGGAATTGAGTATCAAAAAGAATATAAATTTTATTCTGTTGCAACTAAAATAGCAAAAATCATTAAGTTATTTTTTAATAACTGTACATTAATTTTCTTAAGTATAATTTAATTTCTTATTACTTTTGTCTTTTTTTGTGTAGTAATATCACTTCTCTTAAATTAGGAATTTCATTAATAAAGATTGGAATGAATTCATTTTTTCTAATTGTATTTCTTATGATCCATTGTAATTTCTTTAAATATGTTTCATGGAAATCAGCGGACAAAAATTGCACATCCGGTATAACTCCTTTTGGCTTTATGATGGAAATGGAGCCCCAGTGCAACGAGGACGGAAGGTATTTGTTCATGCAGTGCTTTAAAGACAGCAAATTCTGTGCATGCTTCAGTAAACGTGGATTCCCTATTACTCCACCACTGTCCATTCTAAAAAGTTGCAAATGTCTGGTTAAAAAACACAGAAAAGAATCCTCAGGTATAGATTTTTTTGCCTTTTTGTTACTAGGTTATTATTGGGGGTTTTCAAGATAAATACTTTTTATTATGTTTTGTTATAGGTAACTGTTAATGCTAAAGAACAGCACAGTAAAGATTGTAAAGTAATCAATCACAGTACATGCAATTTTATTAGAATTATAAAAGCAGATAAATTTCCTTTTCAAAGCATTTTAGAGATAATTTGTGTTTATTTTAACTTTACAATTTATGCTAAAAGCTCTTGATAGTGGCAGTCAACCATCTTTATATTTATAACCACGACCTACTTACGAGAAAATTATCAAAAAGCTCTCATGTTGAAAAATTAGATTTTACACATTAATGGATGAATCAGCCATGTAACAGTCAGTGAATGTCATTTTATTGTATATAATTATGGATAATTCCAGAAATTATAAATTTTGTTGGTTTTTATAGAAATTTAGGGAATTTCTAAAATTAATTTAAATTCAAATTATTTTGTGTGGTAGAATAACCACAGATAAATTAATTTTTATGGATTACATGTTATTTATTCTCTCTTAATCTTATAGTTGCTTTATGATTTTTATTTAATAAATAAATAAATTTACGTTAAATCTAATTATGCAAATCGACAGCATAGCATTCACAAGATAAATTAATGATATGTATATCTACAAGGGGTATTCAAATGAAAAAGTATGAAACGTTGTAATAACGTAACTGTTAACATATTTACCTATGCCACTTTGGGAGAACGTAGGAGACATCTAGGCATGCAACTGGAGTCTCCGGCGTGGATCGGAGCAAACGCTGGGGCTCGAATACGCAGGAGAGAGCAAAGGCTCCTATAAACAGCGCCATCCAATTGATGCGGCAGTGCATGTGAGGGCATTATGGTGTTAACATAGCAAAATTCGATGATTGAGAAGCAGTGAGACGTTATTTAAATTCTGACCGCGGAAGGTGTTAACCCAACCACTATTCATTACTGGATGGTGACCGTATACGGAGGAGACTGTGTGTCCGACAAGTCAATGAGAAAATGGAGTTCCCGTTTTAGTAGAAGCCATGAGAGTTTTGTTGATGACTCGAGACCAGGCCAGGCCAAAATAGTCATCACAGCCGATCTCATCGACAAGATGGACGGCCTAGTGAGAATTGATTGACATGTTACATTGCAAATGTTGGTAGTAAATGTGGATGTCAGAGTTGGAATAGTGTGGACAATTGCTTTCAACAAGTTGCGTTATCGGATGGAATGTGCACAGTAGGTTCCGAAGCAGTTCACCCATCAGCAAAAGGAACAGCGTATGGGGAACTTCAACATCTCTTTCGGTATCATGAAGATCCCGATTTAATGGAGAGGATTGTCACAGGTGATGAGCTCTGATACTATCACTTCAAGCCAGGGACAAATTGCAACATGCAATGGGGTGGATACTGGACATCATGCAGTAGAAGCATGCGTCGTCACCACCTCTCCCTAAAAAGTTCAAAGCCAAGACGTCAGCAGGCAAATTGTTGCTCTTCGTCTGTTTCAACATCCGAAGTCAACTACTTGTTGAATTCCTTGAGCACAGAAGAACCATGAGAGAGGTTGGTGGAGTGTCTCAACCTCACAGTCTTTGGAGTGTCTCACCACTGTGAGACACTCCAAAGACTACGCAGGTCCAGCAAGAACAAAAGATCATGGCTGCTCACAGAAGCTGAAGTTCTGTTTCATGATAATGTGTCCCCACGTCTCCAGAGTTACACGGAAATGGCTAAACTCAAGTGAGAGCAGCTTGATTATCCGCCCTACAGTCCATACATGTAACACTGTGATTTTCTGTGTTTGGTTCTCTGGAAAAACATCTGAAAGGGAAGCGTTTAAACTCGGACACCCAGCTCAAGGATTCTGTTAAGAAATGGGTTTCGTCACGGCCACAGGAATTCTGGGAACAAAGAATACTTCAGCTTGTTAATCAATGGGATCATTTTGCCCAAGCCTATGGTGTATACTTTAAATAAAGTCTTCATTTATACCCACAGTATCATTTCATTTCTTTTTGTTTGAACACTCCTTGTATATAAAAAGAAAGATAATTCGATTGATATTAATGGCATAATTAGAGTTCTTATACTTAAAAGGATAAATATCATTTTAAATAGCACAATAAAACTACGAAATTCAATACTTTTGTTACACTTGTACTACTAGAAAGCTTCATTGCTTTCAATTAAAATATTTGTAAGCAATTTTAAAAGCTTTCCACAAGGTGTTTCTGCCGGTAAAGGCCAGAAAGTTTCAATTTGAACTTTTTTAAAAAATATATAGACCCAGTTGTTTATGTTTCAGTTACATGAATGGTTTGGATTGCTTTAGGTAAAATATATGATGGAATTTAAAACAAAATATTGCAATCTACTGTGATTTAATAAATTTAAACTATTAAACTAACTAACTATTAATTTAAACAAAGTAGAAATTTACGAATTACTCCAGTGTTAAGTAATATTTAAGATAAAATTTAAATTCCATGTAACTAAAATAGCTTGTGTTCTTGTTGCTAACCTATCTGATAGAGGCTCATGAGATTCTTCGTGGCAAGGGGTTCGTTTTTATGTGTGTCATTAGGTGCAATTTTGCGCACCATGCAGATGACAGCACGATTTGGCACGGTTCCATCCCCAATTTTGAGGGAGAACACCCCGGGGATGGTCAGGGGCTTCCTATCTCTCTTCTTTATCCATCAACCACTCGAGTGGACATGCAGTTCGATGAATATTTAGAGTGCACCCATGCCACACAGACACTATACGTTTACAAGAACCCATACCTGTTCCAGTATCCCAATATGGACCTTACGGCTCAACAATCAGCGTCAATAACCACTCTATTGTATGGGAGGCTAAAATATCTTATATATGTATAAAACAAACACAGAAAGAGTGACACACACACACATATGTATATATATATATGCGGGACCACATCGCCAGTATTTATCAAAAACAGAATTGCATCGTAGGAAAGAGAGATTACTGATTAGCTTCATGCATACAATTCTTGTATTTAGTTTAAGATGGTAAGCTCTTTAAAAACCAAATACACAACAATATCTTTAACCAATGCATATTTTTCTTCATCATCATAGGTAATACCTAAATTGCCATTATAATCAGCACTTATAAAGAGTTTATGTCCCTTGTTTGGGATCATTTGACATCTTTTTACAGCAATTTGGGACGCTAATAGCAATGTGTTCTAAACTGATTCATGACAGCTGGCAATGCTTTACTGTAATTATTGATAGATAATAGATTCTTAGCGTACTATGAAGTGAATTATTCTTTCTTTTCAGGTATGATAGGAGGTTTTATACCTCAGTGTGAAAAGGATGGCACATTTAAGAAAGAACAATGTCACTATTCAACAGGGTACTGTTACTGCGCTGATCCATACACAGGCAAGAACACAACAGTGCCTTCCAGAGGCGATCCCAATTGTGACTGATTCAAAGTATTCCAGAAAATATTGATTTTGCGATAAATTAAGCATTCTAATAAAATATCTCTTTTAAGCACAGAGGACTGGTTATGATTGAGTTCCTTTTATATATTCTAGAGATATTAATGTTACGAGTTATTTTTTCTGATATCTAAGTGATGAAACTTCAAATGATTCGTCTTATCCCCAAATCTTTTATTTTGGAGAAGTAAGGGTGCTAATCAAAGATGGACGGATGATTCATGTCTGTGCTGGCCATAATGTAGTAAAATTCAAAATTTTTACTTGACTGATAAACTGTTTTTTACAAATATATCTAAAGATGACTTCTGAAAACATTTATTTTTTTTTGACACGACTTAATAAGTTTTTTGCAAAAAAGCTTGCCGAATTGTATTAATTCGTAGCTTCTACGTACACACAAATGTAAAGTCTTCATTATAAAAAAATAATGTTGATAAAAATATTTTTACCTTAGTGATATTAGCCAATTCAGTATGTATAATACAGTCAAAGTAAGTTTAAAATTTAAAAATTGTAATAATTATCTTATTTTTTCTTCCTTTTGTATACATTATTTTATACTATAGCAATTTTTTTAAAGTAGAGTCATGATTTTACTATTCGGGTCTGCTGATAAATTGTGTTTTTTACACTTCTTTAGTTTTCATATACATCTGAACAACAATAAAGTTACCAGTGTTTTTGGAATGTAAATTTTAAGAGCTTGATTTGTGTATTAAGTATCTAAATTACACTTGTGAATATTGCCTGTCGAGTAATAAATAAAACTATTTTAGCTGTTCAAAATTTTGGATATTTTGATAGCTTTCATTTCCTTCTTTAATTTTCCTTCTAACTTAAACTGTCAGTTCTGAAGATGTGGAATGAGTAGATGCTTTGTATTCATATTCAGCAAGCATTCTAATAAAAGTTGTGTAAATCTCTAATTAATGCGTCTTTATGTTTCCCTACATAAGCATATGGAATATTTCTGAATATATAAACTGTTTTACAGTAATTTATGAGCGTTAATGTATTAAAAACTTTTGAATCCAATATATAAATGGCATATGTAAATAAAAATACTGATTAGAAACATTATGAGTTCAATTATAAAAGCAATTTATTTTGCTACTTAAGAAAATATCTATTAAATATGTATTTTACGCATGATTAATATCATACCAAAAAAACTCTTTGTAACATGAAAAGCATTACCAAGTAGGAGTTATTTGAATGGGAGGAAAATAGGTAGATGTAATGAAAACGAAACGTTAACAATAAAAAAGAAAGTCAATGCTTTATTCAGGAAATACAATTGCAAGAGCACAAAAAAATCAACATTGCCTCAGCTCACCTCTTGTCCTGATGCTACTGCCCCTGTATTTAGCTCCCTGAATTGGTGAATGTCCTCCAGCAGGATGTTCTGCCACTCAGTTTCCAATTGGCGTATTAAATTGGCCCTATCAAGGTATGTTAGATGTTTTCTCATTAATGTGCAGACATTGTCGATTGCGGAGAGTTCCAGCAATCGTGCAGGGCAGAGAAGTGTAGGAAAAGCACGAAGAAAAACCTCAAAAAAGTATACAACATATGGATGGGCATTATACTGTCGAAACGTAAGTTTGGGGATATGTAAAAACATGACAGCATAACTATCATCGAACTACTGTAAGAATGTCAAGAATGGCTACCATAGTGGAAATAATTTAAATAATAACTCATAGCAATGAAAATAATTTTACTCTAGATCATGAAATTCCAGGTCGAATGTTCCAGAAATCAGTCGGATGCTCTTAGAGATGTGCAACGTTGAAGAGCAGTCAGCACATTGGCCACTTGACCTTAGCCTTCGTTTTCTGAATCTTCTACCTGTGGTATCGTCATAACAATCATTGTTGTCCAGGTTGCATGTCTGATGGTTCATGACGACACATCAAGGCATGAGAGCGTCGTTCAGACGATCATTCTATTTTCGAGTTCCATCGTCGCTCTGGTTCGACTGCCACCTTTTTGAAGTGCTGTGAGGGCATGGTTCACCCTTTTTATTAACGTAGTCGAATGGCACCATCATTCCGATTTCAAGCAATACTGCCGTTTCACCGTCCTGCTTCCTTTAGTTTAATTGCGTGACCTGTTTCAAGGAGTGATTTACGCTCATACTGTTTTGTTTATGAATCATTGATTCAGACCACGTGGGTCAACGAAACCACATTCTCAAAGAAGTTATGCTTTGCAGTAATGTTTTCTGTTTTGTACACCATACGGATGATTCGTTGCAATTCACGAAAAATCCATCTAGTTAAGCTCAATTGCCACCCAAAGTGAATCATTTGCATTCCCCGTCATAAGTTATAAGCATACACAAATTCGCTACATTCGAATAACTGGTGCGTCGTTTTTTATGTCATAAAATGCATAATGACAATCATCAAGTGAACAATTTGTAAAAAAATTGCATAGAACTGTACAATTGTATTTTCACAATGTACTTTTCCTTTTTTTATTTTGCCCTGTGAAGCATGCAGAATCTTAAAGTTGAACTTTGTTTCTAGTGATTGTGGCAACATAATAAATAAAAAATATTTTATATAGCTAGTGATTACAGATAAAGAACAAATATTCTTAGAATTGGCTATTAAATAGACGATAGATAACGAATTGTTCTGAAATTCCGTGCTTATTAATGATATCAATCGATTTAAAATAGAAAAAAAAATATCATAAGCAAAAACATTATTTTTCGATTTTTCTCGCTTGTTTCCAATAATAAGTGCTGAAAAAAATTGTTTACAGATAATCATTTAAAGCTCATTATCTTGAATAGAGTAGTATATAAGAACAATGCAAATATAAAATCGTGAATAATTTATTCTTTTTCTGTCAAGAAAATTCCTTCAGAAACAAAACAAAGAAATAAATTCTAACAAACATTATTTTTCTCACGTGACAAAAATAGTTCCATTCAAAAGAAACTCAAATAATTTTGTCGTTGAATAATCAATTTCAAAGTTTCAAAAAGATTAGAAAGGGAAATACGAATAATTACGTACATTCCTTAAGCACTAAAAGTAATCCTTAATTACTTTCAATAAAACTGTTTGCTGTGCATGATAGGCAGTTGTTCAAACATGTATCCATTTTCCAAGCGTGTAGCATTGTAGAATGTTTTATTTTACTCAGCTGTGCGTCTTTATTTGAAATTTTTTAAGATTGCTTTTTTTATTACCCTTTACTTGTTACAAGCATCATGCACTGTATGTGTATGTGTATAAGCCTATATAACTTTGTTCCCTAAATGCGATAATATTGTACTATTCGTGTATCTCTTTGTTTGCACCAACACCATTTTTTACTTCCTTGAGCATATAAAATCAAACTAAATATATATAAGACCAATTTTCTTATAGTACTTGAGGGATCCATAAATACATAATTTCCATAGCTTATATATATATATATATATATATATATATATATATATATATATATATATATATATATATATATATATATATATATATATATATATATATATATTAACCCAGAAAATTTATGAATTACAAAAGAATTTTATCATAGTTTACATTGATAAAGTACCTGGTAACTATGCTGTGATTTGTAAGTATTTATATTATAATATTCTTTATGATCACTTTCTAAATAATGGATTTTTTAAAAAATTAGATTTGTCACATAATGAAATTAGTAATCGTATTATTGCTATTTATAAAAAATTAGGTTTTTGTATTCCTATAATTAAGTATCCTTATATATTTTTAACACCAAAATTCCATAAAAGTGCGGTTAAATTTAGAACTGTGACAAATGGTTTTAGAACACATATTACTACTGCAGGCAAATTACTTCATAATATTATACAAAACTTTATTAATCAGCAATGTAATAAAGCTATAATTAAAAATAGTAAAGAGATTATAGATTTTTTTAATAATAAAAATATTTATTCAGTTCATAGTTATGACTTTGAAGATCTTTTCAATTCCCCTGATATGTATGATATTACTAAAGTAATTTTAGAAAACCACAAAATGTATAACCTTAATATTAATTTTAACAAATTTAAAATTCTCATAGATTTTGTCCTAAAAGAAAATTACATCAATTTTAATGGTTCTTTATATAAACAAGAGAAAAGACTCCCACAAGGGGGCCCAGCTAGTAATAGTTTGGCTAATCTTTATTTACATTTTTATGAATATAATTATATTATTAATAATGACTACTACATATATTTAGATATACTGATGATTTAATTATTTTTGGTAAAAATGATAACTTAAATCCCGTTATTAATTTTTATCCGGCTTACTTAAACTTAGTTAAAATTAATAATAATCCAATCAAAACAAATTATCTAGATGTAACACTGTATATTAAGGATTTGAAAGTACATAGTAATATTTATGAGAAAAGAGATGCCTTTAATTTTAATATTATCAAAGTGCCTTACTGGAATTCAAATTTATCAATATCTATATATAGAAATATTATTTTTAACTATATTTATCGCAATAATGTATTAGTTAGCGATAAAGCTAATATTTTTTTAAATCTTAAAAAAAATTTTAATCACTATATTGAACATGGATATCATGCTAACTTTCTTTGTAATTATATTAATAATGGTTTTTAATGATACAAATTTGTATTACTGTAATTATTTACTGTTATTATGTTTTGTAATGATTTTTTAAATTTATACAATATCTAATTTATTCTACAATTATTAAATAGATGGCGCCACTTGCTAATTAAAATTTTTTAAATAATATATATTTTTTGTGTTTCTTTTATATTTTACACTAATTTTATATGATTATTATTTTTATGATTTTTTTAAAAGTATATATATATATATATATATATATATATATTTCTTATTATCGTATCGCAATTAATTTTATGCGGTTCTGCTCTCGCCCCTCGTATTTGGCGGGAACTCATTACTTGTTGATGCACTCTCGACCATCGTTAACACTCCGAATAAAAGTAGGTTACGTTTTTGTTCATATGTTATTTAGTTTAATGATTTTTTAATATTTAAATTCTACATATATAATTATTTCCTTTCCTCTTGGTACATAGTATGACAAATTACAGGTGAAGGTTGGCTGGCCGCAAAACATATTTAAACCTGCAATCTTGGTTTCTAAGGCCAGGAGTTTGTCATTATACTACTGTGCCTTCTTCCTAATTTTAGTTATCTTAGGTATATAACTATATGTTTATTTTTATATTTTCGTTTATATACTTGTGTATATGTATATATATGTATAAATTTATATACCGGGTGGGCAAAAAGTCCGTAAAATTTTAAAAATTCATAAAATCCGGAGAAATGAACGAAAAAAAACTGTTTGCAGGATCAGCATTAGTATGTCACCGGATTTTTTTAAGCTAGAAAAAAATAATTCGAAAATCATCCGGTAGGTGGCGCTGATGTACGCAAATCAAAGAAACAATGCATAAATAATGAACAGAAAGCTTTCACAACTTTATTACACCAGAATATGTTCCACATGACCACCACCACAGGGGAGAAGACATTCCAGACGAGTGACAAATCCAGCAACGGCAGAGTGCAACATGTCCGGATGTATGGAGGATACTTCTCTGCGGATCGCATCTTTAAGTTCCGACAGACTTGATGGACCGGATAGATACACGCGAGATTTCAAATATCCCCACAACCAGAAGTCTGCCGGTGTTAAATCTGGAGATCGAGGAGGCCATGGGTACCTGCAGCGCCTGCTAATGATTCTGTCTTCCCCGAACGTCTGTATCAGGAATGCCTCAATCGGGTTAGCAGTGTGACTGGTTGCTCCATCCTGCATGAACGTGACATTCGAAATCTGACCTCGTTGAATTAAACATCGCATGACAGTCTTCCGCAGAAGCACCGTGTTTCAAAGAAGAATGGTCCTATGATAAATGAACCCGTGAAACCACACCATGCTATCACTTTTGGGAAATGCAATGGCTTCTGTGTGTACTCACGTGGATTAGAGGTCGCCCAAATGCGACAGTTATGGTTGTTAACGTCACCATGAAGCGAGCAATGAGCTTCATCTGTCCACATGATGTTAAAAACCCAGGTGGGATCCATTTTAGAGAAGGCCCACTTCGCAAATGCTTCCCTCTGTGCGGTATCTGCTGACAAAAGTTCATGGCACGATTGCAATTTGTATGGGTACAGCTGGAGGATTCGACGAAGAATATTGCGTACAGATGATGGTGGTAAGCCCAATCGTCTGGCAGCTTCACGAGCACAGCTGGTCCCTGAAGCTGCTTCGAACGCAATCGCTTCCATTTCGACAGCAATGCTGGGTGCACGTGCTTCTTTCAAGCATGGTCGTCCGGCTCGTGCTCGATCCTCCAACTTTCCAGTTTCCTCAAAACTTTTAACAAGCTTTAAGAGACCTGCCGATGTTAAAGGGCCTTTTCCACTGTTCACATTTTTCTGAACTCGGAATTTACGCAAGGCAATGATCGTTGACTCCTCGTTCATGTAAAATAACTTCAGCAACAAAGCTTTTTAGCATCTTTGTTCACATTCAATGTTTGTAATGGTGAAATGAATGTGGATTCATTGAGAGCAAAGGTTTTTATAGCCGTCTAATTTGCATATTTCCACCACAGACGCTTGTAACAGCGCCACCTACCGGATGATTTTCGAATTATTTTTTTTCTAGCTTAAAAAAAATCCCGTGACATACTAATGCTGATCCTGCAAACGTTTTTTTTTTTCGTTCATTTCTCCGGATTTTATGAATTTTTAAAGTTTTTACGGACTTTTTGCCCACCCGGTATATGTGTATGTATATGTATATATTTATATATTGATTTTTTATATTGATTATACATATATATATATATACATATATATATATATATATATATATACATATATATATACATATATATATATATACATATATATATACATATATATATATATATACATATATATATATACATATATATATATATATACATATATATATATATACATATATATATATATATATATATATATATATATATATATATATATATATATAGTATAATTCCTTTATATCAAAACACCACTTTAATTTTTATATTTTCACTATTTTTAGAAATAACGTCTTATAATTGTGTGTTTACAATAAGTTATATTGGATATTTTTTGCCATTTGATTCTACCATTCTTTATTTTCCTTTCTTATAACTAAACATCTAAATTTTGTTCATTAAAATGCAACTACTATGCTTTATAATAACTAACATACATCAACCATATTTTTCACATAAACCACTGGTCTTCAAACTATGTTCCATGGAACCCTGGGGTTCCACAAGGCATACCCAGGGGTTCCACGAATCACAATAAAAAATCGAAAAAAAAATTATAAATGTGTATGCAAAATGGATTCACGTTTACAATGAAGTTTATATAATTACAAGTTTCTAAAGCTCATCCAATTAATTAAAACCGAAAATTGTATTTATATATAACTTTATTTTGCAATACTTTTTAAATTTTTATTATATAATAAAGGAATATTAAAAAAATATATATATTAATAATAAAATTATATATATTTCCTACTAGATTGCAAATATTCTATTATTTTTATACTCTTCAATTAGCACACTGTCTTTCCAAACTAAAAAGTTTTCTAATGGAAAATGTAACTTTTTGCATTTGTGAAAAAAACATTTATATGGAAGAAGAGGAAATGACATACCAACAGAATCGTTGTTAAAATCCAAATTTAAGCAAGAACAGCTCCTAAATTTTAGGTTGCGAATTCACACAAAATGCACAGTATTTCTCACACAGCTAAAATAAATTTTGATGCCATTCAGAACATTGTATGTAAGGGAAATATATTTCTTAGCGTGAGTGACAACAAAAACAAAATATAAAAACAAATTAAACTCGATATATGTAATGTGATTGCCATTAATCTCAAAAGACCTTGACCGCCAACAATTTGTGCGAAAAAAGCAAGCCTATATCCCAGTTACTAAATATAATGATGCGTAGGTGACACTTGGATCACAAATTAAATTATTAAGAAGTAAATTATATTAAAAATTTAATCAGATTTTTTAAAAAAATAAATGCAATACTTTTTTGTCTTTACATAAAGTATTTATAACATAATAATCTACTTTAAATATTATTTTGCGATATATTCTGCAAAGTATGTATATGTATGTATATAGAATGGGGCTCCGCGAAAACACTTTCTAGTCTTAGGCGTTCCACGAAAACATCTTCTAGTTCTAGAGGTTCCTTGAAAAAGTTTGAAGACCAATGACATAAACTAATGTAAAAACCATTATTTAAGCCTTTAGAAGCAATTAAAATTTCAAAAAACCTGTTGCGAGATGCAAAATAAGTTCAGCACTACCATAAGAAAGGAGGGAGCTTTGTAAAATCTGTTTTTCTAATTCAATGTCACGCCAAAATAGGAATTTCAGTTCTCCTTACATCTGGAACAGAACCTATTTTGGCAGTGGAATTCTCTTTTACCATAAAAACATTTGAGTGGCTAAAGATGCTGGAAAACCTCATTATTTAATTTCCTTGCTGTTATATTTTCCACAGATTAGTTTATCATTAAATGTGTTTATAATATTTATGATTTCAAGTTATGTTTATAATATTATCGCATAGATTAAATTAATTTGGCAATTTGATATTCAAATATAATGACCACAACTCTTTCTAGGCACAACTCAAGACCTATTCTACAAACTGAATATTTCCCTTCCTTATATATTGCCATCGAAAGTTCTAGAATTTTCCATAATTACAATTGTAGTTAATATTTTTATAAATATAAATACAACAAAAATAAAAGTGCGAGAGAAAGAAAGAATTGCAATTAATAAGTAAGCACGTGACTCAAAAATTAAAGTTAATACGAAAAAAACATAATAAGTTATTTTTCACAAGTTGCCCGCAGCCGGGCGCGTAAGACCGTGCCCATGGCAACCGAAGTTAACATTTTTTTTCTTCGTACAATATCATCTTTCCTTTCTTTTTTTTTCTTCTCTAATTAGTTTTCTCTTTTTCCTTTCTTTTCTGCTTTACTTATAATTCAGTAAAGTACGTGACTTAAACTATTTTTTCAAAAGAAATGTAAACAATATCTCGTACGTAGTTGTTGTTGTGGCTAATGCCACCTGTCTGACTTAGTCAGAACGAGGGCCACGAAATTCATTGTGGCAAGGGGCTAGAAGTACGCCTGTCGTTGGCCTACGCCTTGAGCACCATACAGGTGACAGTACGAATTAGCTCGGTGAAATTCCCCGAAGGGACAATAGATGGCGACACCACCTATCTCCACCTCCACAATTTTTCCATGGGACTGGAGGGGAGGGAAATATTATCCAGTCCCCTGCACTCGTGATTCAGCCCACAAGACTTTCGGAACCCCTGATTTAACGAGCACGTACTCCGTGTGTACTAGGAGGGTATTTGGTGGCATCGGGCATCGAACCCATGCCTTCCGGTCTGGAGTCCGATGCTCGAACCACCAGGCTACCCACGGCCCTTCGTATGTAGTAATACAGAAAATATAACACATTAATAACTTTATTGTTTTTGAAATAGTTTGCGTGATATTCTAATGCTTGAAAGAATTATCATTTTTAAAAAGACTGTTTTTTCGAAGAATGTAAAAGAATTATCAAAGATTGTTGAACATTTGCGAGCAAAAACTTACATAATTTTGTTGACGCCATTGATCTATATTTGTTTCATCCATGTCAAATTTTCAGTGGTCTGCTGCTGTTTCCGTTTTTTTCTCCTGCATATCAAATTGCCTCCCTTTTCTTACGTACGTCTTAGTGAACTAGTCTGAAGCCCATTACCGACATCCTTGATGTTTAGGTGATTAAAAGAAAGCGAAAAAAAACTCTAAATACGAGCAGACAACGATGTTTAGGATAGATTGAATGCTAGATAAAAACTGTGGAATGAGATAATTCATAATGCAAGTGGCCAGAATGGACGGTTCCATTTTTCCTTTTGAAAAGGGTGGAAACTCAATTCCCCCCATCTAACAAATGTTTTGCCTTCGATTCTAAGCTGCAGCCGATTATCAGTAGCATTAACGGTGTGGCTTAGAATAAAAAAAAATGTGGCTTAGATTGGAGTAAACACGGTATTTCCTGTTCTATTAACTTAAAAGTGTTAGTTTGCCTAAGAAAATCATGTAAGTTCAATTATAAAAAGTCATTGTAAGAAAAATTTTGAGTAAATTTTATTTCACTTTTGCTTTTCATTACGATATTTTGTGATGTTATTCTTTTCTGTAGATTCGACTCCCTTCAGTCGCTTAGCGTTCATTTTGTGAAGTTATGTAAATATATTGTATTAACAAAAGAAATTACATTTTTACCAATGCAATGCTTAATACAAACTCGCTGGCTAGACGATCGAAAGAAAATAAGACAAACTAAAAGAAGAGATAAATTCAACTGAGAGAGATATGCATCATGCAAGATGTATACAATTCTTCTTATCAATATCTGACTTTAATATTTCGTGCATGGATTATACGTCATTTTAGTTTTTAACTCAATATTTTCTTTATTTGTAATTAATATATTATGTACTCGTAGAAACTTCATAAACCTTGTCTACTTTCGTAGAGTAAAGTTAATAATCAATAAATCAGTCAAGCAGAAACTTCTATTTTTTTTAACTGAAACTGCTTTAGGCGTGAGAGTGAATGAGAAATTTGCCCAGTTTTGCATTATGGTGAAAAACCGAACGGATGTAGTGATTCCCCCAATCCTCCCGAAACGTCGCCATAGTGAAGAGATGGCGAAGGAGAGAAAAAGAAAAGGGGACACCACGTGACTTGCGTCACATCCGTGAAAGAGTTGAACGATTGCCAAGGGGGAATTGCATTAGAGGTATGTAGTAGGGCCTCTTGCTGCTTCGGACGAAAGGCACGGGGAGCGCTTAGGTATTGGAGACATTAAGTGAGTACATTTGCTACTCGTAACGAACTCGCAAGGCGTATTTTCATAGTTTTTATAAAATAAACGCGTGCCATTTTCAATCAATGAACGCACCCAAAATTTTGCTATTATATGGCTCTTCCCGTTACGGGAGCGTCTGAGGCGTTGTGTATATGTCACTAATGTTTGTGCCACAATCACTATGTATAGCGTCTTGTAAGCAAACACAGTGACTGCTGTGAGTGATGCATTAAGTTTATATTATTAATTTTCATTTCCATTGAATTATAATTAATTCTAGTCAGAATGTCTAGAACAAATGCAAAAAGAGGAAAAGAGTTTCATGAAGGAAAAAAAGAAAAACTAGCAGCAAGTCCAGTTGAATGTCTATATATCCCCAGGTAGTCCTGTTGCAGCTGTTATCACCTTCATCCATAAAGTTTTAGTGCTGTATGCACCAGAGGCCGCTACAATCATTGAATCCAATGATGATCAAAAACCGATTTTCTTAACTGAAGACGTCAATGTAAATTTTGCTTCTGAAGAAGCAAAGTCACTCATTGAATTCTTGAAACGGACACTGAATCTGACAATGAATACTTATTCTAGAGAAGGAACAAGATACGGAAACCACGATTGATGCAGTTTTCTCACGTTTTCTTGATTAACTACAATGGAGGATTTTTATATCCTATTTCAGTTATATCCTATTTCAGAAAGACACACACCTATTGTGTCTTTCTTGGAAAATGATGATGCAGAAAATTGAATAAAAATATTATTTTCATTCAATTAATGAAGTTTGAATTTTATTGATTAAAATAAGTTCCCCCAGCAGTTTAATATAATTAGGTCTATTCCTGCATTTACGGCCAACGTCGCCAAAGAAGTTTCACTTCTATCGCGTGGCTTTCCACGCACTATTTTTTTTTTTGATTACTCAAACACTTAGAGTCATAAATGTGCTGATGAAATAAAAAAGGGTTAAAATATCTCTTGGCTCTTTGTATAAACCTCATCCAATATAAATTAATTGAATTCGATCCGTAAAGATTCAGATGGAACGTTGTTGTTGTTTGACAGTTCTAAGCCAATAGGGATCTTAGAGTGATGGTTTGCCACTGTGTTTAATTAGTAGATTTGAGGTTAGGATACTCAACGATAGATTACGTTGAGTTAAATAAGTTGATTCCACATATTTTCTTAAGAATCATTACTTTCTCCGTGCTACTCATTTGACATTCACTTTGAGAATAGATTGTTGTTGGTTAGTTTGTTTGACTAAATAAATAATTGTGACTATGGAATTCTCTGGTTCTACAACATACAGTGGGTTCCGGTGGTGAAATATCTGGGTACACTGCTCAAAAAAAAAACAATTGATAGCCTCTTAACGTTCAAAAAGCACATCGACTATCTATCTGAGAAATTCTGGGGTAGAATTTCTCTAGCCATCTCCCTTGTCGGGAGGAGGTCTCCTCTATCCCTAGAAAATAAAGTCATTCTCTACAAGCAGATTCTGCGCCCAGTTATCACTTATGGTTCACCCGTTAGAAGGGGGCCAAGCCGCAGCCGCCACCCACATGAAAAAAATACAAGTAATGCAAAACAAAATACTACGCGTCATGACGAACGCACCTTGGTACGTCCGAAAAATGACGTGATTCACAACGACCTACAAATGGAGCCGATTTCTAATTACATCACTAAACTATCTAGAAATGTATTTAAATCTATTGAATCTCATGACAATCCAATTATCAAAGCGCAAACATTATTTACGTATCCTCATCCTAAAATTAAATATTCATACTCTTCGACGAAGTGGAGAAACCCGCTTTGCCCTCCATAGCTCAACAATTAAACACTGTTTTCACACTCTCAACAACATATATTAGATGCACTGCACTGCGTCATTTTATTTTGGGTTCTTGGGTGATAAGTCACCGCCTTTGAGTCACAGCCTTCGGCCGTCCCGCTTTCCTTCCTGCCTTCTTCCTCCCCGCCGGCGCTCCTGCCTCGATAGAGCGTTCCGAGTTTCGGGGTACGTCCTCCTCCCCCGTTCTGTCGGGGAGATCTCTTGATTAGATCCGCTTTCCGTCATATGGTTTTTACTTTTCCTCCCACCCTTCTGGGAAAAGGCGCTGTCGCGCCGTCGCCCGCGTTCCATCTAATTTTAGTTAGTCTCTGGTTCTGCTTTCATTCCTCCCGCACCCTTCGGTAGGCAAAACGGTGAGAGAGAAACTTCGGGTGCAAGTTGCTCACAATATATATATATATATATAGAGAGAGAGAGAGAGAGAGAGAGAGAGAGAGAGAAAGTTCTTTAGCAATCAAGTCTCAAGCTACTGATGTTCATAAACTATCTGGAATCTTTCAACGTTCTTGAGATACTTTCTATAGCCAATATCCTGCTCATATCACAGTAGGTGGTTTCTCAGTTTAGTATTTATTTAATAAAGATTTTCCCCTTAAAAATATACATCTTCCCTGAGTTCATTTTCGACCATGAATACTGCCCTCTTACGGCTCGGAGACTGCCTTCTTACCCTACAAGGCATTGGAATTGTTATTTGTTTTGTATGTTTGTCTTTATATTTCCGTTCTAAGTTTGATCCATTACTTCAGTTACACCTTGATAGGTTCAAACAAATACACGTAATATTGTTTTAAAAAGTACGAAAGTAAGAAAATCGTGTTTATAAGTCACTTTTAAAAGAAGAAAGGCAAGAACATATATATATATATAGCGATACTTAAAACAAATAATCAATAAACGAATTTCAATTAAATATGTTTTTATTGTTCAAATGAAAATATTTTTTCAATGGGCAAACACCTGTGTCATGCATCATCCTGACTGCATTCCCCTTGACATACTTTATTTTGGGTATTGCAATGTCAGGTTAACAAAAATAAAAAATATATATTTATTCATTAGATTTCACACAGTGAGACAACTGGCTCTTTTCTTAAGTTCATAGCGTGTATGTAGAAAAGCGTTTTGATTCTTTTATAAAATCAGTCATAGTGTCATATCTCAAATCTCGTGAAACATACTTCTGTCTAATTCAGCTATGATGGGGTTAAGGTCTTTTTTTCCTTATTGTTAAAGAATATGGTGCAACTGTAGAATAATATTTTTAAAAGCAGCATTAAAAACGTGTATTGTTTTATTGAACTATATCCTTAAAATTAAGAAACAGTCAATAAATATGTAATTTATTATTTTAATGTTTACAGTTCAAAATCCTTTTTGGAATTGATATATGAGGGAATAAAAATAAAACATATTGTTTGAGAAATATGAAATGATTAACTCCTCAATTGGTCAATTGTTTCGCCCAAAATGTTCCCAAATAAGGCATTGCATCTAACTAAGCATAATACTTAATAGAATGCGAAAATGGAAGAATTTTATTTTAGTTTTCAATTTTAAAGTTTTCACACTATTTTTTAATTTTATAATTGTGGAACACAAAAACCTCTAAATATTGTTTTTCATTAGCACATTCTGCATGCTATGAAGAATGTTTCATATATCTTAATATAACTTCTCTCATACAAAAAAAAGAGTATGAGGGCGTATGACCATAGGATAGAAGTGATAACTATAAAATTTTGCAATGTTATTTCAGAGATTAGTCAGGTGAGAATAAAAAACAAGGGGATATTAGTATTGTCATATAAAATTATTTATTCATATATCTGTACTCAAAAAGTAATATTTTTTGCGAAATATACAATCATATTTGAGAATTAATTGTATTCTAAGAAGCAAACAATAGGTTTATGGTTGCTGAAATAGGTCATAAATACTTAAGATTCAAAATTATTTAAATATATAAAAAAACTCCATCAAGCGTTGTTCCGTACTTCGTCGTGCTTTCCTTTAGATCATTTGACACAGTTACATTGAGTTTTGATTTTAAAAAAATCTACTAAAGGCTTTGATTTGTCTTTTGTAAAATCTACATTAAAACCCTCACTTAAAATAATAGGCAATTTATTCAGAAGAGTTGATCCGGCCTCAGTGTAGGCAACTAAATTTTTTGAATGAATTCGATAATTTTTTCTACACTTTGATTTAGTGAAATATGAATAGTAACCATTAGAATTATTTGCCCATTTTCTGCTCTTCATTTCGCTACTCAGACAAAAAGGGCACAAATTTCTCAGACAAAAAGGACTCATTAAACCCAAATGATTCAGTAGTATTGTTACGAGAAGTATTGATACCATTGTTACGAGCGTTACAAACCCGAGCGTAAAAATTCTTGGCTTTTTAAAACACGTCATTCGAGTTCACTCTCCTGCAAAACGCGCCTAAAGAAGTTATCACTTCAAAAATTTCATGTTCGTAATACTTTTTCAAATGGTTGAAGATTTTGTGTATGCGTGCATATATATATGAATACACAATTTGAAGCATGATGTAATACTAAGTCTTGCATTGTACTGGGAATAGAGAGAGATATATATAATATATATATATATATATATATATATATATATATATATTTTATTACATTTACATTTTCTTTTTCATTTCTTCTCAAGAAACAAATTGAACATTGCCTTGTCCATGCTTATCGAATATTTTCAAGAATCTAAAATCCTGCCTTCCCTGAAAAATTCCCGCCTTCACCACAAAGAAAATCCAGGAGGAGAAGTATTTCAATAATATGGACAAACTGCATCTTATAAAAACACTAGCACTAATAATCTCACCAGAAGAATATAAAATTTGAATATAGAAATAAAAAAAATCGAAGATAGAAAGGAGAAAATACCACTGCCCTTACGGGCAAATCAGGTGTGGCCAGCTTTCTGTAGCCCATACAGAGTACGGGTAAACCAGTTATTGAGTTAAATCAAAAATCTATAGTATAACAAATTGTGCAACATTTTTTCTTTTTATACATGAAATCAGAGCATGATATTACGGTATTTAAATGTGTAAAACTGTATTTTTCTTTTAGGGGGTACTCTTATTCAACAATAAGATTATTAAGACTCTTATTCAACAATAAGATTATTAAGACTCTTATTCAACAATAATTTTAAGAAATAAAAAGTCTAAAATGATCTCAAAATGAGAATAAATATTTTAAAGACAAATAGTAATAGAGTAAGAGGGTGGAACACACAACTACTTCTTCTTTCTCAGACTACCCCACACAATGTTAATTCCTCTTAGAGGTATATATTTTTTTTTTTGAAAAATTAACATTTATACCCTAGTGAAAAAATTGCCAGAGCTCGAAAACTACTGGGATATGTATGTTATCACTATTTGTTAACAGTGTATTCTTGTAATAAGAAGAAACAGACAAATAATTGCATAATTTTTGAATAAAACTAATTAAACATCTTTACATTATTTTTTCGAATGTGTTTGGAAATTTTAGAAAATTTTTGATTCTTAAGATAATGTATAACTCTACTTTAGATTTAAAAAATTCTGTTATACACAATTTTATATGCAAATGAACACCGACTGTGTTACGCATTCACTGATATAGAGCAACGTATAATCTAAACATTTGCATTTTGTGCTTGCAAACGATTAGTATTAAACTTGTAGGAATATAAACAAAGCAATATATATACTAGAATAATAACTTATTTTTTTTTTACAAATTATATAAAAATAATTCATTAAAGGCGAGCAATAGAAACTATTCATATGTAAATGTCAAGAAACATGTCTTATCCTTCCAAAAATTCATAATGCTTTGAAACAAAATTAAAGGGAATTTAGAGAATTATCATCAAAAAATGAGGGAAATGCTTAGTGCTGTCAATATATGGGGATAATTATTATTGTTTAAAATCCTTTGTCCTAAGCATTTCAAGAAAATGTTTTTACTTCAAATGGGCTGTATTTTGGCAGCCATGCCTTTGCGGGCATGGCATATCTCTAAGTGTCAGGGGCATTTCATTAGTGGCTCCATCTAGTGGCGACTACCCTTCTCATCAGAGGCTAAATATTGGCCAGATTTAATTTTGCTGAGAGTACCCGAACCAAATTGATACACAAGGGATCTTTAACATACCTCTTAACCATATGACATACATGCGCACTCTTATCGTTTCCAGAAAATCTATATACTCCTGATGAGATCGAACATGCAACTTTGGTTTTTCGAGGTCGGCGCACTACCTCTAAGCCACCGAGCCAAGCGAAGCCAGGAAAGTAGTCATTTTTAAAAAAGCAATGTGATACCTAGAAAAATATAAATGATGACCTCTACAGTATAAATTAAAATATAATATATAGATTTTTAAAATAATAATTGTTTCTTCAAATTTTTGATTCAGTTCTCCGTAAACATCGAATGTAAGTTTAATATATTATAAAATCATAACATTTTAAGCTCAAATTAGCATTACAAACATTATTATAAAATATACTGCAAATGTTACCTATTCTTATGTAAGAATGGGTGTTCTATCTAAAAAAAATCATGTGTGAACATTAATTAATTTTTTTAGTTTTTAAAGTACATAGTGTAGTTGCATAGTTTTCTTAATTACTAATATTTTAATACTATGAATCGTTGATAGATGTTCCACCAGATCAATTGGCTTAGGACTTTGAACTAAGATAAAATTATTAGATTTATGACAACTGAAAAATAACAAGTAATTTACTTATATGTATTCCCTTTTGCAAAACTTTTATTGAGGCGTTTGTTGTCTAGGTGGCTTAGAGGTAGCGTGCCCGTTCCATAAGCCCAAAGGTTGCGGGTTCGGTTGGTAGATTTCTGGCTTGAGTCGATAGATTTTCTGGTTGTTAAAATGGTAGGCAAGCATGTCATATGATTATGTGGCATATAAAAGCTCCCTTGAATATCAATTTGGCTTCGTTACTCTTTACAAAATCAAATCACGGAAATAATTAGCATCCGGTGAAAACCAGAAACAAATCAATTCAAGCTCAAAAATTTAATAGAGACAGCCACCACCAGATGGCATCACCAAATGAAATGGTTTACACACTTAGGAACTTGCCGTTTCTACAGCTGTCAAAATGCCGCCCATTTGAAAAAAAAGAAGAAATATTAACATGTGTGTGTATTTGTCTTACATTTAATATAATAAGGATTCTCACTGAAAACATCCAAACGGGTCTGGACATTTTTCAAATAATGAAAAACACTTGTCAAGTCGAGTTACACAGGGGATCATTTCCTAATCTGAACTAAATCAAAAATCTGAGCTAACAATTTCAGTTTGATAAAAATTGCTGCAAAAAAAAAAAAAAAAAAAAAAAAAATCAAGATATTTGGTGACGGATATTTTTTTAAAAAATATGTAGATGTATAACATGCAATTTAGGGAAATGGAATAACAAAGTTATTAATTTTTTGAGGTAAGCAGCCGGCGTTGAAGATGCCAATTAAAAATATATAAACAGTGATAGACAAAAAAAATCTCATCACTGACAGATACAAACTCTTTTATTTTAACTCACTATTTTGTTTACCTAAAATTAACACATCACTCAACAAATCCCGGGCCTAACATATAGAGGGCACTACCTTCTAACTTCCCTAAGTCTAAATCTAAGTAGTACTAACTTTCATGTCAAAATTTCTTGATAATATCCAGTTTAGTAAAAAAGTTACAGAGGCTTAAGTGGTTTGTTTAAAAACCATGAATAAAAAAGAAATGTGAGTGTTAATTAAACATTGCTCCTTGATGGGAAAAAACACTTTTCAAACAAAACAATGACTTGATAAGTGTTATTCGGACACTGCTTCATCTCCAACAACGGTTAAGAGGTGGTATGCAAACTTAAAACGGGGTCGCACAGACACAAATGACGCTGGACGTTCATGTCTCCCAAATTTTGAAGTTGTTCCAGAAAATATCAAAAAAGTCCATAAAATCGTTTTGACTTATGGTAAATTGAAGTTGCGTGAGATAGCAGAGGATTTAAAAGTATCAGAAGACAGTGTATTCTTTATTTTGCATGATCGTTTGTCAATGAGAAAGCTGTGTTCAAAGTGGGTGCCGCGTTTGCTCACTGTCGATCAAAAACAACAACGCGTCGACGATTCAGAGTATTGTTTAAAACTATTTAAGCGAAAAAACATGATTTTTTTGCGTAGATATATAACAATGGATAAAACATGGACCCATTACTACATGCCTGAATAAAAACGATTGTCAGCTGAGTGGACAACAGCCGGTGAAAGCCGCCCAAAGCAACTAAAAACGCAAACGTCAGCTGGCAAGGTTATGGTCTTCATATTTTGAGATGCCCATGGAATTTTGTTTATTGACTACCTTGAGAAAGGCAAAACAATTAAGAGTAAATATAACATGGCGTTATTGAATTAACTGAATGAAAAAAAAAGAGAATACGCCCTAAAATTCAAAAGAAAGAGGTGCTGTATCACCATGACAATGAACCATACCAAAAGTCCATGAAAAGGATGGTCAAATTGAAAGATTATCGCTTCAAACTACTTTTTGACCCTCTGTACAGTCCAGATCTAGCCCCTAGTGACTACTGGTTGTTTTCAGACATTAAAAGAATGCTACAGGGGAAGAGGTTTGGCTCAAATGAAGAAGTGATTGCCGAAGTTGAAGCCTATTTTGAAAGCAAAGACAAATCGTTCTACTAAAAAGGTATTAAAAAATAGAAGAACGCTAGGCTGAAAGTATCCCTCTTGAAGGAGAGTATCTTGATAAATAGAGTTCAATTTTGCCTAAAAGTTGTTGTTTTATTTGTTACGCCCGAGTTATTGATGTGATGTGTTAATTTCCTCTATGCGGATCAAGGCATGAGGTCAGTGTAAGTCAAAGTCTCATCATGAGGTGTTTATGAGGTAATTCTGTGAATTACAGTAGCCAAACTTTATTCTATCTATGTCTTTTTTTCTTATAATCCTTGAAATGATCAAACAAAAAGATCTCCAAATAAATGATAATATCTTGAAAATGTACAAAAATTAATTATAAGTTAAATTTAACCAGTGTCGAGATTACTGATTATAATTATTTTCTCTAACTGAACAAAACATATTTTTAATAACTACAAAAGATGCCAACTTAACACTAGAATGACCGTGGTGCCAATTTGACACCGGGGCTTGTGTACTTTGTTCTCCTTTCGGCATTTTTGCAGGTAATTTGAAAATATTTCGTGAATTTTAATTGTTTCCCCTGGTTATTACACAGAAAAAAATTATGTGGTTCTAGGTTAACTAGGATTGATTTTGCAGCTAAATATACTTCGAACGTCCGCTGGTGTCATTTCGACACCAAGACAGTTTATCAGTATACATAGCAGTCGTTCAACGAAATAAAGTCCACTAAGTAGACACTATTAGTAAAAGAAACTTCCCAAAATTCCATCGCACATTTTTTTTTACCTTGAATGCAATGTTATTGACTTCACAGTTTAAATGATTCAATTATACTAAAATTGTTGAGTCTAAGTGTTTCGTTACATAGTATTTGCTTATCTTCTCATTAAAAAATTTCATTCGATTTTCGAACTTAGTGCAGAGCAAACACTATGAAACGATGGCTCTTAGAAAAGTCTAACCCCTGATGAAAATGCAAATTTGTTGCGAGAGCTTTCTGAGAATGAATTGGCTCTAATTTAAATTCCGATGAAAGCGTAAGATTGAATGAAAGTTACTGCGAAGAATCTGAAGAAAGTGCAGATGAAATTGGTAACATTCCAGTAAATCCTGATGTATATGTCGCTAGAAATGGCATAGAATGGGTACCGCAAAATAGTAATGTTCCTGGTAGATTTGTGACTCTAAATGTTTTGCGACAAAGCAGTGGTCCAACAAGCTTCGCGAAACATAATGTTAACGTCAGTTTGTTCTACAATTATTTAGATAAAACAATTATTTTATATATTTTATACCGCGGTGTCAAAATGACATCGGTAGACGCTTAAGGGTAAACGAAATCCCGGACGTTCTAGTGTTAAGTAGCATAACTTTACCAACAGACGATTATACAACAGCAAATAAATTAAGTCATCAGATAAATCAGTTACATGAATCACTGAATTAAAACAGACGATAATAAAGAGTTAATTTGAAAATTTGTTCAAAATCAAAAAAGAAAAAATTCAATAGAACTTAATATTTTTACGATACAAAACAGATGCATCCTCCTTTTCTTTAACTAAAGAAGGATTTTCTAGACACAAGATAGGGAAAATATAGTTTGATATCAGCGTATGTCTCCAAAGTGATTAAATTAAAACCTGAAACTTGTGGTGTCTAGAACGGAGCTTTATAACGCTAAAAAAAGAAAAATTACAACACCTGAAGATAAATTTCTGAAAAGAGTATTCAATCTTCCTTGCATTAAAATTTTGTATAAATGTAATAAAACACAGAACTCGTTCATGTTATAGTACACATTTAAAACAACTTTTTTTGAGGAAGTTAACAGAAAATAAAACCTAATATCCCTGCTGAAGTATCACGTGATCTATGATCATATGATAACTAAACACGTGCTTGTCTGCAAGATAATTAAAATATACGTATTATTGTCAGAGAACACATTTGCATAACCTGAACACCAACTGCAATTCTTCAACCTGAAGGTCGATCATAACACGTATAACAAAAATTTTAAGAAATGGAAGATATAATGCTTATAAAATGGTGAATCTTCTGCAGAATTTTTACACTGGAATCCAAATCATAATGCTGATACTGTCGAAGAATATATATATATATATAAGGAAAAATCTAAAACATGCATGTATAGTGGGTGTTCAGCATATTGAAAACGGTTTCATTATCCATTTATTGATGTGAAAAACTGAAAGTGAAGCTTTCATTTAAATAAATTCAAAACAAAACTGTCTTTTAAACATAAATTAAGAATTTTAATTTTCATAAAAAATATAGTCTTTTTTCTAAATAAGAAAAAAACATGATAAATTTCTTAGGTTAATCATATTTGTAATCATATATCATTTTAAAAATAAAATAAAAGAATGTATGACATCAAGGGAAAAGGGAAGGAAAAGAACATATAAACACTAAAAAAACGCCACATTTAAATCCATTTTTAAAAGAAATTTTATAATATCCCGAAACTGAATTAAAGAATCAGGTTTAAATCACAACCTTACCAAATAAATGTTTCCAGCTGCATACAATTTGAAAAGAAAATCAAGTACGCTGCGACCTGTAAGATCGAACAGTTAAAAATATGACCCAACCTCTCACGGACTTTCTAATACGAATTTTTTGAAGAATATGTCCTACAGCAGTGATGAGTGAAATACGACATAAGCGATTCTGCAGCAGTGGTGTTCAAACTGTGTTTCGCGGAGCCCTGGGATTACACAAATCAAATCCAATGGTTCGTCAGTCACAAGAAAATAATAACTGTATATGCACAATAGATTCAGATTCTGTCCGGTAGTGCTTCTCAAACTTTCAAAGTTTGCGACACAATTTTCAATCATAATTTTCATTGCCCCCCCCCTCCCTCTATAAGATAACAATGTATTGAATGCAATAATAATGTACAATGACGTTAAGCTACATTCAACTTTAATTATAAAATTTACAAAGTATTAAGATGAGTATTAAATTTTATAAATAATTTTGTACATGACAAGCCCATGGAAAAAAGTCACTAGTAACTCGTTCTTATCTTATACATTAAACTCGTTCTTATCTTACATTGATAAATTAATTATCAAATACACCTTGTGCAATACTGATACATTTATAAGTATATTATATCATTGTAAGAGTGTCAAAAGGTATTTTGTTTTTCTCCTTTTCAGAAAATTAATAATGTTTTTAAATAACCTTTTATTTCCGACTTTTAGATATACTCGCGCCTGCCATGTAGGGATATCACTTCCCCCTAGGGGGCGCACTCAACATTTTGAGAAATGCTGCTGTATGGCCACTAGTATGTAAAACCGTGTTTCCCAAAACAGGCTGCATACCCCGGGGCAGAGACTTTGTGATGTTCCTCCCTTTGACTACGGTGACATTTTCTGGGCATATGGCTCGCGAAGCGAGCCTCCATCCCATATCCGAAAAATATATGAGGAACGACTGTGGGCTGTATCCTGCTAGCATGTAGGAAGCAGCTGATTGGTCGAGCCAATCGTTGGTGTAATTTCCTGGGTCGTGCGGATTTCAGATCATGGCGGAGAGCTGAAAGGAAGCTCTCTTATTGGTGCATGGCGGGAGATGAAATTGACTCTCATAGGCTGCTCAAGTCTCTCAAAAGAGAAAATTAAGACTAAAGGGGAGGGGGCAAGCCCGGATGGTGGGGATACGACAAAATTTAAGATGAAAAATAAAGATAAATATAGAATTAATAAATTTAGCAATAGTTGTGCAAAATTGCACTGGCTATTAAAATTATGGCGGATTGTATGAGTCGAGAAGTATTCTTCTCGGTCTTTTAGTAGAATCATGAGGAGTATAGGTATTTAAGTTAATCATATTGCTATTATTAGTGAATTGCAGAGAGTTAAAGAACTTTTTAGCTATTTTCTGGATATAGAATTTAAAACTTTTGATTTTAATAGCTTTCCGAATGTCGTCATTTCTCATGTACCTTGAGGCTTTAACGATCATTCGGATTGTTGAATTTTGTAAAGTATCTAAGATATTGATATTAGTTTTAGCGGCGTATCCCCACACTGGGCACCCATAAGATAATATGGGACGCATAACGGCTGTGAATAAAAGCACTTTATTATTTCTAGATAAATCCGAATTCCGGCCAATTAGGGGGAAAAGTTTAAACATTAATTTCCGGAATTTTTGACGCGTGTTTTGAATGTGTGTTTTCCAAGTGAGATTTTTATCAAATGTAATACCAAGGTATTTAGTACTTTGAGACCATGGGATTGTAGTGTTGTACATTTTAGTGTTCCTCCCCTTGGAAGAACATCTCTCGAAGTATCAGCGTGAGCTAGAGGTGTAGGATTAGCGAAAGAACTAGGATCACAAACATTATCTTAATATGACTTCATTAAGCTATTCAACTTAAACCTTTAACAAACTAAATTATAATAATTAATATGTTAGAATCTACGATGGTAAAATACGCTACACACACATTATGTATATATTTATAATAAGACTTAATCTAATTCAGACCACTATCAATAAACGAACCGCCTAATCTCCGCTTCTATATAATATTAAATAACCAATCCTACCTTATTACAGCTTGGAGCAACGATCAATCTGGTATTTGTATGCACTGGTGTGCAACTTGGCTGAATCCTTCTATTCGATCACTAATAACTTTTATTCACGTCACGCAAAACTCATTCAGACTTGAACCACGAACTGTAATAACCATCAACTGGCACAAACTAACTTCAATTGTCAAACATTACCTTACATTGCTATCCCTCTTACTCTAAGATCCAATATTTAAAAGTTTGTTCATTTGCATCTTTTATTCACATTTCACTTCCTGGATTTGGTTGGAAAAGTGTTGCCATTAATTCTGGCCCAAAGAACTCAAAGGACTTGTTAAAGAAAAGGCGCGTGATACGTCACAACTTAGGGAAAAAAGCAGGGCCGCACAGCCTTATAAATGGACATCATTTTTTAAACTTTCTCACACTACGTTAATAATTAAATTAGTAAAGTATTTTATTACATTTACGATTGTGATTATATGCATAGTAGGATTCATAAGTTCCCGGACTGAGCCCATAACGAGAAAATGTTTTGCGTTAGAGTGACTACCAAAATATATCTGAGTTACTGCATCCTTCCTTTTTTCTAGAAGTGGTTTGTCCCAAATCACGAAGTTGATGGCTCGCCCCGGTGTCATATTTTGTTGACAGATGCATTTAGTAATCGGCAGTTGAAAGGAATGGCATTTCTTGAGCAGAGAATGAGTATCAAATAAAATGTTCGTTTCGGAAAGAGTGCTACGGAGACTTACTTAATATGTACATGTAAACGGCAAGAGTACATTATCGAGAACACAAGCTTTTGAGGGGCATCGGCGTTTCAGAGGTGGGCAGGGAAAGTGTTGAGGACGATGGACAATCTGGACGTCCTCAGACTTCCCACACCGCTGAGAACATCGAAAAGATTTCGCAACGGTACGTAAGAACAGGCTTCAAACAACAACGGGGTGAAAAGCAAAATAACTATTTTGACACATCCTCCTTGCTCCCTTTTGCGACTTCAGAATATTTCCTAAACTGAAACTTTGCTTGCAGAGTCGTCGATTTCAATCCGCAGATGAATTTAAAAGTGCATCGCAGTCTGAATTAAAGGACATGGCTGAAATTGGATTTCAGAAATTATTCGACGGACTCTACAAGCGATGGAAAAAGTGTATTGTTACTCAATAGTCTTATTTCGAAGAAGGATGTGTTTCGGGAATTTAATTGGTAATATTTTTTAAGGTATTGACTCAGTCCGGGAACTTTGAAACAGCTATGTAAAATCACGTCGCGAAAAAAAAAAAAACGTAAAAATGTGAAATTTTTGTTCCCAGTTCCTAATGGTGTAAAGAGGGTGTCAGTTTTCCACATTTTCAAAACTGTGCTTGTTATTACTTAACCAAACGATATGAAATTGTTTTTTATTTTTCTCAGAACTGATATGACCCTCTTTTCGCCCCATGCTCGCTTGATATGTGGAGTTACGGAACACACTGTATAATAAATAGATCACTTGAAATTATCCATTTATACTTTTATGTTTTTACAAAGCGATATGTGAACATTTTGGAATTGAATTTATGTAAATCTGAAGTTATTTTTACGTGAAAAACTGAAAATTCCTTACATAAGAATGTTCATCAATATTTTATGTGCCAAATTTTGAACATCTAAACTTTTCCGTCTTTGTGCAATGCCACTCCCCCCATAAAGAGCTCCTTTTAATAATACAGATACTTTACTAAACATAAGCTACTATTTGGGTATCTAAGCAATCAACATGCTCTACTACAAACTACATTGCTCAAAACAATTAGGGAGCACATGATTTTAACAAAAGTAAGCAAAGATGTATACCAATAAGTAACATAAAATGAATCATCTATAATGTAAAGCCTACCAGAAAACGGAAGAAGAAAACTTTATATGCAAATCAAAGTTCATGACGTAAAAAAACCAGAAAAAGGAGACAAGGGCAGAAATCGGGATGTTGCAGAAACGTCTGTTTTATTGCCGTAACTGTGAAATTCGATTGCGCAGTATTTTTTTGAGACAAGGTTACTTGAGAATGTCTCAACAACGGGATTTACCGGAATCCATGGCATGGCGTGTTATAGGCAGACTGGAATCCGGGCAAACACAACGATTAGTGTCGCGGACGCTGTTGAAGTCGCCAGAAGTGTTGTCGCAAGGCTGTGGACTCGATTCCAAGAAACAGGAAATGTTAGACGTCGATCAGGGGCAGGTCGGCCACGCGCCACTACATAAACTGATGACCGGTATATACAGTTAACAGCCCGTCGAAACAGAACAGAAAGCTACGCAGATGCAAAGACAGTTGCTCTTGGCAACAAGACGAAGGGTGTCCAGCCAAACAGTACGTAATCGGCTTCATGAGGGAGGACTCTATGCACGTAGGCCAATGGTCTGCATTCCGTTGATCCCACGCCACCGTGCGGCCCGAAGAAGATGGGCTGCTGAACATCGATATTGGGAGCAACATGATTGGAGCCAAGTGCTGTTTACAGACGAGTCCCGATTCAGTCTAGAGTGTGACACCCGACGTGTTCTTGTATGGAGGGACAGGGGCACTCGAAATAACCCCGCATTCGCTCGTGAAAGGTCACAATACAGAAGAGCTGGCTGGATGGTATGGGGTGGAATCAGCATAGGCTGACGTACGGACCTACATATCATTCGGAATGGCACTTTGACGGGCCGAAGGTATGCAGACGAGATACTTCGACCTCATGTCATCCCTTACGCTGGAGCCATTGGAGATTCCTTTGTTTTCCAGGATGATAATGGTCGACCGCATAGAGCTCGTCTGGTGGAGAACATGCTTGAAGCTGAAACAATACAGCGTATGGAATGGCCAGCGTGCTCTCCTGACCTGAATCCAATCGAGCATATTTGGGACATGCTCGACGACGCATTGCTGCGTGACCAAGGCCACCTCTACTGTCCGAGACTTGGAGATTGCACTTCTTGAGGAGTGGAACAGTATTCCCCAAAGTCTGATCGATAACCTCATCGCATCCATGGCAAACAGGTGTGCAGCAGTCTTAGCTTTTCGAGGAGACCACACGCCCTATTAAAACTCATGCATCATGTCTAAACAGTACCTTTTTATCGTTTGCATGTAACTAAATTGTGTCCTAAATCATTTTTCATGTTTTTTCCATATTTTCAAAGAATTAAAGATTAATTCCAAATTTTTTGCGCCTTTTTCTGTATTGCGCGTTGATACGCATATACTATGCATTGTATGCCATGCTCTCTCACACGGTTTTCTTCACTTTTTTACTTGCTCCCCTAATTGTTTTGAGCAGTGTATAATAACATGTAACAGTAGGGTTCGCATTGAAAAATTATTGTAAACTTCCCCAGAGAATAAATAAATGTGAGTAAATGCAATGATAAGTGTATATAAAATAGTTAAAATATATAAATCTCAAAAATTTTTACATGAAGGATGATTTACCACTTTCAAAGATAGACTTGACATTATACAACGTCACATCGCATAAGCAATGAGAAATCATTTTAATGAATTAAAAAAATGTTTAATCGAATTTCAAATAAATCTCTTCTAGAAGCAAGCCATCGTTAACCTCAATTTCAGTGTATCATATTTATGTACCTAGGTCTTTCTATTTTTGTGCTACATCACACACTCAAACTCTTTCTTTTATTAGTATAGATTTGGTTAAAATTCATAGAAAAAAACCAAAAACGTTTTTTAAAATAATCAAATAGTTTGTATTATAACAAACCTGTTTAACCCTTTAACGGGAGCACAGCTAAAATACAATTTTCTGTGATAAAGTACTTGATAAAAATAATGTTTCATCATCTATAAACATTATTTAGCCCGCCCAAAAATATCTGATCAAGGGTTTTTTCCCGGGTGGTGGCCAGATGTTATAGCCACTGCACACTTAAGACATTTAACTTACTTTTCAGGACATAAATAATTAATCATATCACAATAATTTTTTTATAAAAAATTAACATTTATTCTAATAACTATTTCAATAACAATTAAATGCAAAGTGCAAGTGTAGTAAAATAATAATAGAATAATTGTACAATATATGGAATATACTTATTAAAATATATCCACATTTTATATTTTATTTAATTTTAATATAAAAAGTTAAAAATAAAGTAATATTTTTGAGGGTTTAAATTAGTTAATTCACAAATTTGATGAGCTATTTTCTGTGAAACTTTTCAAAGTAAGTAGGACCATTTGCTTGAAGGCACAGTGTAGTGCACAGAAAAGCTATAATGAAAGATTTTCGAGCCCAAGAATCTCGTGTACCACATATTGTAAGCAAAGTTTATTTATATTTCCGACCCCCAACATTATCACGTGATTCTAAGTGCTCTCTCTCTCGAGTGGAGGATGTGAGCCAAAATCTCAAGGTTATTTTTCTGATCTATGTGGGCAGTGGATAGAGCCTCTATCCCCATATAAAAGCTTTCCAAAAACCTAAATAAAACCTATTATTTTTTAATTGCATATTTGCTTAATTTATTCAGATGAGAGAAAAGTATACTTAAAATTTGTCGAAATTTTTTCACAGATCAAAAATTTTATTTATAGTAATCAAAGTACAATTTGTAGATTTACACCGTGAAAAACTGTTTTTAACTACCTATCAGAGGACATGAAATGCAAAAACAGCTATCGTGCTGTCATCTGTATTAATTTTTATGCGTTTTAGCTTCAATTAACGCATATGGTTAGGCTAAATATCCAATACCCGCTTGGAGAAACAGTTTTTAACATGTGGCTAGACCTATTAGCCATTTCCCTCTGAAGGTTAAATGAAACTAGACAAAACAGTTATCTGCTATAAAATTTACACTGTAATGATAAATCTTATTTTTAAGTTAATTTAAAATTCGTTCACATAACAGTCGATGTGATGATAATAGAGTACAAAAAATTAGAAAGGAACCTGTTCTTTTACATTTCAAACATGCGTTCTTGATGTTATTGAAACCTCTTATATATATTCAGCAGATTTATTCAACCATGTTTTGTTTTGTACTTCAAAAATGCTTCTATCATCTATAACGCTTGATAAATTCGAAGTTTCAATTTTTCTCTAAAAACAGAACTGAATGAGTACTTAGTGATCCACAAACATAATTGAGGTAATTTTATAGCCTTTACATTATTATGAGGAATAACTTTTTGAATGAAGCCAAGTCTAGGAGTGTCTTTTTGTTCAATGCCTGCTTAAAATCATTAAAAAGTTTTGTTCAGGTAAGAGTATCAGGAGAGTATTTTGGAAGAACAATTAAAAGGTAATGATTATCTAATTATCAATTTTACTATTATGTTTCATTTAAAAAAACCGTTTTGCCTTTGCCTTCAATTTGTTTTTCGTTTGGGGACATTTAATAATGATACCCATTGTCATTGTGTATGAACAATTCTTTTCTTTCCGATAAATTGTAACTTAGCATAATTCTAAATTTGGAGAGGGAGGGAGGCAGCTCAGGTATCGTCCTTGCTTGTAGTAAAAAATAGTTAATTTACAACAAAAAAAATCAAGAAAGAAAATTTAAAAATGGTATAAAAATACAGTAGCAAAAAATAAGTTTTGATATATTTGATAAATAGATGTTAAAGAATATTTAACGGACAACAAAAATATTTATAATGTGCAAAAAAACACAGGTTAAATTAATTTTTACACTCTTTATAAGTGGTATAAATATTCTTTTTCTTGCTATATGGAATAGTTTTGCTGAGTTGCATGTTTTAAAGTGTACTGAATCAAGACATAACCTCCATTTTTCCAGTCATGCACAGATTTGCAAAAAAACATACAGTAATAAAAGAAATCAGTACTTTATTACAATGAATTAAAGAGATATTATTTCTTATAACCAAACAAACATTTTGTATGAGATTGCAATGGTCACCCCGCAGCTTTCATTAATGAGGAAGAGTTGGAAGGAAGATTAACCATATTCAAAATAACTTCAATTTATTCTCAGTTATAAACAACAACACAAATTCTATTAGCAAAATTAAGAGATGCACCAAATACCAAATATGGAAAGCAATTACGAGGTAGACAAGATACGAGAAGACTTTAAATAATCAGATCCTCACTTACGTCTAGGCAATATCTTCTAATTCTTAGATACCTAATGTAATTTGATTCTTAATTGACAAAGTGTCAACTTTAAAATTCCAATAATCAGCTACTAAGTAGCCATGCCTCACTTCACGTTTAATCAATCACTGCCGCCGTTATCTGTCTCTCCTCTCTCTCCCTTCTAACGTGAAAGTTTAATCTTTATGTACAGGTCTTAATTTGCATGCACACATCTTCTTCGGGGAAGCTTTTATAATATAATAATTTAAAGACCCAATATTTCCAAAGAGGGTTAGTATTTAAAAAAGAACGCAACATAGACCCGTCACAGTATGTATAATCTCGCAATTTTCTGCTCTCACTTTTTCCTGTTTCACCAGATTCACTTTTGCGAACAAACTTTTTTTCCACCTTGAGCATCCAAAACCAGACACTAGAATACTTAAGTTCCATTTGGAATGGAAGCGTTTGTCACCCTGTTCTTCTATGCAGGAAAATAGTCAACATGGGGTCTGTAGGAAATCAACATTTTCAAGTGTATGAGCTTCATACGCAGTCAGCATCCGTTGTTTAATGAATTTGTAGTCAGAGCTATTAGATATTTCTCCAAAACTCGCGCACTACATTTTTGAAGGAGTACTACGGTTTATATTTCATTTTCTCCCATTGATTCTAAAAAAAAAGATAAGACCAGATAAAAGTTTTCGAATGTGGGGCATATAAACACTATTTTAATTCCGATTCAGACAATTTTGGGAACTTGGAACATAGATATCGGAAACATTTCCAAAACTTTGGCAGTGATTCAACCAAATGCTTCTTAAGCCCAGTGCTTCTCAAACTTTCAAAATCTGAGACTCAAAATTCAATCATAATTTTCATCGTCCCCACCCCATACAATAACAATGCATTGAATTCAATTATTCTTTGACGCTAAATATACAATACGGCTTTAACCTCTTGTGCCACGGCGTATATTAACGTCTCACTCAGCCGAAGCGTTAATTACCCCAGACGCAGTGGCGTAGCGCAAAGCCTGACTGATGTCATGTACGTATTTGGAACAGGGGCCCAAAACCTGATTTTGCAACGATGGCATTGGCATGCGAATTACGTACCTTTTAATTGGCAGTGAACGGATTAAGAATAAACCGCACAAATAATCAAAATAAGAGTTAATTTTGTATATATATATATATATATATATATATATATATATATATATATATATATATATATATATATATATATATATATATATATATATATGTATGTATGTATATATGACATGTTTTAAGTCGGAATCAGACTTGGTTTTGAAAAGAATCTTTATTTGATGAAATCTACACAAGCTCTGACGCTGAGAGGCAGAGGAAAAGAACGCCAAAGTGAAATCTAAGTGTTTTACCCTTAAGCCAGATGTGAGAAGTACCTCTGATTTTATGAGTGTACTTGAAAGTGTTAATGTTGGCATATAGAGCTATTAAATCTAACGATCTGCAATTAGACATATTTAATGGCTAGGTCATATGTTCGGAAGAAATAAATGGGTGATTAGTTTGCTACTTGAAGATGAAATTAAAAGTATGAGTTAAGTGCTAGATAGGGAATTTAATTTTTAATCTAATTTAATTGTCCTTATATATATATATATATATATATATATATATATATATATAATAATTCCCCTAGCATCCTTTTTAATTAACTCTTTTAATAATATTCAAATAATCTTTTAATTATTTGGTTCGAAATTAACACCCTGATCTTAATCGTAATCGACTAATATTATTACATCACAAATCCCTTTCCCGCCCATTGTAACCAATCAGAGCCCTTATTACAAAAATGTCACGTGGTCTTCACCATCGAGTATAGGGGCCGATGTCTCTGGAGGCCTTGCTCTCTCTTCGTTCGTTTCTCTGTAGTCATGTAGCCGGCTGCTTTGTGTTCTGTGTTGTGGTTTCTTTGTCTGTGTTGTGTCGTCCATGTTCATCGTAATTAATATGTCTAGGTGTTTCAAGATATACAATAAATTGGATTTACTGATCTAACAGACTGTCTCATCGATCTCTTTCCATGGAAAATTCATCAACATACAAGAATCACTCACCACCGGCCACGCCCAACCTTTGGTTCTCCATTATTTAATCAGCCACTCGCCACGTCTTATAATTAAGTTAACCAATCTCCAGAAATATAATAGGAATGTTATATATATATTTAAGACCAGGGTGTTACTGATAATTTTTAAACTTATTCTTAACTTAGTATTGTTTAATTAACTATAAAATACTGTTTGTGCAGTACTGATACATTTATAAGTGTATTATATCTGTGTAATTGTGTATTTCATTTTTTTATTATGTCAGAATGTATTTTTTTTGTTTACTCTCTCTCTCTCTCTCTTTAAATTTATTAATAATTTTTTAATTAATCTTTTGTTTTAGAGTTTTTATAATATGTTCTTGCCCCACAATTTGAGAAACGCTGCTCCAGACGAATAATCCATGCCCTTGCGTGTTAAATTGAACTGGAATTCTAAGTCTTCAATGAAGTAAAATGCGACAGGGTGAGACCGTGGATATAGCTTACATTAGTTTTATATCTGTAGTATAGTGTTTTTTTTTTTTGTGCTTTGATAGTTCGAAAAAAATGTTCTTTTTTGTAATTTTTTTAATTGGTTTTTCTAATTTGCTTTAATTGCAGAAGTTAGTCTCGACACAGTATCTTCGTCGATTCTAAAGCTGAAAAAGAATTTGTACAATCAATTTGAATTCATATACGAGTAATATCACGTAACAACTGGTTTGAACCAGATTTTCAAACAAAATTAGATTTTGTTGACTAGGTTATTATCTTCTCAAGTTTCAAGGTCACACGCACTCGGTGTTCCGAGACATTTTTTATTATTAAGTAAGCGACCTTTAACTCGCATCACTCCATCATTAAAACAAAGAACTTTTCTAGAATTTGGAGATTTCTGGAAAAACCGATTTTAATATCGATTACAATACGCTCATTTTCTGAAGTATCATGTTTCATCAATATTTACAACAAAACAAAGAGTTAAATGAAAAATATAAATAGGATATATGGAAAAAAGATTAAGTGTCGATTAAGATATAATTTATATTCCAGTTAAAAAAAAGCTTTTCTTAGTACAGTTTTGAAATAAATGGGAACTTAAGCAATTTTCTTTTTCTTGTAAAATCGTTTGTTTTTTTTCCCGATAATATCTCGATGTACAAATGTTTTGCACTTAATTTTCCAAATATTTCTTTGTTTCACGCGTTACAGATAATGTTTTCCGAATTCTTTAAGAAAGAAAATTTCCTTTTTATTTCTGTGTCTTTTCGTTTTTCAGATGAATTAAAACTAAATTATTCTTTGTGTTCTTTTAATGAAAGAAACTTAACATTACACTAAACTGAACACATACACGCGCAAGCACGCACACGTATGTGTGTGTGGGCGTGATGAATCCCCAGCCCTTTTTATGTAAGTTATGGAAAACCTCCTGCCTAGTGCAACTCAGTTCACCTCTCGTATAACTACTTTGACTTCGACTTTCGCTCTCTTATTCCAACCACGTGGACAAACGGCTCTCTCTCACGATTGACGCCACTTGAAATAGGGCTCCACTCTAGTAATGGCTTGGGGTACAGAACGATTTGTTGAGTCCTTGGATTGTTGTTGTGTTGTTGACGTGTGCTTTTTATCCTGGGAATATATGAAATACAAGTGAAGAACAGAAAGCATACAATACAACAGAAACATTTACACATTTTTTAATTACAGATGATGATGATCCCAGCATATAACAAGAAGGTGTGCGCTGTTTTTCCTTTCCAGATGGGAATCCATTACAGGCCGACTCCTTTCCCGAAGAAGATGCAACCATGTCTTACTCGGAATTCGAACCCATTCGGTTACAAGCCGAGGGCCATAGCCACCATACTGGCTGGGCGACAGTCCTTGGATTAAACTCTACGATATAATAAATGGCTGCATTCTTCTTTATTGATATCGGTCACAAACACATCTGCTTAGAAGTACTCCAAAAAAAGTAATTACACAAAAAGATAAGATATGGATATATTTTTAATTGGAATTAAAATATCAGAATAATTTTAAAAATATATTTTGTTCGGATTTGCTCAGAAAATACATATAATTAATTTTTAATAAAAAATAATATAAAATCAACTTAAATTCGTCAAATGTTTATCATAGATTTAAAAATTACACATCAAATATAAAATATGAATTTTAAAGTATATAATTAGAACAGTGTTATCATTTTAATATTCAAGTTCTCATAAATTCAAAAACTATTGAGGAACGACCAGAAATTTTGAAACAAGTTATCAGTTTAATAAGAATTATTGAGCTATTTAGGAACTTATTAACTGAAGACTTCTGAAAAAATCTACAGTTTTAACTAAATAAAAATGTTTTGTAAATTTGCAATCAAAACTTTAATGGTCAGTATGTCTCAAGGATGAACAAAAGTACAAGGATATTTATGATTAATCTTCAGTTTTTAATTCATGTATGCGACACACAAAAGAGCTATGTTTGCAGTTAAAAACTATTTGATGAATCTTGAACATTCATTAGCATTTGAATTAATCTTGGATAAGAGCCTTTTGGATCACAAACAGCCAGTGTTAAATTAGTAACTCTCCAGGTCCTCAAGATGTTTTTCTTTTAAGAATACGGCTGACACAAGACCGAACATTCATCTCTCTTCGAAAAAATAACTAATTTTGATCAATAATCAAAGTTGTTATAGTTTAAGAGGGTTTACCCATGTAATAAATTCAAAAAATCAAAAAAAAAATTTTTTTTTCTTAAATTGTTTCTTTTACGTGTCTAGAATACGGATGTAAAGTGATTTTTTAAACTTTGAAGTCGTTGAAAAAAAGTAGGAGTTAGAAGAGCAGCTGTTCGGCGCGCTGAGTTAAGATTTTCATTGTTTTAAACGGATTTGAAACTTATAAAACGTGTTTTTCTCAAAACTGTGTTTTTCAAACTTTCCTCCATCATATCTCAAAAACGGTTTGACTGAATGACTTCAAATTTATCGGGTAGATTCAGCACAAATATACGCACAAAATGAACTACGATCGTTCCAAAATGCAAAATATTTCTATTTAAACATAACAAACAAATCATAACAAAACAAAAAAAACCATGAAATTCGAAACTTTTTCTTTAGAGGTCTACCGAAAATCTAATTTTTTTATATTTTCAATTGAGTATAATTCATTCAGTGCATTTACGCTTATAGATTAAAACATCGTTGATTTTCTTATTTCAGATAAACCAATCAGCCGAAATTATGAAGGAAGTGAGCGTCGATATTTTCGAGGCAGGTGTGTTGAGAGCGCTATAACTCACGTTCTATTGGATATTTTACGCTACAAATTTATATACATACTCTTAAAATTCATATAAATAAATGATAAAAAATGCAAAGTTCCATCATTTTACTGGTCGTCAAAAAGATTTTCCTAAAAATGCATAAAAAAACAGGCCGTCACATAGGTGAACCCTCTTAACGCTAGAAAGACTGGAATTTAGTAAATACCTACATTATCCAAAAGCAGTCAAAACGACAGCATTGTGAGAAAATAACTTATTATTATAAAAAAAGTCTAACAAACTGCGTCATCTATATATATATAAGACGCATTTGTTGTCTGTTTGTCTGTTCCCTCATAACTCAAGATCGAGACAACCAAATAACGAGAAATTTGCTACACGTGCACAAAATTACACGAGGAAGGTTCTTAAATAGGTTTGGCGTTCATAATTCCTTCCAAATTTTTTAAAATTTAATTTTTAAGTGATTTTCCAGTGTTATGACATCATATCATGTCACGTTTCTCAGTAAGTGGTCAATTTATACTTTACATGCAGTTTTTCAAGATTATTACATATTTTTACTGTAGCTATATTAATTACTTGGAATATTTATTCAATTTTTCTATTCTTTGATATTTAATTAGGTTTATTTTTCAAATAAATCATTTTTTTAAGGATTCAATTAAAATTTTGTTTTGTTGTTTTGGCAACATTTAGGTATTATCGCAGGATGTTTATGTGTGTGATTTTGCTTAAAAATTAGAACTTACAATTTCAGTATTTTTTCGGAAAATTTATTTATTTCTTTAGAATGCGAAGGTTATAATTTCGACAAACTAAAACTTCTTATTGATAATGTTATTTCAGTTCTTATTACTGTGATTAACATAAGTATAGTATTTCCGTTTTCGTTATCTGTTTTAGATAGCATGAAATTAATAATATTTTGCAACTTTATGTGTCTTTATTTTAACCTTTAAGGGTATACTATTGGCTTCAGTGTGGTGGCCGCGGTAGCCGAGTGGTATAGGCATCGGATCGTGGCTGGCTTTGTCACGAGTTCGAGCCCAGTACCACTAAAGACCCCCGTGTAGGGCAGCGATGCACGTTAAATCTGTCGAGAGCTGAAACGTCCTCCCGTTGGTGTGGTGTGGTAATTAGGAGAGGGGGGTGCCAGCTCAGGTGTCGTCCACGTCACTTGACCATGGTTCAAAATTACGTGGTCCGTCGCCAAAAGCCCTCGTGTAGCTGAACAGTGCGACGTTAATCTTCACTCACTCATCATTGGCTTCAGTGTATAAAATTGCCTTGCAGAAAATCAAACTTGGGTAATTATACTGCCCAAAAGAAAGCAGTGTTGGTAGTAATTACATATCAAACTGGAATAGGCATCAGAGAATGAGCAAAACAGACAAATGGCTTAAATACCTGTTGAGGAAGCAGGTAGTCGTAAGATAAATTATTTTTGATACTTATGTACTATCCTAACAATCTCCAATGTTCAAAATAACTTGCCAAGTTGGCAACCCCGATTTCGCATGTCATATATTTGCTGAATTGTGAGTGATGTGCTTCGTTTCAGATGTCGCCAATAGGTTGCGGTTATATGTAAGTACCATATTTTTTCAAATTATGCTTTTGCATTAATAGAGTTAGTTCAGTTCTTTTTAAGTCAGTTAATGTTAGTGTATTGTACTTAATTATTCAATTTATTTTTATGCTCGGGATATGTATTCTTTGCATAATTTTTTTGTTTAGTATTTACGCATTGCACAATCGCCACTGTTCAAGACAACTCGCCACTTTGGCAATCCCAACTTTGTATGCGTTGAATTGGCAATAATGTGCTTCATTTTGTATAATGTCACCAATAGGTTGCGATAATACATAAGTACCTTTAATTCTGTACATTACTATAACATTAGACGGGCCGCAACATACCAATTTGGCGTGATTTCAAAACCATGCCAAAAATGAGTATGTTGAGGAAGCAGGTAGTCGTAAGATAAATTATTTTTGTTACTTATTGTACTATCCTAACAATCTCCAACGTTCAAAATAACTTGCCAAGTTGGCAACCCCGATTTCGCATGTCATATATTTGCTGAATTGTGAGTGATGTGTTTCGTTTCAGATAATGTCGCCAATAGGTTGCGGTTATATGTAAGTACCATATTTTTTCAAATTATGCTTTTGCATTGATATAGTTCAGTTCTTTTTATGTCATTTAATGTTAGTATTGTACTTCATTTTTCAATTTATTTTTACGCTCGGGATATATATACTTCGGATAATTTTTTTATTTATTACTTACGTGTATTATTGCACAGTCGCCAACGTTCAAGACAACTCGCCACTTTGGCAATCCCAACTTTGTATGCGTTAAATTGGTAAACATGTGCTTCATTTTGTATAATGTCACCAATAGGTTGCGGTAGTACATAAGTACCTTTAATTCTGTACATTACTATAACATAAGACTGGCCACAACACCAATTTGGCGTGATTTTAAAATCATGCCAAAAATGAGTAGCCTACCAATATGAAATTATTATGAGTATTATCTTAGCCTGTTTTATCTTTCCCTCCTCTAATCCTTAATTAATTCAATATATAATTTTTGTTTTTTTATATTTTAGTACTTACATTTTTTTTGGCGATTATGTACTGCAAATATTTTTTTACACATTGCGATGTCTTTGGCAAAATTAATCAGTGGTATTTTCCTTAAATATGTTTTTTATCTGTTTTTGACAACTTTTAAAATTTTATTTGATGGTAGTCTGAAAGGCAAATAGCAAACTAAATATTTTACAGTATATATATTATGTTTGTACGAAAATGTTTATACTGATTTAATCAAAATATTGAGTCTTCTTTTATTTTTGATATCTTTTTAAGATTTTTTATGTTATAACTAGCTATACCTAGCTAAATGTTGCTGTGGCTCAGTCAGCTTTAAAAGACTGGTACACCATAAAATATGCCATGAAGCTTACAAAAGTAATAATACCCAAGAATTCAAACAAATCTATATCTATATCTATATATACATATAAGACGTATTTGTTTGTCTGTCTGTTTGTCTGTTTCCTTATAACTCAAGATCCAGACAACCAAATAACGTGAAATTTGGTACACATTCACAAAATTACATGGGGAAGGTTCTTATACAGGTTTCGTTCCATCCCAACCTCACTCTGGCCTCCTCTAGCCAAAAAGAGTGCTCCATGTGCAAGTTATGAGCCATGGGTTAATTTTAGAGAAAACTTTGCTAAACAAAAGCGGTAAGTAATTTGAATACTTCTTTGTTATATTTACTTTACTGCAAGCAAATACTGCAACATATATCACATTACTTACTACATTCCATTCCATTCCTTCATTCATAGGAAGGCATTGTCATTTTTTGCTACAGTCATTCCTCTGAGAAAAAGGGGGCGAGTATAGACGCAGACACCATGCTTTTCTCATGGGCAGTTGTATGTCGCCTGCTCTAGAGTGGGCAGACAGGAAATTATTTTTGTACACACTCCAAATGGAACTGCCAAAACTGTTGCCTATCACATTGCTTTAAGATAAATGTACCATTTTATTGCATGCAAATAAACAGTTTTGTAAGCTTCTACAGAAAAACTTTTTTTTTAACCCGGGCAAAGCCGGGTACTTGCAGCTAGTTATATACATAATTGTTTTTCTAATTCAAATTCAAAAGCAGTAAAAATGACTTCCCCGGGCAATCTAGTGTTAAATCATTATTGTGTGCCTTGACTCGGTATATAAATTTTATAAAATCTTGATATATATATATATATATATACTCATGTCAAAAAATTAAGGATAATTCAGAATCACACAGAAATTGAACTCTAAAATAAAAATTTCACCTGTAGAATTATCAAACACATCTTGAAGAAGAATATGCAAATTACAGAAAACTACCAGAAGGCGCGGATAGTACGTCACAATGACGAGAGTATAAGAGAGGGGTATATAAGGAATGGTGGCAAAGAAGTAAAATTGTTCACAAGCGCTTTAAAAGCTTTTCAGTGCAATAACCGCATAGTTATGGCACAAAGGAAGCATTTGGATAATTTTTTCACGTGGTAGAAATATTGGACGACTGGAATGTGGACGTACCCAGCTGGAACTTGGAATCGACCAGAGTGTCATCTCCAGGCTTTGGCAACGATTCCAAGATGATGGTAATGTGAGTAGATGTTACAGCACAGGTCGCCCTCGTGGTTACAACGCCGAATGAGGACCGGTATATATATTTGGCAGTTACTGCCAAAAGAAACAGACGGAGCACAGCATCAGACCTGTCTCGTCAGCTCTCTTCAGCTACCGGTACGACAGTTTCAAGGCAGACCATGTATAGACGCTAAGGACACATTGGTCTATATGCTCGTAAGCCTGTCAGATGTGATCCACTTACCGCAACTCACTGTCACCTGCGATTAACCTGGAGTAGAGAGCATGCATTGTGGGCACCACAACAGTGGTCTTGTGTGATGTTTTCTCCGACGAGTCCAGGTTTAGTTTGCATTTTGATTCTCACCGGACTTTAGTATGGAGAGCGCCAGGTACCCGTTACCACCAAGAGAACACCATTAAACGACACCGTTATGGTGGTGCAGGATGTCTCGTTTGGGGAGGAATTATTCTTGGTTCCACAACTGACCTGCATGCTCAGAGTTTAACGATGACAGGCCACATCTATCGGGATGTCATTTTGAAACAACATGTACGTTTGTTTCGGGGCGCCATGGATGCTGAATTTCTGTTTATGGATGACAACGCCCGTCCTCACCGTGCAAACATTGTAGACGAATGCCTTCAATTGGAGAATATCACCCGTGTAGATTGGCCAGCCTACTCACCGAACTTGAATCCAATAGAGTATGTGTGGGATATGCTTGGCCGATTAATTTGCAGCCCGTCAACCCCCTCCCACCTATCTACCGGAACTTAGGAGGGCATTGCTTGATGAGTGGTGTAATATTCTCCAGGATCAAATTGATAATTTGATACTCAGCATGCCTAGGCGTTGTAAGGCCTGTATTGCATCGTCCGGGAGACGTACTCCGTATTAACCATCATACTAACTATGTTACACTGTTTTTGTAAATAGGTTCTTTTTTTGAAATTTTCTCCAGGTAAAAATCGCAACTTTTATTAATTATGTCAAACATATAGCATCTTTTTTGCTCTTTACATTTTGTTTAATAAATAGACTTAACAAATAAGTAAAATTTGTTTTGCTTCTGTCTCTTTCTTTGCCTGAACTTCATTATCCTTAATTTATGGACATGAGTGTATATATATAATATATATATATATACATACACATCTATATTATATATATATATATATATATATATATATATATATATATATATATACAGATAAACTAATTTCACCTGTATTTAAATATTGGAATTTATTACAAATAATTGCAAATAAAAGAATTGAAGAGAGCTATCGCAATAAGATTTGTCGCTGGAAATTTTGTATTAATATATTCTGTCCACAAGATAAACATCAGATATCAGCATTTTAATGGCATGATAAAAATGAAAATTAAAACTATATCTTTCTTTTTGCTCGGTAGATACGCTCCTCCTAGAAAACAGCTCGAAAAATACATGTGACGTATGGTAAATTTCGGGATTGTTTCACAATTTTAAAAAATCATGTAAGTTGAAAAATCTTTAAACATTTTTCATCCGTGCAAAAAAAATAATAATACAGTTCATGTTAGATATTTATAAAAAAAATTCATTTTTATTACAAAAAATAAATTAAAACTTCTTGTACAGTTAAAATTCACAAAATCCATAAATACGAGTCCACTTGACTGAAAAAAGTCTAAATAATAGCTTTTTATTGTGTTGAAAGAATCTTCCGAGACAGCTTTGTATTAAGGTCTTCGCTTGAAAAACACGTTACGACAATCACAGAAATTTGACTTACGACTTACACAACTTGTGTTGTAGACGACTTTTTACTGGGAAATCGGATTAAGGAGCATTCAACTGAGATAGCAATTGATGCAGAATCTGCCGCGATATATTTTAATCTAGCTTTTTGATAAATGCTTTACTAAGCCGTAGACATACTGTCTGAACGCTATTACTGTCCATGAAAGCGCAGCATGCGTGATTCCTTCCTTTTTACTTAAAGGCAATGTTCCTGAAACGGGGCGGAGCGTTATAAACCCTACAAAGGGGGCGCGAGCGTATTGAAGTCGAAAACAAAAGTTTATTTTGAAAAAAATTATTTATTTACTGAAAGTAAACAGACAAAATACATTCTGACATAATAAGAAATAAATACACATTTACACTGATATAATATACTTATAAATATATTAATAAGCCATGTACTTTATAATTAATGTATGATAATACTAAGTTAAGAATAAGTTTAATAATTACCAGTTACCCCATGGGTTTGTCATATGTAAAATTATATGCAAAAATTAACACTAATCTTGATAATTTGTACGGTTTATAATTGGTCCCTAAAATGCCGATTAAGAATTACGTGATTCGCCCCTCCCCAATGCCGCCGGTTAACACGTAGGCGAGCGTATGCGGTGTATTGGGAGTAGAAAAAGAGTAAATAAGCAAATCCTCTGAAATAAATAAACCTTTCACAAACACGGTTAAGATCAATTTATTGCATTCCAAAGCCTTCGGAATAATTTTTATCGATAGCAGTGTACAGAAAAAAATCGTACTCTGCAAAGGTGTGTATATATACGTCCACGGCGATTAACGCACTGGATGAGCGAGACGTTTATACACTATTTATATTTGAATTCAATAGATTGTTATTGTATAGGAGGGCGATGAAAATTATGATTGAAAATTGGGTCGCAAATATTGAATTTATTTAAAAATTATGCAGAACGAGTGATAGAAGAAAACGTTTTGTAGAAATGCAACTGAAGTTAAGCTTTTTTTATTGTATGTTTATGATTATTTAATAATGTTTCCCTAAACATAGACATATGGTTGTGTTTCATCGATTTTTTTACCATATTTTATTCAATAATATTTATTGTCTATCACTCAATTATATTCAAATGGCATTTTTATTTTTAGACTAAAAAAACCCTGAAAAAGTTTCTAACTTACTAAAACATACTAACTAAAAAAGATTAATAATTTTATTATAGTCATTTAAAAAATTTTAGAAAGAGATGTTTCATTTTTTTAAAAAATATATATAAATACTATAAATGAAATTATTTTTAAAACGATGATAAAAGCTGCTTTTTCTCTCGTCATTCTTTTCAGTCAAATTACACTCTCAATCTATTTGGTACTAATATTAAAAAATGGAATGGTTTTAGACTTCCTGTTAGATGCATTTGAAAGCTATAAAAACAAATTCAGAATATTGTATTGTGTGTGTGTGTGTGATCTAACATCCCTCCATTATTTTTATTTTTGCCAATGCTCGATTCCCAAATATTTATTATATTTTGAAAAAAATATATATCTTGTATCTCTCTGGATGTATATCTATCGATCTAATACTTATACATGTATGTGTGTGTGTTGCTGTCTAACTTTAAAACTTTTTTTACATCTTAAGTCAAAAAGGAACTGAAATACAGCGATGTAAAATCAATCAACCTGACAATATTTGTCGAATTGAATTATTTTTATGTTATGCGTAAAAATAGTCACAAATACTTAAAACTGCTTAATTTACCCATAAAATGCTCAATGCAATGCTTTTACAAAATTGTCTGTCGAATTCGACAATAATATAAATGAGTCATTGTCCACGTTTCAAGCGTTTTGCATGAATAAGTTTGATACTTCTGGCAGTAAAAAATGAGTCACTTTCGATGATGCAAAGTTGTTTTGGAAATGAAAAGTGCGACTTCGATATAATATTGCATTTGATAACTTCAGGAAATGAAGCTTAATACGTATTTCTTTTTCATCTATAATCTTTCATAGAAATTTAGCTCTAGAACGTCCGGGATTTCGATTAACCTTAAACGTACACCGGTGTCGTTTAGACACCACTATATACAAATTAGAAAATTATTGTAATAAAACTAAATAATTTTGCTGGACTACTATTCAGTAAGGTTTATTTTTAAGGCTTTTTAACATTATTCCATGTAATTGTCATGTATTAGGACCCTTTATATCGGGGTGGGCAAACTTTTACGCGGTATGGTCAACTTTTAATTTTTTTAAAGTGTTGCGGTTCTTTCAGTGGTGTAGGTGTGGTTAACTACAAAAAAACCTCGACAATATTTATATTTTAACAATAATAAATACAGAATATACACTTACCTACATAATTACAATAAAAAAACTTACTCTTTTAAAATCACGTTTTAAACAGAAAGCGAGATTCAAACAAAATAATTAATGCTTGAAAATGCAGATTTACACAAATCGGTAGTGCAAGAGAATGATGTTAAACAAAATGCAGCTCTTTTTAAATTAGGATACTTTACTTCGTCTATCAACCAATGTACAGGGTGTCCAGAAAAAGACTCCCTGATTTCAAAATTAAATATCTCGAAAACAAAGATCGATACAGGAATGCAGTAAACGGTATGTTTATTGTGAAAGCTGTAAGAATTTATACAGCAGTTTGAAATAATACTAGTTACAAAAGCTGCAAATAGATGGCGCTGTAATCGTCCTACGTAATGCCTAGTATAAATAGTGATCCGAAGCCCAGAGCGATCAGTTTTGAGCTCTTCACTTATCGATTCACGGGATGGACGGACGTTCACCCAGCCCCGGAAATGCATTCATGGACTTGTACTACTCAAGCACCCAGGCCATGATCAGGAGAAAGGAGGAGATGGTAAGTGAGCTTAAAACCCTCCCACCATGTACTATCTCAGATTGCCAGGATCATAAGATTCCCTCTACCTCGGTAGAAGAGGAAATTAATTTTGTTCCCTCCCCTCCTATTATTGAAAATAAGATTGAAAATAAAAATAAAACCAATAGCAAATCTAAGAAAAAATTTAGCAAAAAGCGTAAACAGAAAGGTAAGGATTCTACGGAGGAGTTTATCTTTCCCAAAAAGACGGCCAGACCGATCTCTCCTACCTCTACCCAGGACCCCATAGAAACTAACAATAGTTTCTCCGATCTTGAACAGGATGTCGAGCATCCTCCTCCGATTGAAAAAGTAACTACTGAAGTAGTTACACCTAAGATTCCTCCCCTCCCCCCACCCTATAATGCTTAAAATTAAAAAGAATTTCAGAGAGCAAATTAAACGCATCTCTGAAAAATTCCCTAATTTACGAAACAGAATTGTTAATGACGTCGTAAAAATGTTCTCCACAGACCCCGAAGAATACAGAAACCTTAAACACTTTTTAGAGATGGATAATGATTTCGAATTTTACATTCTTAAACGCCAAAAAGATAAACCAATTAAAGCCGTTATTAAAGGCCTCCCTAATTCTTCTTTAATTACTGATATCACAAATGACTTAAAATTAATCGGATTCAATATAGATAGCTGCACGCAACTAATCTCCAAAAGAACTAAAAAATCCCTCCCATATTTTCTAATTACTCTACCAAGAAACGATTTAAATAGTAAAATTTTTGACATCAAAAAGTTGGGTTATTTGCAGGTGAAAGTAGAAGGTTACCTCGTTAGAGGAATAACCCAATGCTTCAACTGCAATAACTTCTACCACACAGCCGCGAATTGTTTTATGAAACCAAGATGCCTTAAATGCGGTAAAGACCACGCCACTCGAAATTGTCACATCAAAGAACGGCAAGAGAACCCATTTTGTATCAACTGCCAGGACTTCGGTCACTCGGCATGTTACACAAAATGTCCCAAATTCCCCCAACCCAAAAAAGGTACTGCCTTTTCCGACCCGATCAAAAGAAAAAATTTTTCAAGCAAATGGACAAAAGAGGGAATTTCCTTCGCTAACGTTGTTAGCGGAGAAATACTCAGTCAGATCCCCTCCGAAACCGAAAACCTAACTGCAAATAAAAAGGAAGACTCTTCCAGTGGATTCCTTACCCAAGATAATAACAGTTCAGATTTTTCCCAAGTTTTGGAACTTTTTAATACAATCTCAAACCTCGTAAAGAAAAACCCCAAAATTCTCGACCTTCTCTCTAAATTTAAAACAGCAAATTCCGACGAAGAAAAAACCTGCCTTCTGGCAGAAGCTTTAATGAACAATATTTAAATTTCCCTATTATTCTTAATTGTAACTCTTATTTTTCTCCCCTTAACATTTTTAAAATTCTCTCAAATTAATCGAATTTCTCTCTTTTTTAAAATTTTAAAGTCACTTTCTATTTCAAAGTACATGATTTCAATCTTAAAAGCTCACTGCCATCCTCCAATCAACGATCGTTCCATAGCCAACGCCTCCTGCACTACCATTGGACCTCCTCCTCTGAAGTCACGCCCCTCTCTTCAAGCCCAAGTTTCCAAAACCATGAAAATCAGAGTCCCAGATAGAGGATAGAAGGATGCTGGCGCATCCTAGATTCCTGGTTACAAAATCATCCGACAATCAATCAGAGCGATCAGTTCCACTATTGAAGCGTGAAAGAGGTTAGCGTACCGAAGGAAGAGATTAAAACCATGTACTCCATTGAAGAACGCGTTTTTCTGGTGCTAGAGTACCACAGGTTACAAGAGAGTCCTACGGCAACAAGGCGCAGTTTTCAAGCACGATTTAATGTTCCAAAAGTACCCGATGCGAAAACCATTCGTACGCTCTTCGCGAAATTTCAACGAACAGGCAGCGTAACTGATGATCTAGAGGGGAATGTTCGCCGCAAGCAAACTGCAGTTACGCCTCAAAATGTCGCTACAGTTTCTGGAATTATTCAGCAAAATCCAATGTCATCCGTCCGTAGAACTGCATTTAAAGCTGGTTTGAAGCGTTCCAGCACGCAGAAAATACTGAGAAAGAGCCTACACATGTTTCCATTCAAAATTCAAACTCACCACGCCGTACCCGTACGAGCTGTGCAACAAAGGGATGACTTTGCTAATCAGATGCTTACAATGATTGATAGTGAAGGATTTGATGTTGGCTGCATCTGGTTTACAGATGAAGCACACTTACACCTGAATGGATTCGTGAATAAACAGAACTGGCGCTTTTGGGGTTCCGAAAATCCGTATTGGTGTGAAGTGAAACCCCTGTATTCTCCTAAAGTTACTGTGTGGGCTGCAGTATGTAGCAGAGGCATTATTGGCCCTTTTTCATTCGAGAAACGGTCACTAGTGAACGTTACGTTACAATTTTGGAACAATTTGTCTCCACACAGCAAGTGTTAGAGATTCGACCACGTACAGAATGGTTTATGCAAGATGGAGCCCGACCACATCGTACCGAACAAGTGTTTCGCTTTCTTGATGAATACTTCGGGAATCGAGTCATTGCTTTGGAATATCCCAAATTTACTGGTGCAGGCATGGATTGGCCTCCATATTCGCCGGATTTGACTCCCTGTGACTATTTTTTGTGGGCACATTGAAAGACATTGTCTACTCGAAGCATCCCGCCACGCTGGACGAGCTTGAATCGGCGATCTATGTGGCATGTGAATCCATTTCTGTTGAGACACTACGAAATGTGATGGCAAATTTCATCCTTCGTTTGCGCCACCTCTCTTGTGCCAATGGTGAACATTCTGAACACATTGTGATGTGATTTTTCGCAAAGAATGTTTTCTTACGATTATTTCATGTGAGCTGTACAGCGCCATCTGTTAGCACCTTTTGTAACTATTATTTCAAACTGCTGTATAAAATTCTTGCAGCTTTCACAATAAACATACCGTGTACTGCATTCCTCTATCGATCTTTGTTTTCGAGATATTTAATTTTGAAATCAGGGAGTCCTTTTCTGGACACCCTGTATGTCCTTAACACGTTCACTGCCGGGTGTCTTCTATCAAGAGAGAGGCGTAATATCAACACAAAAATCCAATCCAGCCGCAGCCTGAGCTGTGGGATGACGTGTCAGTAACCAATCCCGTGTAATTGCGGGAAGAGCTGGTCAACGTTATTTTCTCCTTTAGTCGGCGTGTGGAGGAAACCCATTTCCACGGCTGGCATCGCAGTGATCGCATCTTCCCTCCATAGTCGCATAGAATGTGTTAAGCGTCATTGTGTGCTTCCAATAATGCCACATGGGTCTACACATAGTCGCAAGCATTGTGAAGAGCTGATACTCTAGTCTAACGGGCGTTGGAGTTCCACAAATATGTTTATTTTAGTATGCGAGTCTTAGATCTTACGTGAAGGCGGTCACCCCAAAATGTCTTGGTAGTCTACCGGTCGATCGCGATCGACTTAATGCCCACCCTGGCTTTACATCATAAAAAACTGACCTTGACATTACTTTTCGCGAAGCTTGTTGGACCACTGTTTTGTCGCAAAACACATTTCGAGTCTCAAATCTACCAGGAACATTACTATTATGCGGTACCCATTCTGTGCCATAGCGACATATATATCAGGATTTACTGGAATATGATCAATTTCATCTGCACTTTCTTTAGATTCTTCGTAGTCACTTTCAATCAATCTAATGTCATCATCGGAATCTAAATTAGTGCAAGACAGTTAACCACTATCCGACTCACTCTCAGAAAGCTCTCGCAACAAGTTGGCAATTTTATTAGAGTTTACACCTTTTCTATGAGTTATTATTTCAGGGTGTATGGACAAGGTTCAAAAATCGAATGATTTTTTTTAATTAGCAGATAAAAGCAAATGCTATGTAACGAAACACCTAGACACACTGATTTTAGTACAATTGACTCATTTTCGCTGTAAACAAAATAACACTGCATTTAAGGCCAAATAAATATGCGATATCACTTCCGGAAGTTTGTTTTACTAATAGTATCTTCTTAGTGAACTATTGTTTGCTGAACTACAGCTATTTATAGTGATAAATTGTCTTGGTGCCGAAACGACAACAACGGACGTTCAGGGTATATTTAGTTATAAAATCTCTACTGATTAAGCTGGAACAACAAAACATTTTCTGTGTAATCACTATGAAAAATGATTAAAAGTCATGAAAAATTATCAAATGTTCTCCAAAATGCGGAAAGGAGAACAAACTAAACATACTCCAGTGTCCAAACGATACCAAAGGACGTTATAGTGTTAAATGCTTTGTATGTACCCTTTTATCAAACTTAAAAAAAATTTTCAACACTGTGCCTTTATAATTTAGATATATTTTTATGCACGCAATTTTTTACTTTCATATGAAAAATTAAACATTCATTTTGTATTATGATGGTATATGAAATTTGCAATATATTTTACACCTAAAATTCTTATGAGTTTCAAGAGAATAGAGTATTATTATAAAACATGTTTTAAAGTACATACACGTATGATTTTTAAATTTTATGACTTCCTCTAAGAGGCTTCCGATTCATGAAATATTAAATCCCAAAACATAAAACTGAAACAGATTCACCTACTCACTCATCACTAGATCTCTAGAACTATTAGATCTACAAACTTGCAATTTAGCATGCATGTTTCTTTTATTGAATTGAGATCCGCTAAGAACGATTTTTGCTTAAATCGGCTACCCAAGAGGGTCGAGAGTTACGGGGCGGGACTTAATAGATAAGAAAAATTTTCGTTTTCTCAAATACAGACCAATCGACTGAAAATTGGCAAGAATGTTTCTTTTTTTCACTGAAGATCCGCTTTGAACGAGTTTAAAAATTGACTTTAAAGGGGAATTCCAGAAGTTACAGGGGGTACAAAAAACAGGTCCAAAAATTACAGGTACAAAAAATAATTTCGTTTTCGAAATATTAGACCTTAAGTCTAAAATTTGGTAGACAAGTTGCTTTCGCTGAGTTGAAATCTAAGAGCGGGTGTTTCGGAAATTGACTCCCAAAGCGTTTGTGGGACATTATAGAGAGAAATTCTCGTTTTTGAACTATTAGACGTACATAACTGAAATTTGACAAGCGTATTTCTTTTGTTTAATGGAGATCAGTTAAGAGAATTATAGTTTTGTGGAAAAGCAACTCCAAGGAGGGGTTATTGGGGATAAATATACTTCCGTTTTAGAAATTAAAGTGCTGTCTATTTTTAATCAGGAAACGATGGCTATAAAGTATGTCTTTCTGTACATTTGAAAGCTTAATGCTAAGACTTAAATATCAATAACTTAACAAGTAATATAAATAAAAAATTTAAGTCAATTCCTACTTAGATTAACATAGAAAAATTTCATTTTAGCTACTTTCTATTAAGTACTAGTTACAATTAATATAAATATGTGTATACATATGACATAATCACAACAATAAGTGGTATTTAATTTTTATTAATTATCATTGAAGTATCGTATTGTCATCCAAAACAATCGTGTACATAAAATTTCAGATCAACTTAATGCTTTAAAACGCGAGAAAAAAACCTTTTCAAGTTTTAACACAAGTCGCCAAAAATTATGCCAACGTGGCTGTATTTGTAATTCTTTATATAATTAGTTTTAATGAATTAATTTTTATTAATTATAATTAAATTATTGTATTGTCATCCAAAATAATCATGATGTAAAATTCCAGCTCAATTGAGCGCTTTAAAATGTATTTAATTAACTATTGAAAACTCCACCAAGATAAATAAATAAATAAATAGTGTGAGCTAATAGTAGGAATTGAAAAACAATAAGTATAGTCATAAAACATTATGAAATACTCAGTGAAGCGGGCGAATAAAGTTTACTATTATTTCGTTAACTATCGATTGTTGAAACTGTATACGGTTTCTATTACTAATTAAAGTTTTGATATTACTTTGATAAATTTTGCAATTTATATTTTGTATTATATTTTACTCATACAATATATGCAATAATTGCATATCTTAAAATAGATATATTTCAAGCAAAAATCATTAGTATTTGTAATTTAGTAAGCATTACCTTTCCTGTATTAATTTTAAATCCTGCAATAATTCTTCAGGACACAGAATTATTCTTCTACAAAGTAACACATACTTCTACAGAATCATGTTTGCATATTAATACATCTGAATACTAAACATGCTGTCACAAAAATATAGTTATGTAAAGATAAAAATCAATCTAAAGGAGAACTTAGAAATATTTTTAATTATACAGTTGTGTACTTGAAGTCTTTCACATCAAAATATCACAATATAAAATTTAGTATGTCCTATAACATCAATTTTAAAAAAATTGTGAACGCCTTAGTCTTCGAATATTTCATTCAATTAGCATTTAATCTCACACAAGAATTTCGAATTTTGTGGTAAAATGTTCTAGAAAATCATCACGAATTATTATGCTTTTGCCTCCAAAACCTCGGTGTTGCTTGATATCTAAAAATATTATCTTTAATAATTTAAGCTGGATCATACAATAAAAAAACATTTGCAAGTCACCATAAAGACCTTTCATTTGTGACATCCCAGTATAGTCATGTACCGAAATAGATTCAAATTAATCAACTTTTCAAGAATAAAAGATTGAATGCTTATATACATGCATACGTAATTAAGTCTTTAAATCTATATTCCATTCAGTTCGGATAGTTTATTAGGTAGTTGGTCAGAAGGAGCACCTTGAATTTTTTATTACTTCTCATTTGACCATGACTTTACGACGATCACTTACAAAGAAACTGGTTGCGTGGATTATTGCAACCGCTGAGTGTGTGATAGTCAAGAGACAGCGGTGGCCTTCGAAAATGAGAGTTGATAGCTGAGATAACGAAACAGGTTTCTACGCCAACCATGTTTATATATATATATGCAGCATCTAAACAACATTTTCCATTACAGTGGTCAAGTCCCTTGTAAGAGGTAAGTGGGCTTTTCTTATGACGCTTGTAGCATCTTATAAGTCGGATGGATTGACAGAAAAGCGTTTAGATGCAATATGTAGAAGCGGATAAATTAAACTAATTTTATAAGTTATAATAAGAGGTTATTTGAGGTTCTTGTCTGACAGCCATTTTAATTTCATGAGCGTAATTCAAATACTTTGGGAATTCTCTGTTTTGCTAAATTAGTGTATTGATTCCATTGCAATAAAAAGCCTCTGAAAGAGAAAATAAATATTAAGTTTTCTTAAGTTTTACAGTATTTTCAAATGCCGGTGTTGAAATGATTTCCAAAACACCTTTATTTAATTTGTTTCCTCGTGTGATGAATGAGTGTTAATTCTCGTCTCCCGATAAAGCAACATGAGAGCTATTGGTGACCGACTTATCTTTCTCGGATGTATTTTATAACATTAAAACAATGCTTCTCAAACTTTTAATATATGCTACTCAATTTCTGATGATAACTTTCATCGTGCCCCCCTCCATGCAATGACAATGTATTGAATTCAATAATAATGTGCTTTGACGCTAAGGCTACAATGCGGCTTTAATTATAAACCGTACAAATTAACTAGATAAGTATTACATTTCGTATATGACAATCCTGTGGGGTAACTGATAAGTATAAAATTTGTTCTTAACTAATTATCGATGAAATACATTGTGAAATGCTAATACATTTATAAGTATATTATATCAGTGTAAATATGCATATAATTTTTTGTGTCAGAATATATTTTCTTTGCTTCCTTTCAGTAAATTAATACTTTTTAAAATAATCTTTTATTCGACTTTTCGATATGCTCTCCCTCCCTGGTACGATTACTACGCCCCCCCCCCAGTTTGAGAAACGCCGTATTAAAATGGAGAGATAAGCTTAGATTTGAGAAGAAAACAAATTTCTTGACTGCAGTTTTATGAATAAATATGCAAAAAAATTGCAATTTTCATATTTTTACAAGTTAGCATAGTATCTTAAAAGCGACGCATTGGAAACATTATAATTGAAGATTCTGCAGGTTGCAGTTTCATTTTCAACTCCATTTCTAGATTTCGAAAACTAACTTTTATTTTATCACATTCATTTTAGTGTTTCTATATTATTATAAGTACATAATGTAATAACACACTTCTTATAAAATTATCAAAAAAATAAATATCTTAAAGCATTTGATTCTTATTTAATTTAGATCAAAAGTCGGCAACCTATGACACACGGTACAAAATTCTCAGTGGCCCTCTGTACTACTCTACAAATTTGTCAAATTTTGTATGGTTGGAAGTTTATAAATTTGTAATGCACCTTCTTTTCAAACACGAAATCATGGACATTTAAGGTATCTGACTACGTTCGGAACCGTGATTTTGCAAAGCACATAAATGAATAATTTTCATGATATTTAGTGTCATTTAGATTAGAATATATGCATAAAATTGTTTTAAGGACATTTTGACAAAAAAAATTTATTTAAATATAATATTTTGGCAAAAAATTAACTTAGAACAATCTTTTTTCCAAATGTTCTCCTTTTGTGAGAAATGCTTCTATTATAATAATATTTTGCCTCAGACCTCTGTACAGAGGCTCAACTAGAATTTTTGAAATATAATACTTAGAAGTGGGTTTATTCATATCTTACGACAACATAGGGAAGCAATTTTAAGAAAAAAACGCCAATAATTATTTCAATTGGTGGTAACTCTGAAAATAATGTGAATTTTTCAAACATTCTAGTTGAACCTCTGTAGAGAGGTCTGAGCTATATACAAGCAAAATATTATTATAATAGATCTATTTTCACAAAAGGAGAACATTTGGAAAAAAAAAAATTATTCTCAGTTAATTTTTTGCCAAAATATTATATTTAAATAAATTTTTTTGTCAACATCTCCTTAAAACAATTCTATGCATGTATTCTAATCTGAGTGACACTAAATATAATGGAAATTATCCATTTATGCGCTTTTTTAGAATCACGGTTCCGAACGTAGTCGGATACCTTAAGGAATAACGAAAAAATCCGAAACATAACTCTACAGATAAATTTACAGCTATTTTGTAAATTATTGAATGTCATTGCTGGAGAGATTTAATTGTATGAAAAGGGAAAAGTACGTGTACTCTGTTTTCCACTTTTGGTTCTACATATCTAAAGTAAAAATTCCATCCTCATATAAAAAATATTTCCGAGTTCACAAATAAATTGTTTAACCGCTGAATGTTACGAATCGTGTCAAATCGAAAGTCACAAATAATAAAACCCTTGATTTTGCGATATGAAATAGAGCGGTGCAAACACTAGGCTCGCATTAAATTTTGTAAAGGGTGTTTTTTTTAGAGGTATAGAACTTTAAATTGCAATAAAACAACGATGTATTATTCGATTGACATGAATTTTTTTATTCAAAAGATAATCTTGTGGCATTACATTTGAAATATAATTTCTGGCATAGGACTGCCACGGCTGGCTTGGATGTAGTCCAATCTCGACGTCCAATTTTCGATGACTTTTTCCAATATTTGTGGCCATATATCGGCAATAACACGGCGAATGTTGTCTTCCAAATGGTCAAGCGTCTGTGGCTTATCCGCATAGACCAATAACTTTACATAGCCCCACAGAAAATAGTCTAGCGGTGTTAAATCACAAGATCTTGGAGGCCAATTCACAGGTCCAAAACGTGAAATTAGGCGGTCACCAAATTGTTCAATAAATCGATTGTGGCACGATGACATGTTGCGCCGTCTTGTTGCAACCATAGCCCTGGACATCATGATTGTTCAATTCAGGAATGAAAAGTTAGTAATCATGGCTCTATACCGATCACCATTGACTGTAACGTTGTGGCTTTCATCGTTTTTGAAGAAGGATTCCACCAGCCCATAAAGCGCACGAAACAGTCAGTTTTTCTGGATGTAACGGTGTTTCGACATACACTTGTGGATTAGCTTCACTCCAAATGCTGCATTTTTGTTTGTTGACGTAGCCATTCAACCAGAAGTGCGCTTCATCGCTAAACAAAATTCGCTTATGAAAATCGGGAACAACGGCAATCTCGTTTTGGGCCCATTCGACGAATCTACGCCTTGCTTGATCATATTTAAAATGTAATGCCACAAGATTATCTTTCGAATAAAAAAAATTCATGTCAATCGAATAATAATACATCGTTGTTTTATTGCAATTTTAAGTTCTATACCTCTAAAAAACACCCTTTATTACTAGTTGTCTATTTCTTATTTTAACAAATGAGTTTAAAAATACATGATATATGTACAATTTTAATTTTTTTTTATTTTTATCGAAGAAATAGTTAGATTTTATGCTATTTATTTTTAAGAAATACCTTTAAATGATGCAAAATTAATATACAATAAACTAAATCGATATTATTTACATCTGTTCTCTAGTCCTACATACATTATCACGGGAATTGAATTGTTTAAATTGTGTCCTACTGTGTTGCACTCTGAATCATATTAGTTTGGCACGCCACAGATAAAAGGTTGACGAGATCCTTGATTTAGACAATAGTAATTAATGATAATTAAAAATATGTTTTGACGAAAAGTTTTTATTAATGTCTTGGAGTTTTGGAGTTTCAAATATTTTCATCAATTTATTTATAAAAACGACTCAAATCTTCTAACATATTCATAACAATGGAATAAGTTAAATAAGAAATTTGTAACGGATAAGTAAAGGAAATTTGAAACAATGTATTATTCTTATCAATCTGATTTTAAGAATGAAATAAAACTATATGCACAACCCGAAAAAAATTTTCTAAGTAATAATAGTTCGTTCATGATTTAATTTGGTGTTGAGATGGATAGAGAGTAATATCTAAATCAGAATGAAGTATTAAATACTGCATAATTAAAAAGGAGACTTTTTTAAGGTATCCGACTACTTTAAAACTGAATTTTACCAAAAATTGACAAATTCTGTTTTATGATTTTATTTTATAGGTCACTTTATTTGCTTTATAAAAATACCACGTTTATTATTTGCCGTTGACCAGATAGTAATAGCAGATGCCATTACTTTAAGCAAGATGTCAATCTTTAAAACGCGTTTTATTCAAAATGTGTTTTCTTCCTTTTTTTTTTTTTTTTTTTTGAAAATGCTCGAACAGGGGTAGCGATTGCTCAAAATGTTTTGAAAATAATTAAGTGAAATTTTTTGTCTATGTTCTGTATAATAATAGAGATGTGTTAACTTTTAGATTTATCATTCACTGCTTTATTGCAAAGTTTACAGTTCCTTATTTGAATATAATCATTGTTTTTTAAGCAGTTTCATATAATAATTAAGGTAAAGGGCTCTAGTTTTTGTACAAACTAAAATATTTCTCATCACGAAGGCCATTTCAAAAATTAATAATATAGCAACATATCATAATAGAAAAATTGAAAATTTGTTCATAAACTTTTAGTACAGAATGGGCCAAGTTTATGTTATTTTTTGTAAGTTTTTACCATTTTTTCCCCATTTTAGTAAAAATAATTTCTTTTTCTCTTCTCAATTTTAGCATATTTTTCTTAAAATGTACTAAATGAATCTAAAAAAAAAAAAAAAAAATCCGCATATTTCCATTCCAGGTATCCGACAACATTTAGCAAAAGCGTATAAATGGATAATATTTATGATATTTAGTGTCACTTAGATTAGAAAATGCATATAAAATTGTTTTAAGAATAGTATTTCAATAAAAAATTATTTAAGTACAATATTTTGACAAAAAATGAACATAGAATGACCCATTTTCAAAATATTCTCTTTTTGTGAAAAATGCTTCTATTGTATAATATTTTGCCTGTATATAGCTCAAACCTCTGTACAGAAGCTCAAGTAGAATTTTTTTGAAATATATAACTTAGAAGTGGGTTTATCCATGTTTTACGACAACAAATGGGTGAAATTTTAAGAAAAAAACGCTGATAATTATTTCAATGGGTTGTAACTCAAAATAATGTGAATTTTTCAAAAATCGTAGTTGAGCCTCTGTACAGAGGTCTGCGCTATATACGGGCAAAATATTATTACAATAGGAGCATTTTTCACAAGAGAAGAACATTTTGATAAAAAGGTTATTCTAAGTTAATTTTTTGCCGAAATATTGTATTAAAAATTTTTTTTGTCCAAATGTCCTTAAAACAATATTTTATACATGTATTCTAATCCAAGAGACGCTAAATATCATGAAAATTATCCATTTATGTTCTTTTTAAAATCCCGGTTCCGAACGTAGTCGAATACCTTAAGAAAAGTTGTCGCGAGTAGTCAGGTACCTTAAAAGATTAAAATAACTTTAAATCATCAATGTATGAAAAGATATGCAAAAGTAAATGTATAACTTATGCAGTTTTCGAATAAGCGGAGGATTCGTAGCATTAATTATGCCACACCTTCTTAATTTTTAGAAATTATTTACCTGCTGAAGGTTCACCGCACTTGTGACACAATTTCCATTTTATGATTTATAACATCTGTCTTACAAACCCTGGAGCCATCGCTTCGAAATGAAGGCAAGAAATATGTGGAGAAATAATTTACTGTAAACTTGTTAGATTGCTTTTTTAACCCGTTTAAAGTTTTAAAATTTTAATTAAAATGAAAACTATAATTGTATTAAAATGGGAAAATCTATTGCATATTGCAAAAGGAATTAAATCATTTTTTAACTATAAGAGATTGCTAAGAAAACTTTCTTGGGACTCCAGTTTGAAATATTTCTGATAGATAGGCTTTTGCTAATCTAATTTTCTTTCTGAGATGAATACTCACAAAAAGTGTATGTAATTTATTTCACAGTTATTTCTGTTCTTAAGCAAAATATTAATTTTAAGTTAATGATTAATTAACTATTTTGTTTTAAAATGTATGAAGAGAAGAGTAAAACTTAACTTCTGGGATTCATTTCTGTATTTTATTTTGATGACTGCTAAAGAGAGTATGGAAATTTATTCTGGTGTCATATATATTATATATATATATATAATGAACTTAAAAGAATTATAAAAAAAATTAGAGTCGCCTATCCGGTATAGTGTTTAGCGAAGCTGACTGCTGTGTCGTAAGGCATGGGTTCGAATCTTGGAGAAGACATGGATGTTTGTAAATGTATAGTGCCTCTGCGGTATGAGGGTACTCTAAATAGCCATTCAGCCGCAAGTCCTCTCGTGAGGTTGGTGGAAGAGTAAGAGAGGTGAGAGGCCCATGTCCTCCCCAGAGTGTTCTCTCTAAACTGGGTTAGAACCGAGCGAAATCGTACTGTCACCTGTAAGGTGTTCAAGGCTACGAACACACAGTGACAGGTGTACATCTAGAAATCCAACTTGTCTCAAGCTCTGGCAACTTTCCTTCGGGAAGGACAAGACAACAAAAAATTAGACAAAACGAAAATATCAACTTTAATTTATTTTATTTGACACATTCTTTTATAACTTCTATTTTTTACTAATATTCCTATAATAAATAATACTCTACGCAGTTACAGAATCATTGGTCTTAATATGAAAATTCAGTGTCTGCACACATGGTGGCTGCGGTAGCGGAGTGGTCAAGGTATCGGATCGTTTCCTGCCTTGTCACGAGCTCGAGCCCAGTACCTCTAAAGACTCGCCGTGTAGGGCAACGATGCCGGTTAAATCTGTCGAGAGCTGAAACGTCCTCCCGTCGGTGTGGTAGCTAGGAGAGGGCGTGCCAGCTCAGGTGTCGTCCCCGTCACATGACAATGATTCAAAATTACGTGGTCCGTCGCCAAAAGCTCTCGTGTAGCTGAACATAATATTCATTCTCTCAGTGTCTACGTGATACGTTTCATATTTTTATCAACCACACAAAAGATCGGAAGTAAAATTATATGAATTCCATGTAGTGTTGTTCAAAGTAAAAATAAGAAGCATTGGAGAAATGTTTTTTTTAAATATAAACAATTAAGATTGAATAAAAAGAAAAAAATCAATCACTTTACTAGAACACAATGCCCATTGTGACTGAAGAAAGGAGGATTATTCATAGTTTCCTTAGTTTCATTGCTCATAATTTCATAAAATAAAATTGAAAATCTTCTTTTGTTCAAATTATTTACAGACTCTTTGACAAAAGACTCATATTTCCTTGATGACATTTCGAAACAATAGTAATAATTCATATCTATCTACTGTTCTTCGAAAGCCCAGTTATGTATATATATAATCTTCTATTCAAGCTACAATTGAAATATTGATAACTTTTCATGTTGAAACATAAATTCAGTTCGGTATAATCTGATAAATTTGCATTAATTTATAAAATGTTAATTTAATATTCAAAATAAAACTCTTCTTTATGCTCTTGGTGGGTTTCGTACCCTCCCCCTTTTTTTAGATGGAAGCTGCAACTCAGATTTAGTGCTTCGTAAGTTTACTATTGTTTTTCTTCCTTAAAATTAACTGGCGGATGGGTAAAATGTGTCAAATTAAACGATTTTCGTTTGATGAATTTTTAAAAATTATTTTAATGAATTGGTTTCAGAGTGGTAATTTTTAACTAATAAACTTGACTTTCCTCCACTAGTAGTATTTAGTAGTAACTATGCTTTTCACGTGTGGCGAAAATTTATATTTATAGCAGAAAAAAATGAAAATAATAATAAAAAATAAACTATATATGTACTTGAAATTCGTGTTACAATTAAAAAATAATTCGAAATTTTCTGTTTAATGTCACAAAGTTTTCAATTACATTCCTTAAAAAATAACAGTTACAAAATGAATTTTTACCAAATACCAACACAAAAGAAAGACATATTCTGTTCTAAAATGGAAGATTCTTTTATTTTTCGATCGGACAAACACAACAAATCCTCGTCTTTTTATCTCGTCTCGGGTAAAAACGTATTATTTTAGCAATTCTATTTCCTGAAATTCAATTTTGTATTGTATAGGGTGTTTTTTTAGAGGTATAGAACTTTAAATTGCAATAAAACAACGATGTATTATTCGATTGACATGAATTTTTTTTTATTCGAAAGATAATCTTGTGGCATTACATTTTAAATATGATTTCTGGCATAGGACTGCCACGGCTGGCTCGGATGTAGTCCAATCTGGACGTCCAATTTTCGATGACTTTTTCGAACATTTGTGGCCGTATATCGTATACCGTCTTGTTGGAACCACAGCTGCTGGACATCATGATTGTTCAATTCAGGAATGAAAAAGTTAGTAATCATGGCTCTATACCGATCACCATTGACTGTAACGTTGTGGCCTTCATCGTTTTTGAAGAAGTGGACGTAGTGCGCGATACGTATTCCTCACAGAACCATTATTTTCGAAATAAAATTGCACAATTTGAAAGCGTTGTTCAGGCGTGAGTCTATTCATGATGAATTACTAAACCAAACTTAGAATAAATCACTTGGCAGCTGTTAAATCGGTAGCCATCTTGGAAAGTAATGCCAACTTAAACTTCTATACCTGGAAAAAAACACTCTATAGAAATAATAGTTTGTTTGTTACGTCTCTTTGAAAAAAAAAGAAACTTATTTTAAAATAGGAATTGTGATGCTCTCTTTTTTAACTAAGGATGATATTCTCCAGAAAGAATAAGATCATATCTCTTTCCTAATTGTTTCTTTGCTTCAGAAAATATTTTTTCCCATAGAAATAATATTTGTTATTATATTCAAATGACATACTATTATGCAGAGAAAGGTTTCTCACTTTAATGGATGGTGCTTTTATTTTCTTTCTATATTTTCCCAAAATATACCGAAACAATTCATTTTAAATGTTCAAAGGGACCCAAATCTACTTTTTATCCTATTGAATAGGTTTTCTGAAGGCCGTATCACACATACATTTTTTGTCTAACCTTTTCGCCAATTTTCGTCAAATCTGAGGATGAAAGGTTGCCGTAAGCAAAACGACATACTCTGACGTCAACAGCGCTCTTTCTCTACATTGAAAAATCATTCGTTGATTTTTTTTTTTTTTTGCTTTGGAAAACGAACATCCAACATTATTACTTTTATTTCGTTCGCGCTTTTATTGATGGGCGTAAACAAAAATGAAGCACCATTCTGTTTAAAAGATTATACGCCGTTAAAATATGAAGCACCATTAAAATATTATACACCATATATGATGCGTTTGACGAGACCGAAGCCGCCATCTTGTTTATGACGTAGGGCGCCGAAGAATCCCATTGGCTAGAATTTCAGGCAACTTATTTGGAACAACTTTTTCAGCTCACTGGGAAAAAGTTGTTTGGAGCCGTTGATGTGGCAACTAGGTAGAAATTGCTCGAAGTTGATTGCAGAATCGCTCGGCCCTAAGTCTAAGTCTAAGTGATAAGGCCCTAAGTCTGTTTTTTTTCACTGAGCAAATTCCTCACCTTTGAAAAATATATAAAATGTCATTTTTTATTTTAAATCATTATAACCATTCATTCCATTAGAAATTCATGAGTATGAAGTATATTACTTTAGATCTGATAAATATTGATATCTAACCTGCTTGAAAAGAAGCAATGCATATAAACCACTTTTTTACACTATAAATAGACATACATAATTACACATAAATTATTTTTTACACTGAAATAAAGATGTTACACTTGTGTTCAAAACTGCGATATCATTTAATTTTAGTTAAGGATCCACAAAAAGTATTGGGTTATGAAAACAGGCAGTATAAAGATTAATAAAATAACAAAAAAATGCATGCAATAGCTATGACACACACGCATAATCATGTGTACTGCTCATTAGAGCAAGATAATTATAAAAGAGGTTACACGAAAGAACAATAAATAAATTAATAGGATTCTCTCTTACAAAATTAAACGTGACATCATGAATTTAACTTGCAAATGAAAAGATTTATGAGTCCCTGTGGTAGGCTGTCCTATTACTCCAGCGGCGCTGATAAGTGATGTTTGATGGCACTTAGGAAAGAGAAGACTACTTACAATTGTCCTCTCTGAACATGTCAAACATTCTTTACAGAGATGAGGACTGTAGATCTGGATAGGCACACCAATCAAAAAATATCCTCACTTGTCAGAAGTTCGTTGATTAGATGATGACTATGTGGACGCGAGCGCCGTCAGTTGCAACATTTAAATCAACTGCAGCCCTTAAACAGAATATGCTTCTCGTATCTTACAACTGTTTCAGTGCAGTTGTCAGTGACACGAAAATATTTTTGCTACTGTTCCATATGCCCACACCATTAGATCTTTGCTGCTATACCGTTTCTTTCACTGTTTTTGAAACACATTTAGCGGGTCTCTGGTTTTTTCAAACGAAAGGTAATATGAAAAACAGGGGTTAGATAGAACTTGAATTCCTAAGTGAATAGAATCATTCCCCACTGATCCCTGCTCTCTGCTCAAAGCTAAACGGTTTCTTTTACAAGCAATCTCTCTTGCTCTATTTTTATCTCTCTTGCAGCTTTCTGTGAAAAAATTGATTAACATTTATAGATTCTGTTGGTTCTGAAACTCATGAAACTGGGATAATATTTCGCATTCATAAAACAACTCTCTGTAATCAACGAATATCGACGTTCATTGGTCATCGTGGCTCTTGGATAAATCCACTATATATATATATATATAAACTTCTATCAACGCATCTGGTCTCCTTAAACTGTCTCTATATTGCACACAAATCAGGGCATTACATTAAGGTCTCTAGTATTCTTCATATGTACCTTTTGTACATGATTGTTGATTTCATTAGTTGTCGGTAATTTCGTTCACAATATCCAGAAGAGTCTAGCAATGTCTAATAGAAAAAGTTTACCCAACTCGTTCATATGGCTGTCAATTGGATGGATTGAAATGGGATAACCAAAGCTGATGCTGCTAGACGTCTCGTCCAGTGTAGTTCGACGACTGTGGGATCCGTTTAAATGAGAAGATTCTGCTTCTAGAAGACGTGTTCGTGGTCATAGGCTCCTAAAGGGGTTCCTATCAACCCTAGGGTGTCTTTGTGAATTCCGAGGGAGACCGTGGCAAATTAAAATTAATTTAACTGTGCGTGGAATACGTTAGGTAAATTGTCCACGCACCGTTAAAGTTAAGTTTAATATATTAAGGCTTAATATATAAAATAAGATATTTGTGACATCTTTCCATTGTTATATAAGTTTATATAAATAAGTTATAATTTTTACTTGTTTGAAGTAAAGCAGGGTATAGATAAATACACATAAAATACAAATAATGACAAGCTTTTACACGGTGAGGCCGAGATGATCACGGGTGCTGCCGTCTATCCAAGTTTAAATAGGTACAGAATCATTGAACAATTTTTTTTAATGTTTTACCGTCTAAAATACGGCAGTATAAGAGAATCGTGCATCTAGAGAGTCAACAGCTTAGCTCCGTTTTGTGCATGATCCCGAGTTGTGAAGTGAATGCAAAAATCTTTCTTAGTTTTAATCAGAAAGCCATATTATTCTTTATATGTTGCGTAACTATATTTGAGAAGCCCAGTGGCTGAATAGTTAGTACATCGCCCTTCCACATCACAGAGCCGAGGTTCAAACTCCGGGCTGGGCAAGGTTAACTCAGCCTTCAATTCCTTTCAGTGGAGTATGAGTAACAAGATTGCTTGGGAACTTAACACTGGGGGTTTCGCGTCAGACTGACCACCTGACCGGAGCATGACCGAGCACATGTACCTCAGGGACCAAGGTCGTGTATACTGAATTGGGCACAGTAGGTCTTGGTCTTCATGGGCTGTTGCACCACTGTGTTCAGTTAACTATATTTGAATACAAATGATGTCTTCTTGCTCATAAACTTATCTCAATCCAAGTTACACTTTTGTTAAAGTTAATATTTATTTTAAAAAAATCTTATATATTATTACCAATATGCTTTTCCCATTTTCAATCATTATTCAATAGTAGATCCATGGTCAAATTTTCGGTTTAGAATGGGTCCAATAAGATTGGAAACAACTGTTCTAGGTCAACCTCTAGTTATTTACAACACCTGCGGTAAACCATTATCTAGTTCTTACGCCTTATGATTCTTTCGTTTAATATTTAATAAATTGTAAATTATAAAAAGCGTTAAACGTTTGTGGAATCTTTGATGTGATAAATGGAATTTTCATTTTTTTATAGTGCGTGTCTCCATGATAAAATATTTGTGTTAGTTTCTACATATTTATATATAAAGTTTTGTAAAATTTATGTTTACAATTATTGATCCGAGACTAAAAAGAAGGAGCATTTTTCAAAAGTTTAAACTCTTGCCTCGGTAAAATAAAAAAGAGTTTTTAATTTAAGAGCAATTTGAATTCCTGTGACAGTTTTCTTTTTAAAAAGTCAGAGAAAGTGATATTTTTCAATATTCTAAAAATCTTTTTTTTTGTCTTTTATAAGGAAAGTGCCTTATAAAAGGCATAACATAAACATATTATAAATAAACGTTTTATGTAATTTAATTTTTTAAAGAAACGCATATCGATAAGAAATATGTAATCACTTTTGTAATAATGGAATTAGGCTAAGCCAGTGTTTCTCAAACTGTGGGGCGTGCCCGCCTAGGGGTGGCATGAAAACCCTGCAAGGGGGGCGCGAGCATATCGAAAAGTCGATAATAAAAGATTTCTTAAAAATTTATCAATTTACTAAAAAAGGAAGCAAAACAAAATATATTCTGAAAAAATAAAATACACCCTTTACTCTGATGCACTATACTTATAAATGTATCAGTACTGCATAATATATTTGATACTAAGTATCAATACTAAATTAAGAACAAGTTTAATAATTATTAGTGACTTTTCCATGGACTTATCATATACAAAATTTAATACTTATCTTGATAATTTTTACGGTTTATACTTAAGATCGTACTGTAAGCTTTAGCGTCAAAGTATTATACATTATTACTGCATTCAATACATTGTTATTGTACGGAAGGGGGCATGAAAATTATGATTGAAAATTGGGTCGCGAATATCAACAGTTTGAGAAGCACTGGGCTAAGCAATTGAAAAAAGCATTTGTTTCGGTAGAACTGTACAACAATAGAAAAACAACGCTTCTAGAAATGTTTTTAAAAATCAAATAATCTCTGTTGCAGACCAATAATGGCGCAAAAATAAGCAGCAAAGGTATAACTATATCTTTTTTATTATCTATTATTAGTTTATTCATTGTGAGTTTGTGTTTTGCGAATTAAAGTCTTAAAAAAGTCTGAGAGAGAAATCTTGGAAAATATTGTTAAGAATGACATTTCCAATCACTTTTGCGTGTTTGGCTATTTTGCTGTCTTGCTTCCCCATGATTGAACATTTTTTTTACCGGGAATTGCTTTTATACTACCTCAATTGTTCTCAATATAATATTAAGAGGACTGTATATGAAGATAGCTGCTGCTAACTTGAAGAAAACCAAGCAGTCTGGAATAATTTGCACTTGCAATCTGCAATCATTTGAAATTATATGTTACGAGTCAATTGATATTTTTCAGGCACCCCGACTCGTCAGCAATCCATTTGCCTACGCTTATACCAACAATCCTTTTTGTGGAAAGGAATTTCCTCCTATGAATCCGCATCCATAAAACATTTATCTCACATCTACATGCACTTAAAAGCCATGGAGATCAAAGTAAAAATAGTAAAACCTTCATACAATAAAACTTATCAGACACTACAACCAAAACCTTTGCAAGAGACACCAAGCGAAGCTTCTAGTGTCCTTTCAATAGCAAAACGTTTGAAACTGACTCTGGTGTACTTGAAATATATAAGCTTCTGAAAAGAGAAAATGCTAAATCAACAATCTTTTCGATTATTAAAGTGGAAGAAATCGTGTCTCGATCTTGATTGCTTTTTGATGTGATATACTTCAAGTCACTTAAAACAACAGAGCAAGAATCATTTTCCTAATCTGGCAAAAGAATCAAAATCAAGAACTAATGACCCGGGTAGGGTGCAGTATCTCTTTTTTCAGCACTCATTCCTACAACTCGAAATAAAAGAGTTGAATAACAAACATCTTTTACAACAAGATTCACAGCATCACTGGAACCTAAAATAAATTCTTCATAATAACGTTTTGCAACAAACCATCACACCATATTAAATAATTTAGCTAAGCAATACCGAACATCATTGCAGCCAGTATCAAACTTAAATATATACGATTCATGTTAAAAGAAAGATTTTCAATCATTAATGCTGCAAAATAGACAAGGCCAAGGCATCCTTCGAGACTTTACTCGGATCTATTTTTGTTTATAGTTTAATGTATTTTATGTTTTTGTCTTTAATCCTGACTGCGGCCTTTTATTTTTGAGTTACTAAGCAATATATAGATACATTTACGTCTTCCTAAGGTATAATGGACGTAACGCCTGGAAAAGGTATAAGTATGGATCAAAGTGACTCATTTAAAAGCCTTTGTTCCTTATATGAAGGTAAATGACTCAAAGTAAGCTTTACCAATTATGTGACTCTAGAAGTCCTCAAAGCAGGCTTTCCCATTTTTGTGACTAATGCGCCTAGTAATGGCCTTAGCCATTGTAATGACAATGATGCTTTAAAGAGACTCTAATCAGTTTGAGTCTGAATGGCTGTTGACGGCTCTTTTGATCGTGAATAATGGACATCGTAAGGAAACGAATGAGAGAGATTACGATACGGTTGATAAAATATGGAGCACGTGAAAATCTCATGAAAAAAAAAATTGACGGAGGTGGCGAATGACTTGAATGCTAATAAGCTCTTAATAAAGCATTTCTTCCTCAGTAAAATCTATTCCAATAGTATGTCGGGTATTTTAATTCAATAGTGTATACCAAAACAATAGTGAAAATTCGCAATAGCGCCTTTTTTATATTTACAAAAATAAAACGTTTAGGCTTTCAGTTTTATGTGTTTTTATTTTTAAGTACTTGTATGGTTTCTTAGGATTGTAAGTTCAAACAGTATTACACACACTCATCAATTTTCTCCTGCACTTTTATGTATACAGTTTCTGCTGAAGGGGATGGATTTAAGGTCGTATAATGCAAGCTTAACCTTACTTCGCTGCCGTGAATCGGTGACAACTTTAGACTTCCACTTGAGTCAAGTGACTTATATTTATATATATAGTCGGACCACTATTTAACGAAGTCACTAAATACTGAAAAAAAGTTTGTTATATGGAAAAATCGTTATATAGAGGTTCATCTTTCAATATACTTTATAACTCCACATAAAACAAATTTTAAATTCATAAACACTCTATATTTAAAAAAGTAACTATTCACTACACTTTGTGAATTAATATACAGTGGGACCTCTATTTAACGAAGTCGCTTAATCCTGAAAAAAAGTTCGTTATAAGGAAAATTCGTTATATAAAGGCTCATCTGTTAATATATTTCAAAAACCATATAAAACAAATGTTTAATTCATAAACACTATACATTGAAAAAAGTAATAATTTACAACTTTTTGTAAATTAATATCTATTTATTTTATATACATATTGCCCATCAAAAAAAAACTGCAGTGAAAACTAGAAAAAAATGACGAGGAATACACTGTGTTTTCAACATTAAGAAAATAATTTTACATTAAAATTAATGAATTTGAAGGATGTTTTCTAATTTAAACATATATTATTTTATTACTAAGCTACTAAAAAGTATTAAAAGAGAGAATAACTTGAAATGTCCAGAAATACTTCAAAAATAGGAAGGGAAAAAAATTGAATCACAAGAGGAAAAGTTCATTATATAAAAAATGCACTTCACTATTGGGAGGTTATTTTATACGAAGAAAATCGTGAAATGTTCTCAGTTCCAGAAAAAAGCTCACTATGTAGAAAAATTCGCAATATAGAGGTTCGTAATATGGAGGTTTGACTGTATATTTATTTTATATATAATCTTACCCATCGAGAAAAAAAAAGAAAAACTGCAAGGGAGACAAAAAAAAAGAAAAAATGTCGAAGAATACTCTTCTTTTATACCTTCCATATTTCTGAAGATGTTAGTTCAATAACTTGCCTTTCAGAATTATCAATTTCCATTATCTCAAAAATTGACAATTGTGTAGACTGTTTTAGAGTGCCACTGAAAATTGAGCTGCGTACCAATTCTGGTACTCGTGCCTTAGGTTGCCAAGGAACATCAAACCCTACAAATTTCATTAATCCTTTTTTTTGTGGCCTATATTATTGGAAAGCTTGCCACTAAATTTCAGATCTGATAACAAATTAGTTTTTACGATATTTGAAGTTTTCTCAGCTTACGTTTAGGCTTCCGTTTCATTTTAAAGTATCCCCCCCCCTCTTAAATTGAATCAATTAAAAAATTTTGAGCATCACAATCAACTCTTTCATTGTGAAATAATCATAAATTTCTTTTTTCATTATTAAAGTAATTTGCTGCTTAATTATGTTTTGAGTTTTTTTAAGTTCTCATAGTTACTTAATTAAAATTGATTTCAAAGCCAATTTTGGTTTTTAAAAATAGCTTACATAACTTAGAGGCTTTATCATTAGTTTTTTCGTGATGAGAAAATGCCATGGCCAAAACATTCTCAGGTTGCTATGAGAAACAATATTTCAAAGAATTGGAAGACTACTGAAATTATGTATCTAAAAATCAGCCCTCATCTGATACTGCAATTAGATTTCCGAATACAAACATTCTGAATTCGAGTATTACAGAAAATATTTTCATGTTGAGAAAATGCCATGGCCAAAATATTCTCAGGTTGCTATGAGAAACAATATTTCAAAGTGATAGAAGACTGCTGAAATGATGTTTCTAAAAATCAGCCCTCTCAGCTGATACTGCAATTAGACTTCCGAATACAAGCATTCTGAATTCAAGTATTACAGATAATATTTCCATGATGTACCTATAAAATACATTATAGTTAACATATTGTTGTACTATATTTTAGTATTTTAAAGTTGCTCAATAAAAACTTAAACTTGCTAAACTGCCCTAATTTTTATAACTTAAAAAAAGTTAAATTTTATGTACAAACCTGGTGATTTTTAGCTTAAGTTGTCCTTAATAAGCGTGTCCTTATTATTTTGTACATAAATTCTCTGTGTTTAAAAACTTTTGGGGAAATAATGTGTTAAGATTAGGCTGAATAACCTGTCGTTATATCAAATGCTATCAATAGTATGCGAAGATATATTTTGAATTAAAAAAAATATTTTTAGCCATATTTAATTAAAGTAGGATTTTAATGTAGAGCTTCTTAAGTTGGAAAATAACATACTAAAAAATTAGAGCTTTGTAAGCATTGTAAGATTTTCTTTACAACTTCACAAACTTTAAGTGTGTTTTTCTCAGATTTTTAATTTTGAAGATGTAAGTATTTTCTAATCCCGAAAGCTTTCTTTCTGTTTAAGATATATATAGAGAGAAAGCTTTTTTTAAATACTTCCAAACGTATGTTCTACAAAACATAGCATGAATTTGTACATATATATATAGGTCCGAGAGAGAGAGAGAGAGATCTAGTTATTTTTTAAAAAATATTCATGTTTTTTCCAGGTTTAGCAAGAAAAATAATTATTAAAAATCAATGAGGAAACAGATTTTCAAATTCATGTTAACGTCTGTTTGCTATAATCAAAGAAACAAAAATCACTTAAAATGCCTAAATCATTTTGAAAATTGAACATTTTATATAAGAGTTGAAAAAACTTCAAAAATTCTTAATTTTTTTAAATTTTCAGATAATGGTTGGTCAAACTGAATTTTTATACTCAGAATCAACTTAATAATATAATGTGAATATGAAACTTAAATAGTTTTTACTGTTACTGTGTCCAAAAAAACTTTCTGAAGGATGTGTGAAAATTTTAATGTGTAGCCTTAAATAAACTAACACGTTCAATTACTTATAATTTTAGCTAGATGTTATTTTTATTTGATATATTACTTTGTGAAACTTTTCATTTCATTTTTTTAAAAAAATGTGAATATATGCTGTACGAAATGCATGAATATTATTGCTTGTACATATATATGAATGTTTTTCGTTTTTCAGACGTGATCACAAACATATATAGTAGTTCAACATGTTGAAGACATTGGTTTTTATCCTTGTAAATATATATATATATATTGGTAACAAATATATATGTTGAAAAATTGTTAGTTTTTATCATTTTATTATATTCATAATTATTTTTAAAAGTATCACATTGTTTCATAACATTTTTTTTTAATTTTTTGTCAAATGTTTTTGCGAACCAATTTTTACCAGTATTGCTTAGTAAATAATTTTAACATCATTGTTATTGAGCTATTATATTCATATTTAGTATTTCAAAATATTTATTGAAAAGAGATTCTACGAAACTTAATGTTATTCATTAAAGAACTAAATATGTTTTATAACTATAACTATACGTAACTCACAAACTTTATTATTTTAACTATAGATGAGGAGAGTAGATATATTTCGTTAATTTTCAATTCTACATAAAAATTAGAGGATTAAACTAAATATATACCAAATGCTCTTTTATTCGATACGTTTAAATTTTCCTCGCTTTTGTAATTTTGTAAATTACACATTTTACAAATTTTTTGCTTAAGAAAGTTACACTTTTTTAAGAAATCTTGCTTTTCCTTTCGAAACATGACTGTTTAAAATTTGCCACCTTCTTTATTATCTTCAAATAGATCTTTATGTTGTAATGTATCATGTGATGAATTATTCTACCAAAGTGATTTTTGTGTATAATCATTTTAAAATTTCGAATCTTTTTCAAGTCTATTCTGAAAACAGATATGTAAATCAAAAATATAAAATAAACTATGCACACACAGTGAAACGTTTTCCGAAACAAATGGGCAGGAAAGAAGTCGATGTATATTTGCTGAAGCATTTTATCAATTGCACTGACAGCAGACCGATATGAGTCAAGAAGTACTTATTTATGTATTAGTGTAAGTTGTAAACTGCTTCTTACCCGAAACATTCTATAAATAGGGGTTAAAAAATTTAAAACTTGATACAAACCTAGGATGAAAAATCCTATTTATAAGTGCTATGTATAACGAATTAAAACTATAATAGTTTGAAATTCCATAAACAAATAGCAAAGTTAAAAATTTTATTACTCATATTTTAACTGTCAATCCCGAAAAATGACGGCGTACTTTGTTTTCACGTGAAACACATGATTTGTATTTAAATGCGTTTATAATAGTCAAACTTGTGAACAGTAATTAGTTTCATCACCAAATGCATGTATAGTAAGAAAAACACATCTCTTTGCCATAAAGAAAAAAAGAAATCCTTAAAAGGGGTATTTGCTTAATAAACCAATTTTATCCTTATTATTTTTGGAATTTCTCCCCCTCTGATTTATGTGTAATATGCGAACTATTTAAATATGAGGACTGATAAACATATTTTCTTAATAAAGAATTGCACGTGAATAAGTAAATTAATTTTAACTTCAAGAAGTTCATATTGTACGTTGTCTTTATTAAATTATCATAATCATTTTTCGTATAAAGTCCATTCATATAGGAGCTTTAATAATAATTATACAGGATATCCGAAAAGTATATCTACAATTTCAAAAATTCTCTCTAAAATTAAACAAATATTTTCACTTTTGGTTTTTTGTTTTCTACAAAGAAATGATTGTAGTTTCTGTTTAATGAAGCACAAACTAGATGGAGCAAAGTCCCCGTTTTTCGACATTTTCGTTTCAAAATGGCTTTACCACAAGAACATACGCAAGTTGTAGCATGGTTTACCGAATTTAAACCTGCAACACATGTACAGCGAAAACGGGGCCCCACCACATTGGAAGTAAAAAGAGTTCCCCAAGTGATGGATGGACCAATGGCCAGGCCATCTAGATCTCTAGACAAAACACCTTTAGACTTCTTGTAAGGATACGAGAAAAACATTGTTCACTCATCTGCAACTAGGGACACAGATGAAATTAAAAATCGAATAATTGTGGCCATTCAAACTGGGGATCTTGCAATGCTTCATAGAATGTGGCTAGAAATATATAGACTCGATGTGTTACACGCTACTTATGGTACGCAAGTTGAAATCGCGTAATAAAGCACTCTAAAAAAAATTTTTTTGCGGAATAAAATACTGTATGTGAATATCTTTATTTTATTTTTTATAATTAATATCTGAAAGTGTAGTTATATCTTTCAGACACACGCAGTATTTTAACTTCCTTATTTAGTTTAATCTTAAGAATTAATCCATATCCTGTTCTTAATGAGGGAGGAATAATAGATAGAAATTTATATAAAAAGCAAAAGTGTGTAAATATTCTACTAACTACAAGTTCTGTGAACACACATACATATGTCGAGAGTATTATGACGTAATAATCTTACCTGTAATAGTATTTGTTTTCGAAAGCCATATACGGTTTCTCTTGTTTGAAGACCCTCCGGCTGTTCAAAGCATTGCGAAAGGCGAAACACTCGAATAAGCTTTCCTAAGCATTTCTGTAATAAAGTTTATGTTCATGTAGAAATTAGAATCACTTGTCTTAGAATGATTTATGATTAGAATATGGAAACTTTTATTTTTTTCCCTTTGCTGTTGAAATAAAATGAAAGGGAAAAAATTTTAAAAAGAAAATTGCAGTGGAAAGAATTTTTAGCTCTAGGTGAAAAAGAGAAATATTTACATTAATTTAAAATAATAAAAGTAAATCAACATAAATTTTTAAATTATTTTTTAAAGATACTATCAAAGGGTTTCTGACTGCTACAGATTATAAAATGTATTTATGATGCCTCCGTCCAATATTTTTTAAAGTAAGGGGCTATTTATTGAATGCAGCAATGAAATTGATTTAAGAAAGGCTAATTTGTTCCATAATATAGTAAAAAACGTTAATCTTAAAAATGTAAGAGAACAAAATTTAAAAACGCTTTAGCTAATAAATATTTATACAATAGATGTAAATGTATTTCTCTGTTGTCCTATAAGTTCTTTAATTTTAAGAAATTGGAGGAGCAGAAACATTTTGCTTCTTTTTTCAAAATAGGAATTTTGATTTTTTTTTTGTATTCAAAGTAATAAAAGAATTACTTTCAAGATTTTTACTTAGAGTTTTTCACTTACTTAGCTGGAATTAGAAAAAAGTTTTTAATACTAAATAATATTTATTTATAACGATTTGTTCGGAGAAAATCGTCTGCAAGATAAAATAACCTTTTGTTTATGGGATGAAAGTCTTACGTTTCATGCTTTTATAAGTTTCGAATTCAAATCAAAATAAGTGTACAAATATTAATTCTTAAGAACATTTTTTAAAATTAATTTTTATACATAGATTTGTATTTTAAATATAATATTCAGAAGTAACACTGAGAGAGAGAGAGAAATTATAATAAAAGTGTATTACTGAATTTATGCAGAAAATTTTTCACGAGAAAATCAAAAATATACTATTTTAAGTGATTTTATTTCAAGCACGCCATTTTTTTCCCTTTTAGATAGTTGGAGTTATAGTAGAATGGAGCTGTGCAGAACGAGGTAAATTTATTTTTAGACTAAATACACTTTGTATATATTAGCAGTGCCTGGAAAACTAAAATTAGAATTAGTTCTTAAAATTGAAGATCAATAATACATATTTTTCATATTTTCTGGTTCTTTATTCTTGTTTTGGAAATGAGTTAAGAGTCAAGGCATTAAAATAGCATAAATTTATAGATTATAGATTAAATGTTAGTGATATTATGAATATTCATATTACTCTCATATTAGAGTTATAATAGTTAGTTCAGGTTTTATTTCGCTTTCATTTATGGCAGTAATTGATCTTGGTTACATTTACGTTGCCATCGTTGCATGTTTATTTAAAAAATAAGACTACCGTGTTTTGTGGATATATGGTTGGCTTTCCATTTTTAAATTTTAAAGCAATACTATCTTTATACAAAGTACTCAGCCGTTTCAGAAAAAGCAAAATAGGAAGAAACGCTTGTTAGAATGAATTATTTTCAAAAATATTGAGTTAAAAATTAGATAACGCTTAGATTAAAAATTATTAGATATATATTATGTTCTCAACGCACACGTTTAAAAAAAACTATTTGTAATATTAATGGAGAATAGTTTTCCATTATATTTTTCTATGTATAAAAAGGATTAATTTCATGCTTTTAGGTGAATAGAGATATACCATTAAAGCTATTACAAACTGATTTTCCTCGCAAAACTTTTATATAACTGTGTGTGATTCATCTATAAAAAATAGATACATTTGTTCAATTATTACTTAATAGTATCATATTTGGAAAGTACTTATACCTGGAACTTTAAATATAATTTAATTTAAAGTATTTAAATTAAATAATACACAGTGTAAATAGTTTAATTCAATTTATGTTATTTAGTATTGTATATAATTTCATTTGAAAATCAAAAGAAATTGAATACAGTCAACTTTAAACCAAGCGGTTTATTCTATGATTAATGCATAAAAAAATATGACACATACATTATAAATTTTTTGCAGAAAAATCTGAATGCGAACAGCATCGAGAAAGAGAATCGAAAAGCTTTGCTCCCCTTCCAATGCATCTAATCCCGGAATGCGAAAGCAATGGTGACTACAAACCTTTGCAGTGCTTTAAGAACAGTAAATTCTGCGCTTGCTGGGACAAATCTGGAAATCCAGCCACTCAGCCATCTGGAAAAATAAAGAGTTGCCAGTGTTTGTTGCAAAAGCATGAAGCTGACAAGAAAGGTATACATATCCTGTAATTTCTTTATCAGGTTTCAAAATACCAAAATAAGAGTACTTATATTACAAAATACAAAATAAGAGATTATACCGTTGACCAATTTTGACAAAAGACATCACCAAATCAATATATATTGCCAAACGCTGACATTGTAATTATCATGCAAGAACATACGTGGGAATGGTTTCCCATTATTGGCTCATATCACGGCATTTGGCGCCATCTTTTGATTTGTGAAAAATGATTGACGATATAATAAGGGTTAGCAGGCGGGCATTTCTGATCTCCAAATGCGATCGGCTGGCCCCCAATCTCGTCAGGAAGACCCTGAATGCCCTATGGCAGCGTTTCTCAAACTGTGGGGCACGTTCCCCTAGGGGGCACGAGCATATCGAAAAGTCAGAAATAAATGAATTAAAAAATTACTTATCTACTGAAAGGAAGCAAAACAAAATTACATACGGACATAATGAAAAAAAAATACACATTTACACTGATATAATATGCTTATAAATGTATCAGTATTGCACAATGTATTTGATAATTAATCTCACAATACTAAGTGGAGAACAAATTTAATAATCACTAGTGATTCGCGTAGGTTTGTCATGTACAAAATTTAATACTTATCTTAATAATTTGTACGGCTTATGGTTATGAAGCTTTAACAAAAAGTGCATTATTATTGCATTCAATACATTTTTATTGTGTGAAGGGGGGGCGATGAAACTTAAGATTGAAAATTGGGTCGCAAACGTTGACAGTTTAAGAATTACTGCCCTACGGGTTTGTTGCAGATTTTTAGCAGGGATACTCCCTCGTAACTTCTCATGGCTTACAACCCTTTTTTTCTATTATTCAGACTTTTTATAAATCATCTATTGCTTTACTTATGTTCGTTGTTTAGAGAAAATTAAATAACTCTTAAATCAACGTGGTCCGTCTTTGTTGTCTGCTGATTGAATCTTCACACTCGCAATGCGTATAAATAGATTTGTATATTTGTGAAATTTCTCATGGGTAATAAGAAAGCATATATAGTAGTTTTAATATATATTTATCGGGCTTTTAATTGAACATATAGAGAACATCAGTAAAAGAGTTATATGTAAAAGTAACAATATCTTTTCCAAAATTCAAATAGAAGTTGTTGTTTTTTTCCATCTACTATCTAGATTTTATATTTTAATATACTATGTTTTTGCACATTTACATCTCATCATGTGTTAAAATCCTCTCCAATTTTATCCAGAATTATGTCTGTGTTCATGAATTCATTCCATTTACTGCTCTGAGTTTTCTCAATTGTATTTTTATGCTTCTCAAATACATACTTTGCTGTATACGCATACAGACATTAGATTATACATTGAACATTTGATTTATTTCATGAACATTTAGAAAAATGGTGACTTTAAATTTCTTACAGGTACAGAAATAGAATGAATCCTTCCATCTTCTCCCTTTATTCATTCAGTAACATTAGTGATATACTATCTTATATATATAAAACAATATTATGTGAAGTTTCATATAGCTTTTAATTTTAAACATCGGTCATAAATTTTAACGGAGTCTTGAATAAATATTTACTACTTGTGTGAGAATTGCCTGCTAAAAACACAAATGGAAAAATAACAATGCATTATTTATTATGTGAAAAATTTACCACTGGAACAGAAGCAGCACTTTTTTTGTCTTATTTAGCATTACCGTTAACATTTTGCTTTACTTAACATTAACTTTGCCTTTAACGTTTTGCATAACAATTGCTTTTTCTTCTACCTTTAAGTTGCATTTTGATTTATAAAAATATGTGAAGACGTGTTTTTGACAAAATGTTTAATTTTCCTTCCAAATAGAAAATTAATTATAATTTCTATTTTTAACTTTCAATTTGTCTTCCATATTATTTTACGAGATCATTGTCAGTGAGTTAATGAGTTTGTCTCATCAATTTCTTGATTTTTTCTAAGCAAATATTTGAATTCAATAAGTAATGATAAGTGTAAGTGTTCAAGTTTCTGTATTAATTGGTCACACTTATGATCCTACTCTACTGTTCGTATTAATAGGGACAAATGGGAAAAAAGTCATTTTTTCTAAGCCCTTAGCTTTTCATCATTACATACCTTAGATAATCTGTACATTAGTACGAAGTATGTGTGTAGAATTGACCTTTTCAATCCGTTCTGGCATTGACTCCATTAGAGTAGCCTACATGTTCTTGATTTCATCATCTTGGAAACACACTAGTATAGCCTTTTTTATCATTTGATCTGTTGCCATACGATTCATCTTAGCAAATCGATTCTTGAGAATATGCCATCAGTTTAGAATAGGATTTAAATCTGGGGAATTTTCAAGTCAAAATCGAGCACCTTTATTTTCTTTTCCGCATAAAAATATGGACTAATTTCGGATTGTGACGTGGGCCCAAGTCATGTTGAAATGTTCCATCAGTGAAACAATCCTACTACATAATATTTCGATATATTTGACAGAATTCATCATGTATTTAAGAGGAACTAAGCTCCCAGGACCATTTGTTGTGAAAAAACCTCAAAACATCTGCTTAGATGAGTGTTTTACAATCTGTTGGTAAGTGATCTGGTAACAAAATTTCAACTTCACTTCATCTAACTGCACTTGATTTGTGCCTCTGCACAAATAAATGTTGTGTCACTCATAATCACCTTCGTCAGTCGTTAACAGTCCATGAACAGTATTTTTTTGGCCGTTTTCTGAGTTAGAAATAGTTTTTTACTCAGTCTTGTTGCCTCAAGGCCACCTACCAGAAGCCTTTTCTGTGCATTTCAGGTACTCACTTCGACACCATTATCCACTAAATCCCGTCAAATGCCTATGCTTGTCTTTCTTGAATTTATTTTGCTACTTCTTATTAAAATTTTACCAATTCTTGGAGTAGTTTTCCATTTGCACCCACATTTTTCTTTTCTTTTTGGAGACGATGATCCAGAATTTTGAAATGTTCCTCAAACATTCAATTCGATCACTCCAACTTCCATAGTTTTATCTCTCACAGTCATAGAAGTGTGAAAGTGACTGATTGAGAGCGATTTATTTTAGAAATGTTTCTCGGAGTAATATCCATCTTTGAACAAGTTAAAGTAACACCAGTGGCGTAACGGAGAATTTTCGAGCCCCCCTGCAAAATCAGATTTTGAGCCGTAGCCGGATCTTACACAATTGGCATCGCTCAAGCTTTGGGGCCCCTAAGGTCCTGCCCCCCCGCGGTGCAGGGGTGGTGGGGGTGTACGTTACGCCACTGAGTTGAGTAACACGTCTTATTCAAAACGCAAAATTGTAATTACCAGCTTCCCCACTGAAAGACTCACAAGTAAGCTCCTGATACATTAAAATGAATAAATTATAGTCAATGTCGATCTGTCGCACTACGTAAGGGTAAATATAAAGGGTTTGAGAGGGTTCAAGACTTCACTAGTAATCACATACGAACTTAAACAAGAAAAACATGTTTGTCCCATGTTTATTTTGAAAAGAATATAACAAATTTTACTTTTCTATTTTTATATGATTATCTTTTTTTTTAATTTAAAGCTAATAATGTGTCTAAAGAAGTGCTTCTTAAACTTTCAATATTAGTGACCCAATTTTCAATTATAATTTTCATCGCTCCGATATAATGATAATATATTGAATGCAATAATAATGTACTTTTACGCTAAAGCCAAAATACAACCTTATTTATTAACCGTAAAAATTATGAAATATTTAATACTTATATTGAATACTACTTTTCAGTAATAAATATTTTAAGTTAATTTTTAGCTATATTTTATGTTACTTTTCATAATTCAGAATGTATTTTGTTTTGCTTCCTTTCAGTAAATTAAGAAAAAATTAAATAACCTTTGATTTTCGACTTTTTGATAAGCCCCCCACGCATTGTTATCACGCCCCCCTGAGGAAGTTTAAGAAAACTCTGGTCCGAAATACATGGCGATACAAATCAGTATTCATTCTGTTATGTTATTGTTATTGGTCTATTTTTTCCATTTTTATGTGTGAATATGTTGCTGCATTTGAAAAATTTATATTAATCTACTCTCATTAATAATAGTCATCTTGGTTCATTAGCAGACATTTGAAGATACTTTTCTTCATTGTAAGATAATTTTTCTTTTAGATCAGTTTTCTTTTAATTGTGTAATTTCTTTCCTTCTTTGTAATTAAGCAAATATTTATACATGAAGTTGAATTTATCAAGAATGTATATTTTTAAATTTACAAGTACAGATTTTTTTGTAGCATTAATCAAATCCATTACGTGTATAAACTTTAAAAAAATGAAAATAAGAAATGACTTAATTGATGAAGGCTTGATATTTGAAAATAATAATATGAATACTTAAATAAATATGGCTTTAAAATTTTTTTGATGATTTTTTTTAGTTTTTAAACGCAATCTTTATTGGCATTTCTATTTCTAAGTTGATTTGAAAATTATTTTTTAGGAGAATTACAAATAACTTGTTTTTAAGTTACTGATGTATGCTCCTACTAATAACTTTCAATAAATGTTGCCCCACATGCTTGCTTCTTTTCAACATTCCTGAGTGTATAAACCAGTTTTGTCATTTTTTAAAAATTTATTTACTGTCATTTTATATGAGTAAATTCTAAATAGCATCTATCAATTAAGTTTGTTCTAAGAATCAAATAATTTAATAATCCTTTTTGAGTTTAAATTATTAACTAAGTAAGAATGTTATTATTGAAATATTTTTAAAATAATTTTATATGTATGCTATGTCAGCTTATAAATATAGAATTTTAATAAGTCCCCTTTAATATAAAGAATTTGAAATTATTATTTATTTTACAATAAATAATATCCATAATATATTTATATGTATGGGGAAGTTAAACATAATATATCCATTGTATCTATATTTAATCTTTCCCCTTGTGTGTGTGTGTGTGTGTGTGTGTGTGTGTGTGTGTGTGTGTGTGTGTGTGTGTGTGTGTGTGTGTGTGTGTGTGTGTGTGTGTGTGTGTGTGTGTGTGTGTGTGTGTGTGTGTGTGTGTGTGTGTGTGTGTGTGTGTGTGTGTGTGTGTGTGTGTGTGTGTGTGTGTGTGTGTGTGTGTGTGTGTGTGTGTGTGTGTGTGTGTGTGTGTGTGTGTGTGTGTGTGTGTGTGTGTGTGTGTGTGTGTGTGTGTGTGTGTGTGTGTGTGTGTGTGTGTGTGTGTGTGTGTGTGTGTGTGTGTGTGTGTGTGTGTGTGTGTGTGTGTGTGTGTGTGTGTGTGTGTGTGTGTGTGTGTGTGTGTGTGTGTCCCTTTACACTCTCAAAATACATAACATTTTGTATATACATTTACACTCTGATTTACACTCTGAAAATACCTAGCACTTTTTAATATAAATTTCTTAACTCTAATAAATATTTTTCATACATATTTGCAATGTTAATTTCATTGAATTATTTATCTAAAAACAAGTGAGCGATTCAAAATTCTTCGTTTTTGGATTTAATTGATTTTTAAATTTTTAGGACTTCTCGGGGCATACAAACCACAGTGCGAGGAAGATGGAAAATTCAAAAAGAGGCAATGCCATGGCTCTACTGGTAGCTGTTGGTGCACTCATCCTGAAACTGGAGAAAAATTGACCGAACCTTCAAGAGATGCATCCGCTGAATGCAAATAATTCCTTCTGCATCGCGAATTCATTAAGGAGCTACTTATAAAACAAAAGCATTTTTTTTTCATTTAAGCTCCGAGGGTTTTAACTTTTTTTCATTATGTATAATCTTCGAAATAAATATTTTTTTATGAAAAAGCTTTGTTTCAAAAATCTCATAAAATCTGGTTGTTTTCTTGTCCATGCAGCAAAATCAAATGGCGCTGAGGGAGTCCAAAATGGCCTTTACTATGTAAACGACCTTGACAAATAAAGCAGTGGACGGTCAGTGGGTTTTAGGTCTACGTTGTGGAGTGAGAGATGGACAGTTAAAAAGATATAGAAGGACAATTAAAAATAAGGCTAGGAGAAAGAGTTGATTGTCAGATAATTAGGACAAGTATTATAAAGTATATGTAGAAAGACATACTTGATTTAATACATTAAGTGCTCCATTTTTAGTCGTGGTCTCAATCAGCGAAAGAATGAGGAGGCTTTCATACTTTATAAGCAACCATATTTATTTATGAACCAGCACACACAAATTAGGACATTAAGGTATCCGACTACGTTCGGAACCCTGTTTTTGCAAAAGCGTATAAATGGATAATATTTATGATATTTAGTGTCACTTAGATTAGAAAATGTATATAAAATTGTTTTAAGAATAGTATTACAATAAAAAATTATTTAAGTACAATATTTTGTCAAAAAATGAACATAGAATGACCCATTTTAAAAATATTCCCCTTTTGTGAAAAGTGCCTCTATTGTAATAATATTTAGCCTGTATATAGCTCAGATCTCTACACAGAGGCTCAACTAGAATTTTTGAAATATATATCTTAGAAGTGGGTTTATCCATGTTTAACGACAACAGAGGGGGGGGGGATTTTAAGAAAAAAACGCCGATAATTATTTTAATTAGTTGTAACCCTGAAAATAATGTGAATTTTTCAAAAGTCATAGTTGAGCCTCTTTACAGAGGTCTGAGCTATATACAGGCAAAATATTATGATCGAGGCATTATAAGCATTTTTCACAGAAGGAGAGCATTTTGAAAAAAGGTTATTCTAAGTTAATTTTTTGCCAAAATATTGTATTTAAATAAGTTTTTTTGTCATAATGTCCTTAAAGCAATGATATACATGTATTCTAATCTAAGTGACACTAAATATCATGAAAATTATCCATTTATGCGCTTTTTTAAAATCAGGGTTCCGAACGTAGTCGGATACCTTAATACGAGAGACTTACTGGGATTTCACAAACACATTCATTGTTCGCTTCCGAGACCTCAATCTTTTATAATTCTCGTGAAACGGAAATCGAGATAGAATCATAGCATTTCTGGTAAAGGTTTTCCTGATTAGTCCGAATATGCGTGGGACGCAAGATTGCATTATCCTGATTTCAAAAACGCGCTTTCAGTTTTGAGGGAGATAATACGGTGGTTATTTCCAGTTAGGTGGATAAATTAGAAAATAACTAACCAGCTCAGTCTTAGCTCAAGACCAATATGGAAGATGAAATTTTTGTATCAAGACAGACAGTTATGAAGCATATCAAGGAATTCTCTCAGAACGTATCCCAATCACAGGAAAACCTTCTACATTCGTGTGCTTTCTTTTCTCTAGCTCTGGAATCATCAACAGATACATCTGAGCTGCACAGTTAAACATTTTACTAGAGGAATTGAAGATAATTTTTATGTCTCTCAAGAACTTGCCAGTCATGAGCCATTGCATGGTAAAACACAAATATTAGACATATTTGTGAAATCATGTATAAAAAAATCTAAAATTCTATTGTAGAAAACTCATAAGGAGGTGTTTTACCAGAGAACCATCAATGACAGGTATAGTCAATAGTACTGTAATTTTTTACCAGAAATTTTGTTAAAATATCATTGCATTATACACTAAGAGGGTTTATACACCAAAATTTAAAATATGCAACAAGTTATGTAACCGGTTGTGAAATGTGGGAATAAAATTAAAGTAAGTACAATAATCAGACGAAAATAAGAAAAAAAACTATTGTGAATCGTTAGTTTTGAAATATGGCGATCGTCACCTTCATATGAATTGCGCTAGCGTTCTGGTGGGCAGGTTTTGAGTAGCTTTTGAAATTAAAAAATTCTGCTTAGAACAGAAAAATAAACTACCACATGAAAGAACCCTATTATTTGTCAACCAATAACTGTTGAGATTATTTGATGTTATGTTTTTAGTTGATATTATTAACCATCTCAAATATCTGAATTTAAACTTATAAGACGAGAATAAACTATTCCATTGTTTAGTAAACAGCCATAGTTCATTTAGAATGAAATTAAAACTGTTTTATCACTCAGTTAAAAATCAAAAATTTGAGTCGATTTTTACAGCTTGAAAGAGTCGAGTTTTTGTTTTGAAATAACAACAATGTGATTAGATATACTGAAAAAAAAATCAAAATATCGGCAAAGACATTTGAGTCATTTTCACAAAAACATAAATTTGGAAACATAAACACAAAAACAAACATTTTCATTTTGTTAAAAAGAAGGCGGATACTACACTCTCGTCTACATAAATTTATTTTCAACTAGTGAACAATACATATTGCAGATGCCTAGTAACAAAAGTGAATGAGTGAGTGGATATTAACGTCGCACTGTTCAGCTACACGAGAGCTTTTGGCTACGGACCTCGTAATTTTAAACCTTGGTTAAGTAACAAAAGTGAAACTGACTTATTTAAAAACAAGTTTTTTTTAATACAATTTGTTGAGCCTTCTCCGTATGAAAATGTTGTTAGTTGATTCATTTCTAAAGTTCATTACCTTGTGAATACTTCTTACAGTTGAAAAAATTTACAAGAATTTGTAACGACATTTAGAATGACTCTAAGATGTAAACAAGCATTTTATCAACGAAATTGATCAGAAGGAAAACAAGGTCACGGATAACATTCAAAATTGAAGAATTTGCTGCTCTCGTCATCAAATTAAGAGAATTAAAAGATTAGGCTTAAATGTACATTTTATTAATGGTAAGAGCAATGGTAGTGTTAATATGCTGTGTAGCAGATATTGTTTTATATATAACTAGCTGGTATACCCGTTCTTCGCACGGGTGAACTGAAAAATTAAACAACACAGATTGAAGAATAAAGAAGTTTTTAATAAGTTAATTTTAAGTGAATTTCAAATTAAACAAAAAAAGCTTTTTGCATATCTCAGCTGAAGAAAAAAAAAGAAAAAAATATCTTTGTTAAATTTTAAGTCTGTAGATCTAATAGCTCATAAAAAGGATTTTTTTTATATTTATAACTCCCCGTAACACTCTTGAGTGTCAATTTTTGAAAATACCTCCCTAAGCTGATCTCTGCTCAGCAAAAGTAACACATAGTTAAAAGTTTTGTGACGCTTAAAATATTATAAATAATTTATATCTGAAAGTGTCATACATTAATATTACTTTCTGTTGAATTTATTTTATGTTAAAATTGTAATACTCGCAACCAACGCCGTTTCCTAATTAACAATGGCGATTCAATGAAAAACATAGCGAAATGTTGACGATAGAGTCAAGTTGGCTACTGTATAGCTACTTTCATAGCTCAAACTTTATTAGAGCTTTGTAAGACCCGTCGTGTAGGGGAGTGATGCACGTTAATGCTTTATATACCGCATTATGATTTACTGCAATTTTTTTCATGCAATATTTTTTAGGTCACTACATTGAAAATTAAGGGACATACATAAAATACTCCACTTAGGGAAATTTAATCGGTTAGAGCTAATAAATTAATTAAAGATATTCCACTGCAAAATTAATTATATACACCGTTCACTTAAAATAAATAGTCAAATCGTTTTCTGAGGTCTCCATAAACATACAAAAACATAAGACACTTAAATTTTGACATTAACTATTTTTTGGGACAAAAATAATAATCTTTGCAATCCGCTGAAAACGCTTTCAGCTGAAAATGCAATATCTGCTACAAAACTATTCGCCTTCCCCGCTAAAATACTCATCATAGAACCCGTGCTGTCATATAACTTGGAAGAGTGGATTTCAAAGAATAGTCCTGTTAAGTATTGGTAGAATAGTCCTTCTAAGTTGGTGTGGTGTGGTAGTTAGGAGAAGGGGGTGCCAGCTCAGGTGTCGTCCACGTCACTTGACCATGGTTCAAAATTACGTGGTCTGTTGCCAAAAGCCCTTGTGTAGCTGAACAGTGTGACGTTAATATTCACTCACTCCAAAAAATACAGTACAGTAGTTATAATTATTTTTATACTTAAAAATGCAATATCTGACTATTCAGTTAAAATTATAGCGTTTTAATTAACTACTAACCACACAAATAAATTTTGAAAATTTGTCCAAATGATGCAGTGTGAAAGAGAAAGTTTATTCAGACAGACAATAAATGTGTCTTATATGTATATAGATTTGTTTGAATTCTTGTGTATTGTGACTTTTGTATGCCTCATGTCATACTTTATGGTGTACCAGTCTTTTAAAGCTGACTGAGCCACAGTAACATTTAACTGGGTATAGCCAGTTATAACATAAAATTAAATCTTAAATGTATATATCAAAAATAAAAGACGGCTTAATATTTTGAATAAATCAGTATAAAAATTTTCGTACAAACACAATATATATATATTGCAAAATATTTATTTTGCTATTTGCTTTTCAGACAGACATCAAACAAAATTTTAAAAATTGTCAAAAACAGATAAAAAAAACATATTCAAGAAAAATACCACTGATTAATTTTGCCAAAGACATCGCAATGTGCAAAAAAATATTTGCAGTACATAATAACCCAAAAAATAATAAGTACTAAAATATAAAAAAAATATTATATATTGGATTAATTAAGGATTACTGGAGAGAGAAAGAAAAAACACTCTAAGATAATACTCATAATATTAATTTCATATTGGTTGGCTACTCATTTTTGGCATGATTTTGAAATCACGCCAAATTGGTATATAGCGGCCAGTCTAATGTTATAGTAATGTACAGAATTAAAGGTACTTACGTATTATTGCAACCTATTGGTGACATTATACAAAATGAACCACATGATTGCCAATTAAACGCATATAAAGTTGGGATTGCCAAAGTGGCGAGTTGTCTTGAACGTTGGCGATCGTGCAATAATACGCAAGTACTAAAAAAATTATCCAAAGTATATATATCCCGAGCATAAAAATAAATTGTAAAATGAAATACAATAATAACATTAACTGACATAAAAAGAACTGAACTAACTTTAAGAATGCAAAAGCATAATTTGAAAAAATAAGGTACTTACATATAATCGCAACCTATTAGCGACATTATATGAAACGAAGCACATGACTATCAATTCAGCATATATATGACATGCAAAATTGGGGTTGCCAACTTGGCAAGTTATTTTGAATGTTGGCGATTGTTAGGATAGTACATAGGTGCCAAAAATAATTTATCTTACGACTACCTGCTTCCTCAACAGGTATTTAAGCCATTTGTCTGTTTAACTCATTCTCTCATGCCTATTCCAGTTTGATATGTAATGACTACCAACACTGTTTTTGCTTGGGCAGTATGATTACCCAAGTTTGATTTTCTGCATGGCAATTTATGGCCAATAGTATACCCTTAAAGGTTAAAATAAAGACACATGAAATTGCAAAGAACCATATTATTGGATCAAGTGTAGTATAGACTACTTGGCGCAGTCCTTTATTTTGGTGACTAAAAGTGGTCTCCAAGGTACTTTTTTCGGTATTATTTATTTTAGAATTAATTCGATATCTCACCATGACATTTAGATAAAAATCGAAAAATCTGAAGAAAAATCGCCAAATCCAAAGTGGTCCAACTATACTACACTTGAACCGAACTGAAATATAACCCTTATCAATGAGAAGTTTTAGTTTGTCAAAATTATAATCTTCGCATTCTAAAGAAATAAATAAATAAGTTGTAATTTGTAAGCAAAATCATACACATAAACATCCCGCGATAATACCTAAATGTTGCCAAAACAACAAAACAAAATTTTAGTTGTTGAAAGAATAATCCATAAAAAAATGGTTTATTCGAAAAATAATCCTAATTAAATATCATAGAATAGAAAAATTGAATAAATATTCCAACTGATAAATATAGCTATAGTAAAAATATGTAATAATCTTCAAAAACTGCGTGTAAAGTATAAATTTTTAACTTAGTGAGAAACGTGACATCATATGACGTCATAACACTGAAAAATCACTTAAAAATTAAATTTTAAAAAATTTAGAAAGAATTACGAACCCGAAACCTGTTTAAGAATCTTCCCCATGTAATTTTGTATTCGTGTACCAAATTTCTTGTTATTTGGTTGTCTGGATCTTGAGTTATGAGGGAACAGACAAACAGACAATAAATGCGTCTTATATATATATAGATAATTAAATCCCTTTATAAAGCTAATTATGTCTATAAACAAACTTCTATTGAAAAGGTTATTAAATATAGGATTCCTTCTAACAAGCAGATCGAAAAAGGAAATTTTAAATTCTCCGCTGATTTGATATTCAAAGTTGTTTGTGTGTGATCCAGAGTTATCTTCAACCTAATAAAACTGTTTAGCAGTATTAGCACCATCATGAGCGTTCATACTCATACGGGAGATCATTCTTGACTATTTTTGGATTGGTGCTTCTCATTCAACTCGCTTAAATTAATTTATTTAACTTTAGGATAAAGTTATTCTATTTCTTCCTCTATGTCAGTGATTCCTGAAGTAGTTTATATAGACCCCAGGGGTCTGTGACGACCTGCTAGGGGTCCACGTGAGCAAAAAATATTGAGGGTCCATAAGGTGTAAGGGGGGTCTATGATAGCGACTCTCATTAAACTAGATCGTGACTTTAATTTTAAAAGAAAATTTAATCAAGTGGAAACCAAATTTTACCTATTTAACAGGTTTATTTCTAAATTTAATGAAGTTAATTTGCACTTACAAGGGGACAACATAAATCTTATTAAGGCTATACAGTACCCTAAAAATTTCATTTTTACCGAATTTTTTTTTTTTTTTTTTTTTTTTTGCATGTTTTGGTGGCCAATATCATTGAGATGCTTGCCACGAAATTTCAGATCTGTTAGCAAATTAGTTTTTAAGATATTTGAAGTTTTATGAGCTATGGTTTTGGTTTTGGTTTCGGTTTCCTTTTAAAGTTTTTTTTCACACTTAAGTTGAATTAATTAAAAATATTTTTGAGCTTTTAGTTTGAAATGGTTATTAATTCCAATTTTCATTACTAAAATCATTTGTGCTTGATTATGTTTTGAGTTTTTTGAGTTCTCATAATTAATTAATAAAGATTAATTTCATGGCCAATTTTTGCTTTAAAAATAGTTTATATAACTTAAAATCATTAATCGTTTCCTGTAGAGAAAATACCATGGCAAATGCGTTCTGGGTTTCTGTGAGAAAAAATATTTCGAAGAGATGGAATACTACTGAAAATGGTGCATCTAAACATCAGTCCTCATCTGATTCTGCAATTAGACTTCCGAATACAAGTATTCCGAATTCAAATGCTGCAGATATAACTGAATATTTCCTTGATGTACCAAACTACATTATACTAAACTTATTGTAGTACTATATTTTAGTATTTTAAAGTCGTACGACAAGAGCTAAGACTTCCTAAACTGCCCCAATTTAAAACTGAAAAAAATTAAATTTTATGAGCAAACCTGACTATTTTTAGCTTAAGTTAGTATCATTATTATTTTGTACATAAATGCTTCGTGTTTCAAAACTTTTGTGAAATATTAGGTTAAGATAAAGCTGAATAAACTGACGTCTTAACAAATGCTATCAATATTATGCAAAAATATATTTTGAATTAAAAATATAATTTTCAGTCATATTTAATAAAAATAGTGTTTTAATGTAGAAAATACATTGGAAAATAACATATTAAAAAATTAGAGTTTTACGGGCATTATAAGTTTTTGTTTTATGACTTTACAAATTTTAAATGCGTTTTTCTCAGACTTTTAATTTTGAAGGTATAAGTTTTTCTAATCCCTAAGGCTTTTTTCCTGTTCAAGATAGAGCCTTGAATTTTTTTGTATATACTCCCAAATGTATGTTCTATAAAAGTTAGTATGGATTTAGAGCTGAGAACTCTAGTTATTTTTCTAAAAAATGCTAAAGTTGATATTTAAAAAATTTTCATGTTTTTTCCAGGTTTTTCTAGAAAAATAATTATTAAAAATCAACAAAGGAATAGATTTTCAAATACATACTAAATATTGTTTGTAATAATCTAAAAATCATAAATAACTTAAAATTACTAAAAAATTTTAAAAATTGAGTATTTTATAAGAATTTGAAAAAAACTTCAAAAATTCCTAATTTTTTAAAATTGTAAAATAATGGCTGGTCAAACTGAGTTTTTGCTTACAGAATCAGCTTAATAATATAATCTAAATATAAAACAGCAATTAATTTTACTGTAACTGTCTCCAAAAAATTTTTTGAAAAAGGGTACCGTGTAGTCTTAAAACAAAAACAATTTCAACGTTTCTTTCCAGAGTTAAGCTAAGAAGTATAATACTGAAGATCCCCTGAATTTTCTCAATTTGTCACAGACAATCAGTCAGGACGTTTTAACCTACGTTCAACATTTAAATGCCTTTTATTCAGATTTTGAAGCCAGGTTTGAGAATTCTTTGACTATGGTAATACCGCAATAGGAAATGAATTCATATGGTCACATTACAATAGGAACTGATCGTAATAAGCACTAACGAAGATCTTAAAGTTTAGAAATGGATTTCAGCAACTTTGGCTTTAAAAAGTAAAACTTGTTATTTGTCCCGAATTATAGAATATCGTAAGGAAGATTTTAATTGATTTTCCTTGTGTGAAGGAGTTTCTGCGCGGTTGCCAATTTCCCAAAACAAAAGAAAAAACACTGGACACAACTAACATTGGTTGAACCTGACAAGATTGATATTAAACGTTGAAAATTTGTTATTGAAGCACCAGATTTATTAAAATAATTTGTTTATTGTTTAATTATTTAACTTAACAGTTTTATTTATTAATTAACTTTTAATTTAATTAATTAACATGTGCTTTTTAAATTTTAAACACTAGACTTCATTGCAGTCAGAAATTTAATTCTTTTAAAGTGGGAGTAATAGTACCAGCTATCAAAAAGACATTTAAGTTGATGAATTTGCAAAAATTCAATATTAATTAAGCAAGGGGTCATGGGCAAGGGGTCTATGAGACAAAAAAAAATTGGGAACCTTTGCTCTATGTGAAGAAAATCAAAGTTTTAGTTGCATTTAACAACGTATAACTATGAATGTAAAACGGTAAAAAAGTGCTTGATTTATATACAATGTAACCACAAAAGCCCATTGTCACCCCCATAATTTATCAACGGTGAGAACTATAGTCATAAAAGGGGAGTCTAGGCAGTGGCGTAACATACATCCCCATATTGCGGGGAGGGGCGGGATTCTAGGGGACCCAAAGCCTGACTGAGGCCAAGTACGTACCCATTGTAAGATACAGCTTGGGGCCCAAAATCTGACATTGCAGGGGGTCCTATTAATCTCCGTTACACCACTGAGTCTAGCTATAGAAAAGTGGCTATGCGCTACACCAAAAAAAAACCTACTTACAGGGGCATTGAAGGATAAATTTAACATTCTTATATCAAAAACAGTACATGAAAAAAATCCATTACAAGGTTATTCAGTATTATCGATTTAGTAAAAGAAGACACTTTCAGTAAAGTAATATTAAAAATAGAAAACGTTAAATTCACACATATTTATTTGGCTCGTAATTGCCAAAATTAGAACACGACATAACGCGAAAGAGGAAATGTCACACTCGTGAAGTTATGATTGGTATAACTTCATTATTAACCGCTTAGTTCAGCCAACGTTTCTTGTCGAATTCATATGGACGGATGAGACATGATTTGCCCGTAATACTGTATACAATAAGTAGAGCATCCTGAATAATTCTAGATGTGCTGTCGATTGATTGATTGAATATTAACGTCACACTCTTCAGCTACACGAGGGCTTTTGGCGACGGACCACGTAATTTTGAACCATGGTCAAGTGAACATGGTCAAGCTGGCACCCCTCTCCTAACTATCACACCACACCAACGGGAAGACGTTTAAGCTCTCGACAGATTTAGCGTGCATCTCTGCCCTACACGGCGGGTCTTTAGTGGTACTGGGCTCGAACTCGTGACATGGCAAATGACGATCCGATACCTATACCACTCGGCTACCGCGGCCACAGATGTGCTGTCGAAGTTGGAAATCAAATTTGCTGGTCGATAAATGTCTGGTGGAGAATATTCAAAGACAAACTGATTAGCTCGATATTTTACGATGGTTGGTTAACGTGATCCCGATACTTATCACAACTGAAGAACGTACTATCCGATTTTCTAGAGAATTTGCCGTTGAGCGACCTCTGAAGTGTATAGTTCAATACGACGGTGCCCCGTTCAACAAGGTATCACATTTTCCACAGTAAAATCGAGACACGTTTCAGCAACAAGTCATAAGGTATGGTGGTTGAGTTGAATGACCTACATGGGCACCTGATCTAAACCTTTTGGACTTTTTTTGTGATGATGCATCAAAAAAGGAGTGTATACAACCCCTCCATCAAAACGACAGGAACTTCGAAACCGTTTTATACTAGATGCTTGTGCCAGCGTGTCACGTAAAAGAAAGGGCAGTGGGAAACGCAAGCCATTACTCAGATGTGCATTGTTGCTGATGGACACCTTTTTCAAAATAACGGATAGATGAGCCTCATTTCGAGGAAGTGCAGCTTTGTTCAACATGATCAAATACATATGTGCTTTATGCTTTTCATTTATACCCTTTTCATGCGCATTTTCGAAGTGATAATTTCTATAGGCACGTTTTGCTGGAGAGTGAGCTTGAGTGAAAGTCACGCTCGGGTTTCTAACGCTCATTTGGCTTTTTTCATCCTTAGTCGGAAATCGTGCTCGAATAAGGTCGTCCGCGACATGCACACCCTTAAAAAGAAAATGAAAGGCGTCCCCCCCCGCCATTCCAAAACGACATGAAATGCTGTAGTTTGTCCCCCCCTCCACGAATACGCCCTAAAAGTTAAAGTTCCTAGCTTCGATCTAAGTGGGGCTCCCTTACCCCGCCACCTCTTTCCACGAAAATTAATGCGGGATTCTCTCTTTCTAATCCTAGTTGAGGCACAAAAATGAAACATGTAATATTTTTTTTAAAAAATAGGCTTAGAGAGATAGAGAGAAATCCTACACTAAATTTAAACATAACATATAGAAAAAGGGCAAATTTTTATAGAACTAAGTAAATCGCATAGTTATCATTAGCAATATTGCAGTGCATTTAAGAATAAAAATCTAATTTTGTAAGATAATCCAAATAGTTCTATTAATCACATTACTTAAATATACTTTGAGTCTAAAAAAAATTAAAACTATAAAAAATTTAAAGTAACATAACTAAGTATACAGATATTAATAAAAAGTTACATAAAATAATTTAAATACAAGAAAACAAAATACAATTAAGAAGATTTACCTTGCTGTAGCACTGGATATATTCGACAAATTTATACAATGACAAAAGAGCTTGCATAAGCTAGAGATTATGTGATATAAATCCTCTGATTAAATTCCTTTTTAAAGGTTTTGACCTAGATTCCTGTCTTCCCAATCAACTACCTGTATTATTATCCCTTTAAATAAATTAATTCGTGAATATAATTGAGAATACTGTTAAACTAAAACCAAAATTCACAAAAAAGGATAGGATCTTTTGAACAAATTACCTATGATTTAAATGTAGATTTTTTAAAAGACAAATCGAAACCTTTAGTTGATTTTTTAAAATCAAGATTCAATTTAATTATGTCAAATCATTCAAATGAAAGCACGAGGAAGTACGAAACAACGCTTGACGGAGTTTTTTTAAATATATCTTTAAGGTATCCGATTACATTCGGAACCGTGATTTTAAAAAAGCACATAAATGGATAATTTTCATGATATTTAGTGTCACTTAACATGAATACGTGTATAAAATTGTTTTAAGGACATTGTGACAAAAAAATTTATTTAAATACATTTCGGTAAAAAATTAACTTAGAATAACCAAAATGTTCTCCTTTTATGAAAAATGCTTCTAGTATAATAATATTTTGCCTGTATGTATATAGCTCAGACTTCTGTACAGAGGCTGTTACGTTCATCGGTGGTTCAGTTAATCAGTGGTAGAATGCTTTTATATCAATCAACGCTCATATCATCATTAGACTCAATTAAATTCAATAAATCATCGAAGACAAGTGTAAGATTAAATAATAAGTTTAATGGAATATGGAGTGCGTCTGCACTCGGTCACGTACACAAGATCTCTGGTGTAAACAAAGCATGTTTTTACAAACAGCGCCCTCTATACTGAGGGGGTTCTACCATTACTCCCCACTTAAACTCCTGCGGAGTTTACATTAAGATAATTAAAATTCTAAGGTAATTCAAGTAAAATTCATGCAAAATGAAATAATACAAATAAAATTCATGCAATGTGAAATAATACAAATAAAATTCATGCAATGTGAAATAATAAAATAAAATCCTATGAATTCAATTCTCAAATCATATGCATCATCAATAATTCTGAAATAAAATTAGCAATTCTTAAATTACATGCATTATCAATAATTCTGAAATAAAATTAGCAATTCTTAAATCACATGAGTTATCAATAATACTGAAAAATCAAATTAGCAATTATGCAAATAGAATAATGTAAAGGTTAAAGTTCAAGAAATTGTAAAATGCTCAAATGTTCTTTTCTACAGATGCAGGATCAACTGGAATAGGTAAAGGCACTACCTTTTTGATGGCTCGTTTTAAAATACCTGTTGAGGTTTTCACATTAACTACTCTTACAAGACCATCACTACCGGGAAATACTTCAAGAATACGCCCCATAGGCCAGTCCAGGGGCTTGGTGTTGGGATCCTTTAAAAGAAAGAGCTGATTCTCCATCAGATTAGGGTTCTGTTTACTCCACTTAGCACGGGTCTGCAGATGGGTCAGATATTCGGTGCTCCAACGGTTCCAAAATTTATCTCTCAGAGATTGAACGAGTTTCCACCTGGAATTATAGGACAAAGAATCCGAAGCAGTATAAGGTTCAGGAAAGGATGAAATTGCACAGTTCGTCAAGAAATGCCCCGGGGTCAAAGGGTTAAGATCATTGGGGTCCGAAGAAAGTGGAGACAAGGGACGTGAATTCAGAACTGCTTCGATTTGTGCCATCAACGTAGTTAACTCTTTGAAGTTCATGATAGCTGATTTCGCTACCCTCAATAAAATGCGTTTCATGGACTTAATGTTTGCTTCCCACAATCCACCGAAATGGGGAGAAGCGGGTGGAATGAAGTTCCATTCGATTCCCTCTTCCGCGCTGAATAGCTGAATTCTGTTGGACTTGAAATTTTCGTTCCATTCATTAAGAATGTTTCTTGCTCCCTTGAAGTTCGTTGCATTGTCACTCCAAATGACGGATGGCTTGGATCTCCTTGCTATAAATCGTCGGAGACATGCTAGGAAGGCTTCTGTGGTCAAGTCGGAAACAACTTCTAAATGCGTGGCTTTTGTACTGAAACAGATGAAAATGGCAATATACGATTTTAAAGTCACTCTTGATCTTTTTAAATTTGGTTTCGTGATTATAGGACCAGCGTAATCCCATCCAACTTTTTCGAAGGGTCTAGAAGGCACAATTCTGTCTCGTGGTAAATCTCCCATCATCTGGTTTATTGTCTGGGTTTTCGTGCGAAAACACGTAATACATTTATTTAATATTCTTCTTACACGGTTCTGACCCGATGGGATCCAATAAAACTGTCTTATTAAATATATTGTGGTTTTCAAGCCAGAATGTAATGATTTCTTGTGATAGTGTTCAATTATTAAATCAGTTAAATGATGAGCCTTTGGCAACATCATTTAATGTTTTTGGAATTCAGATAGGGTCGAATGTTTCAATCTACCTCCTGGGTCAAATAATCGACCTGCGGCTTGTAACAAATATATTTTTGTATTAATTCTTTTTGAAAGAAATGTTCCTAAATCGCTGGAATCAAAATAGAATGCATCAGATTTTTCATTCCAACTAACTCCTAAGACCTTTGAAGCCATCAACGTGTTCAATGACTCTTTATGTTCATCTACTTCAAAATTTAAATTTTTTAACCTTTGATTTAACTCGGAAGAGTTGGTTCTCCATTTCCGAAGATCCATACTTGCATCTTCCAAAATTTGTTTACTTTCTATGCAGGTCGTCAAGGCTGCTTGGACACTGACATTTCCACACAGAAAATCATCAACATACAATGACTGGTTAAGATGGTTATAAAAGTATCAGGAAAAATATCCGCATATTTTTAAGATGATGCTTTTATCGTAGCTGCAAGAAGAAATGGACTTGATTTTACTCCAAATAAAACCCTAGTCATACGGAAAATATCAAGCCGTTTGTTTTCTAAATCAATTCCTGGATTTTCATCCCAGAAAAATCTTGTAAAATCCCTTTCACTTTCGTCTATCTCAATCATCAAAAATGCCATTTTTATGTCAGCTACAAATGCAATTGGATTCACTCTAAATTTGATTAATAGAAAAATAGGTTAGGTATAAAATTTAGCCCTGTGTGTAAACAATCGTTCAAGATAGCTGTGATTTCGCATGTGATGACGCATCAAATACGATTCGCAATTTGCTTGTAGTTTTATCGGTACGTATTACTGCTCTATGTGGTAGATAAAAAATATTATGCTTTAGATTTTCTTCTTCAAATGGAACACGTTCTATGATTTTCTCAGAAAGAAAATTATTTACAACTAATTTGTAATCCTCAAATAAGGAACTGCCATTTTTAAACCGTGATCTTAACTTTAGAAATCTTTTCCTAGCAATTTCTTCATTATTTTCTAACAATGTTTTCATGTTAGGTTTTTCCAAGGGAATTTAACTTTATTTTACGCTTATTTTGGTATGAAATTCCCGCTTCAAATTCAGACATTATATCATTATCAATATTTTCCTCATCGGACACCTCTGCTTCTATTCCTAAGTTCTCTAAATTCCAAATTCACTAAGCTGTTTAGAAATTATGGATTCATTAACAATAACACTCATTGTTAAAATGTCCTCAGAATCTGTTTCGATTCCTGCTGAAACTATATTATCAGTGTTCCTTTTCGGAGACAAGTCGTCATCATGTTGATTCCGAAAACATATTGAGAAATGGTGAGACCCATTACAAATAGGACACGACTCCCTTTTTACACATTCCATTGCTCTATGACCGGGCGACAAACATAAAAAACAACAGCCCTTTTTCCTTAAAATTTCTCGCTTTTCGTGAGCACTAAAGGAACGGCAAGTGTCGAGTTCATGACCTTTGTTGCAGTATAAGCATTTTCGGTTTCAAGGTTGTACTTTCTCCCAGGGGGTGGGAAATGAATGTGGTCGTAAATGTACTCTATTCGGGGGTGGGTTCATGTGTTGTCCGGTGAAATAGGAGCCTTTATTTTTTGTTCTGTCTTGCGGTGGAGGGGAATAATGACATGGTTTATGTCTGTTTATTTGAGAAGCTCGTTCCCTACTACGTATTTCCAAGTGTAGGAACCGCAAAAGAGTGCTCAGGTCAAACCCTTCGTCCTTTTGAGAACGATTGAATTCCAAAACGAGTTCCGAGGGTATCTGTTTCAACAGGATGGGTGTTAATAAGTTTGAGTAGGATTCTCCTTTAACTCCTAAACTTTCAAGACTCCTTATTTGCGTTTCTGCTCTATCGTACAAATTTCTTAAGCCCACAATATCAGTAGGGTTTCTAACAGGTGTTAAATTTAATAAATTGCTCAAATGAGCGTTAATTAACATGTTTTTATTTCCAAATCTATCTTTTAATAAATCAAGAGCTCTATCATAATTATCATCAGAAATTGGAAATCATTAATGCAAGCAAGCGCATTACCACACAAATATGATTTTAAATAATTAAATTTATCAACTTTGCTTAGTCTATTGTTATTATGAATAGAGCTTTCAAATAAATTATAAAAATCTAACCATTCAGAATAATTTCCAGAATACTTATTTATATGCAATTTAGGTAAATTTATGTTCATACATTCAAACTATTGGAATCAATAACTTGGATATTTCGAGAAACTGTATCAACCTGGATAGAGTCAGAATTTATTCTCCTAATTTTAGAAGAAAGCTTCGTTTTCCAAAATATAATCTTCTCTTTAATTTCTTCCGAAGCTTCTATATCTTCAGTAATAGTGTCAACAGACAAACGATCTTCAATTATTGTATTTAATAAACTTAAGTTACTTTCTTTATCATTTAATTGCTTTAAAAAAGCTTCAAATTGATCAACAGGTTCATTTTCATTGTTGATCTTTCCTTCAATTTTATTTATCAATTTTGTCAACGAAGAACGTACCGCAGTACGCTTCTTTTTAAATTTTGAGAGATCGTCTGACATTTTAATCTTCTATTCAGGTATAATTAAGTTTCAATAAAAATTCGGCTTACCTGAATTCACTGTCGATGATGATATTTCAACTTCTTGGTCGAGGCTATCAAAAATGATTCTTTCATCAATTTCATCAATTTTCATTAATTTCAGGCCGTTGCACCAATGTTACGATCATCAATTTCCGATTCACAGGCCGATGCACCAATGTTACAATCATCAATTTCCGATTCACAGGCCGATGCACCAATGTTACGTTCATCGGTGGTTCAGTTAATCAGTGGTAGAATGCTTTTATATCAATCAACGCTCATATCATAATTAGACTAAATTAAATTCAATAAATCATCGAAGACAAGTGTAAGATTAAATAATAAGTTTAATGGAATATGGAGTGCGTCTGCACTCGGTCACGTACACAAGATCTCTGGTGTAAACAAAGCATGTTTTTACAAACAGCGCCCTCTATACTAAGGGGGGTTCTACCAGAGGCTCAACTACGATTTTTAAAAAATTCACATTATTTTCAGAGGTACCCCCAATTGAAATAATTATCGGAGTTTTTTTCTTAAAATTTCTTTCCTCTGTTGTTGTAAAACATGGATAAACCCACGTCTAAGTTATAAATTTTAAAAATTCTAGTTGAGCCTCTATACAGAGGTCTGAGCTATATACAGGCAAAATATTATTATAATAGAAGCATTTTTCACAAAAGGAGAATATTTTGAAAATGGGTCATTCTATGTTCATTTTTTGTCAAAAAATATTGTCCTTAAATAATTTTTTACTGTAATACTCTTCTGTGAGCAATTTTATATATATTTTCTAATCTAAGTAACACTAAATATCATAAATATTATCCATTTACACGCTTTTGCAAAATCACGGTTTCGAACGTAGAATTTGTGAATCTAAACTATTTATAACCTATTTCAGCTACCGTAAACCTATTGTTTTCTTCTTAGAATACTATTGATTCACTAATATGATAGTATATTTTGCACAAAAATATTACTTTATGAGTACAGACATATGAATAAATAATTTTATCGGACAATACTAATATCCCCTTGTTTTTTATTCACCGAACTAATCCCTGAATTAACTACAAAGTTTGAAGTTATCTCTTCTATCGTGGGATCATAAGCCCACACACTTTTTTTTTGTAATAGATCGATGATGCTGAACAATTTTGTTGTTGATTTCTTCATGTATTTCGTGCTGCTTCTGAAATAAGAACGCTATCTCCGAATTTATCCGTCATATGGAGCTAAAAATAGTTTGTGTGTGTAGCACATGACAACTTTACTCTACCTAGACGTCCCTTTAACGCTATCACCACAATAATTTTAGAACTTACTGTTTATAAATTATAGGGGTAAATCGCAAGGGGGGGGGTTGCGGAGGTGTTATTGATGAAAAAAATTCCAATTTTTGAACATTAGGACTACAGACCTGAAATTTAGTAGTTGTAATTCTTTTTTTGAGTACAGATCCACTAAGAACGGAATTTGCGTAAATAAGCTCAAAAGGAGGGGAAGGTTACATAGTTATAAAAGACAATCCATATACATATATATTTCCCTTTATACAAGAGAAAAATGTGACTCACTCATTACACGATCTCCAGAATAATTAGATTTGAAGAGTTGAAATCTTCTAGGTATGTGTCTTTTGTTCAATATAGATCAGTCAAGAAAGGGAAATCGATTCTCAAGGAGGTTTTAGTAGCATAAAAGATAAGAGAAAAGCCACTCGCTCATTACTTCAAGAATGAGGTTGACGAGAAATGGACTCCAAACGAGGTTTCAGGAACGTAAAATCTCTTTCTATATATATATGGAAGGAATGTACTCATTCGCTTGCGTGAATTCTCCCGAATTATATGACATATAGATATGAAATTTCTCATACATGTTTGTTTTGTGAAGATTAGCTAAGATTGGGTCTTGTGGAAATCGACTCTCTATAAAGGAAGAAAATTGCCCGTCCCCGTACAGAAATTATGAAAAATTTCTGTCTTTAAACTATTAGACCTGAAGATTTGAAATAAGGCTGTCATGTTTCTTTTTTTGGTTCGTGGTGTGCTAAGAATAAGTTTTGCTGGAATCGATGGTCAAGGAGAGGAGGCTTACGGGATTGTAAAAGATAAATATGCTTTCTTTTTAGATAATTCTACCCTTTCCAAATTAAGAGGTGAAGGGAATAAGAATATTTTAAACACATTCCAACGTTTAATGCATTGACTTGGCATCAGTAGCTGAAAAAGAATATATATTTAGCACTGGCGTAGTTAGTCCTGATTGGACCCTGTATTCGAATTGGAGCCCTTTTTTGAAGTCTCTTAACATTTAACGATTTTTTGCTTGCATATTGTAGGACCTCTTGAAATTTGGGGGCGCGTATCATTGATACGGTTGATATAGCGCTAGCTGCGCCCCCAATCAGTGCCGATTTAAGCTCATTTTGGGACTGGATGCAGAAGATCTACATGCCCCCTTGGCACTGGACCATCGAACTTTATAACGTGAAAATCTATTTAGGTCCTGCTTATTCGGCTCTTCCAGGCCTCTGGTCCCTGGGCACCTAATAGATAAACCGGTACTGCCCCTGATATTTAGTTATACATCATAAAATACCTGGCAAAGTGGGAGGGAATCTGCGTAACTCAAATTCTTAACGTTACTGTTGTTGCATACCACAATTTGCGTGTGCAATTTTTCCAAAAAATATTGTTTTTCTAAATCTTATCAGATTTATTTGCGAATACCCATGCAAAAATTTGATTTCTTCCTAGTGAACTTCTTAAGGGCAGTTGTACCCCATTGAAAAAAAGTCCAGGAATAACACGCTAAGTGATTAAGCTTTCAAAGACCTTCAGAAGATCAACGTTTGAATAATGAATGTTTCTTGGAGTTAAACGAACGTTAAATTTGTGAATTTATAAATCAATGGTGATTGACATTTTGCCACTAGTACATTCCCTTCGAGGAATCAAAGCCCATAAATATTTTATGTGTGAACTATTAGATAATGCTCCTTCAAAAAATCTTTACTGTATTTCATTCATTGGGTGCTACGTAGAATTAATATTTGAAATTGAAATAAACTAAATGCAAGCCTTTTCGATATCTGACAGTAAGAATGATGTAAAAGGAAACTATCGATAATTTATCAATGACGTAATATATAATTTTTTTTACACCTGAGTCGGTAATTTTTGTGTACGAGATTTGTGCATAGTTGGAGTTGTTGACAAATAAGTATTTTTAACTAGGATATTGGTCATCATTTAGTTTCTAATTTTGCTCCATTTTTTACGGGTGTGCTATCTCCATCTACTTTTGTTGTGACATATGTCAATTTTACTCTTCTAAAAAGACGTGGCAGTAATGCGTTTTTCCTACCTTTAACACCAAGCATATAGAAGTTAAATACATTGAGTGAGATTTTTAAAGTTACTTTTATTCACATCCATTGCAAAAATGGGACTTACTATTTCCAGTATATTTAATCGCCTTTTCGGCAAGAAACAAGTGCGAATTTTGATGGGTAAGTATTTTCAACTAATTGTGCAGTACATTTTCAAATATTTATTCGTAGAGAAAATATATTAATATTTCAAGTATATCTTGCTGTCCTTAATGTACTTAATTAAGGAAATTTTGGCAATTTTTTTCCCCTAATTATTTTGCTTGCTGTTGTTTATGTTGTTGAGTGAAACAATTAATGTACAGGAAATTATTCAACTCCCTGCCTCCTTTCTCATTTTCAGATAAAGCTTAATCTTTTAAAATTGAAATATTTACTACCAATAGTACAATTAAAGTTATGGCATTTATATAGTGTATCGAATTGATCTGTGTTCCCAAGTTTATCAATTTCTGAGGTATTAATTTTGTCCTATTTCTTTGCTTTAATATCTTTCTTTATCTGTAGCTCTACCATATCTTATTTTTATAAAAATACTCCTTACTGTATTTTCAAAATCTTATTTTATTGTGAAGTTTCAAGTTTATTAAATTATTTTCCTATTATTGTGTTACACTAATGTATATTATGTACATTAAGCATAACAAAACCATTTGTTTTAAAGTAAATGTTTCCACATATGTTTTAAGTTATGTTGTTACATAGTTACAAGTTAGTCATTAGAAGTCAACTTTTTAAAAATAATTAACATTTTAAATAGTTACATTAAATTATTTTTGTTGTATTCAGGTATTTTTGTGTTAATTTTAAGTTGTGAAACTGAAGCACTTTCCTTGAACTTGAAATATTTATTCTTTGAACTTAACTAACTGTAAACTATTTATTGCAATCGTGAAATGGTTTTATAATAATCTTAATGTTGCTTTTTTGAGAATTTACAATCAGAAATTTAATATGGTTCATTGTTTCAGCTCTTCGTCAGGAATTTTTCAAAAGTATACATCTGAGACACATAAAAAATTTTAATTTTGTCTTATAATTTTTTTTTAATTTGCTAACAGTTTAAATCAGAGGTACTGAAATTTTTCTACCACAGCATACAAATGATAGGTATATCACAAGGCCGCAACATGAATATAATAAAGAAAAACATAAGACCAAAGCACCATTGAACAAAACAACATTAAACAAAATATTAAAACTCATTTTTGACTTTTATGTTAATATTATTTTGACCATTCTATCAAACATGCACAAAAAAATATGTACATTTATGTATTTTTAACTGAATTATAAACTAGTTTCACTTTCCTTTTAACCAAGCCTCTTGTTCATTCTACTATCAAAACAAGCAAATTGATAGCAAAATTGAAAGATTTGATTGTTTGATTGATAAAATTTCCCTCTAAAATTGTGTACATTGTTCTTAAATAATTGAAATTTTGAGTGCAATGAGCCATGACCAAGTCACCAAAAACATGCTGTCGAGCCACAGGTTGAGTATCACTGGTTTAAATGATACTTTGCATGTTTGCCTTGATGTTAAATTCATTACTGAAATTTTTTATCATATCTCTAGTATCTATGTCAGTGACTTGGATGACAATCTAATGTACTGAAATGTTTTAAATATTTTCAAAGAATTTCATTAGACAAAAATTATTTATTTTGAATTTTGGCAGATTGTTTCATCCTTATTTAAAAACAACTAATGTAAAAGTTATGTTTAGCCTTAACTGAATATCTTAACAAAATAGCCTACTTATCAGTTCAATTTGCATATGTCTTTTGATTTGGGATTCAGTTTATAATTCTGGTTTTAAGATTTAGAATGGGTTATTCAGTTTTTATTTATTTAAAATAAATATTACAATTCAATTAACTATTATGTTTTTTCCTGTTATAGTTGGGCTGGATGCAGCTGGTAAAACTACTATACTTTATAAGTTGAAGCTTGGAGAAATAGTCACTACAATCCCAACAATAGGTAAGTTGAAAATAATTCTATGCATTTTGAAGAATTTGGAGGAAGGAATTTGATTTTATTTTATCACCAAATACAATAGGGTGTTTTTTACTATTTTTCTGAGGAAAAAAAAATCTCGGATCTAAATGTGCTACTAGCATAATATTTTAAATTTAGAGAATAGAACCAAGAAATTTTAATATTAAAAATCTCTAAATCCCACGAAATTAATTGGAAACTTAATATATTATGTCATATTCAACTAAATAAGAATGATCTCCAGTTTTTATTTCCTTGTTTGAAAATTTCTAATTTTCTGGGAATGAAAGACTGTTAATTTATAAAACAATAGTACTATAAGAAATTGTGTTGATTTTGGAAATTTCAGTAATCTGTTTTTAATTTAGGTTTTTTTTTTAATGATTTAATATAAAGCATAAAACCTAACTTAAAACAAAACTATTGAGCTAAACTACTCATGGAAAAAATATTTAAAATATCTGAGGTAAATTGTCAATCTAGTGCATTCAAAATGTATAACAATTAACAAGGCAAGGTTTTATGTGTGTGTGTGTGCAATATATTTTTACCCAGAAATTTAAAATCAAAGGGAAAAGGCGACATACAGATTAGAAGGAAGTTCAGAGGAAGGGGGCTACAATTTATTATGAAAAAATTTAAGGCCTTATTTTTGTCTAATAACTGAATACTTCAATCATTTTGTTTTTTAGTTGTCAGTTTACAAACAATGACATATACTGTTAGTAAAGGGTTATTTAATAAAGTTTGCTTAAAAGAATATTTCTTAAGATTTTAGCTAACGTTTGTTTTGTTTACTCTGTGATTAGTCTATATTTTGATAATTATATTGATTTTTTTTATATTCCTGATGAGTATTTTTTATTTTGGTTTAAAATATGCTTGATATAATTATGCTTAAAATTTAGATATTAATTTTTGATTTTCTTATATTAGCTTTTATAAGTCTTTGATTTATAAGTTAAAAGGTAATTTTTAATTTTTTAACAAATAATCAAAATATATAATTATAGTTATAATTTAATTTTGCTGAATATAAAGGGAATTCTAATTTTAATATATAGTGTAATACAATTCTTAACTTTTTTATCTTCATGGACAGGCTAATGTTTACTAATTTTATCACAGCCCATTAAAGGGGAGGGGACTAGTGGCATACACAAGATTAAAACCTCTGTTTTTAATTTTTTGTATACAGATTACATTTTGATACATTTTATCTATGTTTTTTTTAATGTATCCTGGAGGGGACTTCCTATGCCTTTAGAAAAAAAGTTATTTTCTTTGCACAAAGCAGGGAAATACACCACAGAAAATAAAATAAATCACTTAGTTTTCCTTGAAAGGCCTGGTATCATTTGATTCCATGACCTGTACTGGCTAGGAGGTTAAAGACAACTGTTATAATAGACTAAAATCCATGGTAAACGTAACCGTGTGTTCTGTATTAAATTCAAAATTGACGTTAAACTTGTATTTGTCATACTTGTAAAATCCAGATAGTTTCAAATTTGATAACAGAGTAAGGATATCCAAGCATTTAGATTCTTCAAAGAGTATTTCAAATATATATATGTATATTATTGGCATTTTTTTAAAATCATTTTTACCCATGTGCATTGTATATAAACATGTACTCTTTGCTGGTAAGTTTCTTTTAAAAAGCCAAAGTTAGCAACAGTGAGGCACATGACCTTAATTGGAAGCATGTGATTATATTTATCATGTAACTATTGAATTTAGCTTTACTTGATTGATTTAAACAAAATGGTCAAATTTGTAAGCCATATGAAAATTTTTTTATAAAATATGCATGGGGAATTTTAATCTTAACCTTATCTGGAAATTATTACATCTACAAACTTAATGCTCTGTTTATTTCTATTGACCTGCTAACTTTGAATATATATATATATATATATTTCATTGGCATTGTGTTTTTTAGCAGTTGTATTTTTAACCTATTTTTTTATGTTTTCAAATTTAGGTTTCAATGTGGAAACTGTTGAATATAAAAACATTTGTTTCACTGTTTGGGATGTTGGTGGTCAAGACAAGATCAGACCTTTGTGGAGGCATTATTTCCAGAATACTCAAGTGAGAGATTATATATATACATAAACTTATGGCTAATTTTTAAATAATGTAGTATTTTATTGGGAAAAATACTTTATATATTTCTTTGAAGTCTGCAATTTTTAAGATTTTTAAGTTAATAAGCTATATACATATATAATTAGAACTTTATTGCTGTTAAGGCTGTAATAATCAAATTAATTTAACATTTTATGCACATTATATCACATTCCTTTTAATTATTTCTAAAACTCGGTTCTCAAGTTCAATTTTTCTCCATTGTTAGTTTTTGAAAGTACTTAGATACAAGTATGAGTTGAATCATCAATATTAAGATTCAACTTTTTTAAACTATTCATATTTATAAATTTTTTAAATATTTTAATTCATTGAAGATAAATAATTGAATGTATGATTATTTGTACAAATTGTAATTTCTAGCTTTTTACACTATATAAAACTTTTTATTGTTTTAACACATTTTTATTTAACATTTTTTGACATCTTTAAAATTATTTCTAATTATATATCAATAAGATTTGTTAAAATTATTTTATTAGTATGATCCTGTTATTTTAGAAAATGCTATTTTATAGTTAATATTCTTGGGAAGTTTTTTTTGGATATTAATGAATTCGTGTGAAAAATGTCATTGAAATTGAATAATCTCTGATTTTTTGATACTTTTCAATTTCATCAGTACAGGCAATAGAGTTGCTAAAAACAATACAACTGATGCCAAGCAGAATATTCTTGCTGGTAACCTTTTACTGTCCCATTTTTAAAACAAGTTGCGATCCATTTGAAAAAATGTTAAGCAATATTATACCTCCAAAGTAAAAAAATTCTTAGAACTAAAATTAACATTTTTTATGTATACTGTGTTATCAATTAAGTCTTTGCACCGACAAAGTGGAAAAGTACTTATTTTTTTTAATGCTTTTTTTTAAATTTAAGTTATAATAAAATGTGAGAAATAAGAATGCACTGGCACTTGTTTTCCAGTTTTTCTTGCAATTTTTGCACCCAAATTATTGAATTAAAAAAAAATCTTTTTTTTCTTTGTTGGGTAGATATTTTGGTTCTTAAATAATATACGTGATCTATTTTATCATTTTAGGAATCAAAACTTAAGTTAAAAGTTAAGTAAATGCTGTTAGTTTATAATAACTGTTATAGTAAAGAATATCGTGATTTTTTTTGTATGCTTAACTATAATTTAGCGATAGATTTTATTGATTTGAATATTAATATCTATTAAAATAAAAGTACCTAATTTAAAGCTGTTTCAGAACTTTTAATAATTAAAAGAAGGCTCATAAAGTGTGTACCTTAAAATTATTTTTAAAAAATGAACAAATTGAGAGAATATATTAGCTAAGTTTATTAAAGATGTTCTTGTAACTTTTTTAAATGTGCTATATATGTAACAACATAACTATTCAATAATTCAGCTGTGAAAGTTTTACTTAGTTCTTCAAATAGATAAGGTACTTATGTTTTTATTATTAGTTTATTTGCTTTTATTGTAAGAATTTTAATTTTGTTATTTACCAAAATGAAACATATTGAAATTATTTTATTAAAGTAAATCTGTCATGAAAATAATTAAGTCTAAAATAATTAAAATCTCAAGGTATAGGGTTTCATTAAGATTGTCATGATTGCAGGGCAATTTTGAGGGATTTTAGTTCTAAAACAAATAAAATATGGAAAAAGCAGGTGGGGGTAATGAATAATTTTTTGCTGCTTAGATTAAATTTTTTTTTTAACGATTTGCTTAATTAAACACATAGAATAATAAATGCAAGGCAAATCCTTTTTAGCACAGTCATATTTTAAATTTGTTTTACTTATTTACATCATTTTCTTGCATGTAATTAAAAAATGAGGTGCAAATCATTTTTAAATTCTGATACATAGTTGCTTCAGTTGTCTTTTGACAATTGTTTCTTTCCTCTGACCGATAAGTTGTCATTGAGGGAAATATCTCCATGTTTGCATTGTGAGTAGAAATGGCAAATGGGTTATCACGAGCTTTTTTAGGTATGTCATTGATCAGTATATTTTGCACTTGAAAGAGTAAAGCCATTTCTTTTGTATCCAATTTTATTGTTATTTCACAGTTTTGGTTGGTATTTTCTTTCAAATGATTTTTTAGATGTACAAACTGATTAAATAGAGTCTTAAGTGTTGCCAATGTTAATGTTTCTTACCTAGAAATATGCTATACTATGTTCTGTTTCATCCAGTTCAAGAACTTGGTTAACAGTCATCCAGTTGAACACATTGAATTTTCAAAATGAATATGACCATTTCTCAATGTGCCCCACAGCAGTATTAAAGTAGTCATTTACCTGTTTTTCAAAAGTTTACAATTGATGCTGCTTTCAGAATCGAGTTTGAAGATATTCAAAATGCTGTCTGTCTTTTGCTTTGAAAAATTTATTAACTTTGAGAACCTCTTATTATAGAATTATTATTGACATCTGTATTTATTCCAAAAAAGGGCTCATAAGGCTTTAGCTCTGGCAGTAGTTTTATTTGCTACTTTTTGGATTGGAATCGTTAAATATGTTCAGCTTTATTGTAGAATTAACCAGCTAAAAATGGTTGGTGGTGATGTAGTACTCTGAGTGCAATAATCATTAGCCATCTCAGTAGTTACAATTAAAATGTTTTCTTTCTAATATCTTATCATGAAACTAGACATGCATTTAAAAGTTAAAGTGGTCTTGAGTGATGTCCTAAATGGGCTTATTGAATTTTTTTATGTGTGTGTGCTCTAAATCACATGTTTTTGAAATTGAAGCAAATGTATATTTTTTTGTAGGTTGAAATAACTATGCTAAAACTATGAATATTTAAACAAATTTGAACATTTTCCTTACTTTGAAGTATCTTTTTCTATTGAAGGGTACTTACTCATGGTAGCTTATTAATTTTCCAATCATTTACCATAAATTCATTCATCAAATCTGCCAACCCTATCATGAGAGATGGAAGATTTTGCTTATGCTCAAGTGGCAAACGATTGAACCATGATTCCCTCCTGCTGCACAGTTTTTAATTCTTACTATGGCAAATACCATTCGTAACTATTAGTGTTGTTCAGTTTCTCTTTATGAAACATATTTTTACCATATTTATATATTTTAAATGCTTTCAAATCTTCATTCATAGAGAATTCATTGTTTTTAAAACTTTTGTTCAAAAGTTAAAGAATCTACTTTTAGCTTTACTTTCAAACTATTTTTTTCAGCTTTTTATCAAGAAACAACAGTGCTTCTGAAGATCAACTGCTTAGTCTGACAGTTGAGAATATACTGACTGTTTTCTTAAAACCAGTCCTGGTAGGATTGTTTTTCATTGCAATGAAAGGTTGTGAAACTATCACATTTGTCTTGCCATGTTAAAAATATTTCTTTTGCTGCCAAACCAGTAGGGTTAACTGTGTCCACTCATGATCCTGTTATTTGATTTATGAAAATTTGTATCAATATGTTGTAGAATGTCAGAGTTTCTACTATGCTTAATGGTAATATGAGAATTATGAATGGGATGCAATGCTTCAAATGAAGCTCATCATTTTAAAGAATGTCCAATTTTGGGTTCATCTTTGACCTTTTCATGATGATTTACTGATCAATGAAAAACATGCAGGCATGTTTTATATGCATCCACTCCAATTGTCACAGCACCTAGATGATGCGTTGGTGAATCATAGTTCATACTGATTGTCCCCACAGGAAGGTACATTGAATGACATATTGCCTAAAAGGGGGCTCAAGACTGATGCATATCACCCCCCTTCATGAAAGGATTAAAATGACCCTTTCTCTTTGGCATTCTTTTAATATAGCCTCAGAAATTGATTACCTGAAAAATGCTCAATGTTCAGGAACAAGCAATTTGACTACACTTGTTTTAAATAAATTGACATTCACGAAGCTTTGATTTCTTATTGGAGAGATTCTCTTGGAAACCCTAGCCCCTGGAGTAGCAGCAAAATGGGTTTTGATCATAGTACTGTCTGTATTGATTAGAGTTTCAATAATTACAACACCTCATGCTCAATACCTCACTCAGAGTTAAGAAACAAATAGTTATACCTAACTGGGTATTGATAATTTACAATATCATATGTACAGGATATACAGTAATCCTATGTATCATAAACAATTTCTGTTGTAAGAGTGAAATCTTTTTTTTTTTTAAGCTATCTTCTGAAGTTTATGTAGTTGAAGAGTAGTGCAGTGTGTGTGTGTAAAAGAAATCTGATTTTTTTTTTTTTTTTTAGTTTTCTGATTATGAATATTTAACTTAAACAAATTTCCGAATTGATGTATATTACAATTTATAAGATGGATCTTTTAGTTACATAATATGTAAAAGTGTTATGGTTAGAAAACTTCTGTAATTTTTTTCATATAAATTGATTAGATTTGAATTCCTTATTTTTTTATTTTATTGTTTCATTTAGGCTATTGTAATAACAGTTTTATTACATTTTCTTTGTAATGTGTTGAGGTTTTTTATATAATGCTAAATTTGTTACATATTTTTAGGGCTTAATTTTTGTGGTGGACAGCAATGATAAAGATAGGATCTCTGAGGCTCAAGATGAGTTATCAAAAATGGTAAGAATTTCCTCTTTAATGAAATCAAAATAGTTCTGAAACTCAATGGTGTCATCAAAATTCTTCTAAATGTGAGTTTTATGGACTCTTGAAACATACAGCATTTTTTTTTCATTGAAAACCATTTTGAGGTTTCAGTTTCAGTCTATTATATATTTTTCATGTTGGGTATTTTAAAGGATTGAAGCAAATTAACTTTGATTTGTACAAACTTAAACGGCTGGTGTAAAATATAATTTTAGAATTTTCTTTTAAAATTATAAATTTTCAGAACTGGAATCTTCACAATATCGTTAAAATTTGTTGTGCCAAATGCTTTTTTTTAGAATTTGCTCTTTGAAATATAATTTTCATAGGAATTAACTTGTTGCAAGTGTTGTGAAGAGGACAATATTAGATTAAATTTACAAGTGCTTATTGATTTTCTTTTTTTTTAAATTTATGTAAAAAATTTTAATTAAAAGTACATATTGAAAAAGTTTAAGGTATTAAACACTTGAAATTTTGCCAGTTAATATTTCAATTAATTTTAATGAAATATAAAGTGTAAAACATTTGACCTTTCAAAATTTGTATGTTTCTAAATTTTATTTCTTGTACAAGTTTACTCAAGTCTGCAGAAGTAACCTAGCAATTACAAGACATTCAAACTTATATATCCTTGCAACATGCATTTGTCAAGAAAAAGTTTTTTAGTGGTGTATTACTGTAATTGGTATAAATGAAACTAATGATTGCTGATTTAATTATAAACAAATTATTTGTATACATTTACAATGATACATTTATTTCATAGCCTAGCTTGTGTATCATAATGATTATATATCAAATCAGATTTTCAGTTTCAACTTATAAAAATTAATTGTACTAGTCCTCAAAAAAAAAAGTTTTTAAAATATATTTTCTATGAACAAATATTGTACTTATAAAAACAAAGTAAAATCAGATGCAAAAGAAAATGTAAAGAGGTGACCAGGTATTAACAGGCCATTTTGTAAATATATGGGCTTAGATATATTTTTTTCTTTTTGCTTCAAACTTTTTATCTGTGGGGTATTTCAAATGTGTGAAACCAGTTTTGTTTCTTTCTAGTGTTTTTCAAATGAATTGGAAAGGCATTTTTAAATAGTACTGCTACAGACTAGTTGTACCTTATTTCTATTTGTCTGTGTTTCTTTTATTCAATTAATATAACCTTTTCCCTTTCATTGTCAGTGTTTTTATATTCATCTTTTTATTCATGATGTAAAACAAAAAAGGGTAAAATATCCTAGGATAGCCCACACCCTTGGCGACAAATAAAAAAAAAAGCACCAAGCCAGAACAAGATGGAGCCAAGCGAAACCGACAATGGTGGCAAGGGAATATAGTGGGATAAGGTGGATGCGTAATGAAAATATATGTAAACAATACAGAAATTAAACATTTAAGATAAAAAATATAAAAACGGCACTTACTTTCTTACTGCTGATCTTTTCCGAGTGGAGGGAACAGTGTAACAGATTTTAAAAAAAGCCTTAAAGGCCTCATTGCTAAGCAAATGATCATGTGAGTGCCGCCATATTTAATCTGCGAGATAATGGTTGAATATACATTCACATTGTGGCTGGTACGATTTCGAAGACAGCGTTTTATTGCCGACCATGTTACATAATGCCGATCATTACATTTAGGACATTCATAACTCAAAGCAATCAATCCTTCCTTCATACAGCATTCAATCAATTCTTTCTTACCTTCCTTCTTTCTACCTGCATTCAACAAAGTAAAAAATTCTAAAGTATATTCTCTCACACACGCAGCCAGCCCGGAGCCCAAAGACAAAATGAAATTTGAAATGCACGCCCACGAAATACGAAAATGCTAGAAATAGTTAGGGTTGCCATATGTAGTGTTTAAAAGTATGGTTACCAAGATGGCGCAATTATCGCCAACCAAAGTAATTCGCGCCAAAAGTGTGGGGCTCTCCTAGGAGTGAACCCAAAAAGGTGAATAAATAATTAAGTGCAGTCCTTTATCCCAAATTGTGACTTGTAACTCAATACTATGATCTAATGATGGCTCATATTTCAAACTTGTTTGTTAAGCAACTTTTATCAAGACACCTTTGTGTACATAAGTTTTGTATAATTATGTTTAAAACTAATTATTTATAAATTATTTTTATTGAAATGATTAACTTCAATTTTAAGAATTCTTTTCATAGTTTTCATGATTTACTTCACATTTTTTTTTGTTTGCCTTATTTTTAGCTTAACATATGTTACAGTAACTGAAAATATAGTAGGAAGGAATTGCAAAAATGAGTAGTATGTTTTAGTCAATTTTTTTTACTTTGAATGCTTAAATATAATTTTAAAGTGAGAAATTATCATATTTAAATATTAGTAGGTTGTAATATTTTGAATACTGTAATTTTATTTGTTCAATTTCTTTATAGTTAAAAGAAGATGAACTTTCTGATGCTGTGTTGCTTATTTTTGCAAACAAACAAGATTTACCTAATGCAATGTCTGCTGGTGAACTTACAGAAAGGCTAGGTTTAAATGCTCTCCGAAACAGAAGAGTGAGTATCAGAATTTGCTTGCTTATTATTTAGAATTGACTGTAATGATTAAAACTGCTAAATGGATAAATTATAATCAAGGTCTTTGAGCTTTAACACAGTTTTAATGCATAACAATTGATAAGTTAAAATTTATAAAAGATATTGAGTTAATAAATTTATTGAGGTTTAAATAAAAAAATAAATTATTAAAGAAATGAAATATATTAACAGCATAATACGAAGTAGGAAGCGAGTGAAACTTGGTATTTTCCGATTAATTTAAAGTTCATAACAAATTTGAGATTTTTTAACACAAACTCAACTGTTAAAAGAAATTTCAAATGAGGAGTTTGTTTGAGCGACAAAGCTGCCATTAAACAGGTAATTTACATAACATAAAATTTATCAATGAAACGTGAATAAGTGTTTCCATATCTTGCAGGATATGTACAATATTAAGAAATAGTATTTTATTTCATAAAAATATCTTAGCTGCCCAATAGCTAATGAAATTAAAGTGAAATGTTTATGAAAATTTCTTTTTGTAACATCTGAATGCATTTATACTACTTTATGTAGCAAGAATATCATGCTTATAAGTATTAGAGAATACATTTTCAAATTTATGAGAAGGTAAAATTCTTTTACCCTCAATGTAATAAAAATTTTTTGGCTTTTATGTAGCTTACTTATCTGATGTGATTATTAGCAGAGCATTCCATGGATTTTTTCTGGTCTTTTTATGCTTTTGTAATGCCTTGGCTGGAAGAATGTTTTTTTTCTAGTACTTTTTGGATTTTATATCCAAATAATTTATTGCATAAAAGGAAGATTTTTTTTTCTGTATTTTATGAAACCCTCATAACCTTCCTTTTAAGTGTAAATACTCAACTGACAGAATTGTCTCTTAGAACCATGTCTCAACTCTTTTTGGGTTTAAATGTGCTATAGTTTCAATTATTTAATGATGTATTTTGAAAAAGTTTTTTTTAAATAGTTATGTTGATTTGTATGTAATGTAATGAGCTATTTTTTTAGAATTTTTTGTAGTTTGTGGCTTTATTTAGGTACTGTAAAATCTGGCTTATAATTGGCATTTTTAACACACTAAATAAGATCAAAATTTATGGATATGCATTATATGCTGGGTGTAAAATTTATAGCTTTAAAAAGGATGAACATAAAAAAAATTAGACTTACACATGGATTGGAATACTGTTTATTTAAATTAAATAACATATCTAATGAATTTAAAAGATTGTTGCTATTATTTCAAAATCCTAAGGTAAAAAGATAGAATCCTAGATCTCTCGAATAAATGACTTATAAACATAATACCGTTGCACATGTACGTTTAGGTTCCTTTGTAAGAAAGAAAGTGTGCGTTATGTGGTGAATATACCTAAGAATTAAACAAGGCAATTTGAAAGTATAAGTGAACACCGGATTTTACGGAATTTGTAAAGTTTTGTAATAAGCAGTAACTTTTATTCTTTGCAAAATATATTAAAATATTTAGCCTTATCTCTGAAGGTCTGTTGCTTTTTTTATTATTCCTTTGATTATAATTTCTTTCTTTGTAAATTACAAGATTTATTCTAAAAATATTTGTCTTTTTTAAATTTCTTTACAAAATAAGTAACTGAGAAATTATTCATAAGATTATGTTCCTTGTTTTTTAAATGACATCAAGATTATTTTAAATGCTGAAAATTTTGAAGAGAAAATGAAATTAATGCATTTTACTTTTTTTCTAGTGGTACATTCAAGCTACTTGTGCAACACAGGGAGATGGTCTTTATGAGGGGTTGGACTGGCTATGTAATGAATTAGCCAAATCTTCTTAAGCCCATGCATGATATGAATTGCCATTCAAATTTTCTATTACTGTTTTCATGTCTTCTGTTGAGCACTTTAATGCAAAACAGATTTTCAGATGACCTCATTGCAGAATGTATAAATCTTGATATCCAGTAAACTATTAATTGAAAATGTATTTGGATTCCCAAATGGACAAGATCAAATATTCCCACAGCAGGATTTCTGACACATAAATATGCTTTTAATTGCTGTGCAATTTATTAAAAGGTGAAGGATTTAATGTGTATTGGGACCAATTGCTTTGAATGTTATATAATTAACAAGCACTGTTAAGTATATGTTTGTGATTTATATATAGAGTATATTACAGCTCTTAATCTTCTTTTAAGGCACACTTTTTGTAATTTGTGGCTATATAGTCAGTTATAACCTTGTACTTTTATTAAATCCATTTCTTTATGGCTTGACTTTTATTCTTTTAATGTAGTACTCTTTATTTTTTTAATTAGTTGGTTTATGGGCATTATTCATTTTGTGATAATTTATATTGAAGTATTAATACATACATTCTGCATAATGTCAACATTTCAAATTAAGCAACAATGCTACTGAAATTAAATTTCTGTAATAAAAGTCAAGAATTTTTACTAATACACATGTGCTGTTATGCCAAAGAAATATTTATTGAATTTTCATACATTGACATTGGAGAAGGAATAAATTAAATGGGAAAAATCTTTCTTGCTTACAGTTAAAACAGTACTATTGTGGAACTGAATGATGGAGGCATCTAATAAAAATATAGTCAGCTTCTTTAGTTTCATTTATATATTTTCATTATTGTTGCTTTATTTCTGTATTATGAACTATTTTTTCCTCTTAGAATGTTTGAACTGTATAGTAGCAACTTTCTTCATAAGTAAAGTTTTTCTGGATGAAATTCTTTTTTCATATCTATGTATGTTCAATTAGAAAATAAAAAAGAATCAATTGGTTGAAATTTTGCTATGTTAAATTCCGTAATGTGAAATGAATACTTTTATATATATTTTTTATTGGAAAACAAAACAGTGGTCTTTTTTTTTATAGAATCATGTTATTAGAATTTTAACTTAATTAAATTGTTAAAAATCAAAATTGAAGTTGCGACACTGTTAAAAAAATACTCATGATTTGGAATTTAAAACATTAGTTGGGTAAAAGTCCTTGTATCATAATTTTATTAGTTTATTACATCTATACTGTTAAAATTCTTAGGTACTTAACTTTTTAGTTTAGAGTTTTAATATCAGGATAAAAAGACCACTGCTATAAATGTCGTATATGAACAATATTATCAATTTGTGTTGTATTTATAAGTTGAATAAAGATACATGCAATTATTTAAAATTCTTTTTAGTTTATTTCTTTTGAAAGAATGTCATTGACTTAAAAATTGTTCCGATCCTGATATTGAACCACAATATGTTACAAAAGAAACAGTATGATGAATAAATATATTTCTGTTGGATAAGTTATAGATGCAAAATTTGATGTTTTCAATGGGTATGATTCAGTGAGCACAATTCTAAAACTAACTCTAGATTCTTAAATGATATATAGCTTAAAACAGATTTTATTATTCAGAGTATAAATTTTAATATGTATTATATTTCATTGAGTTTTATTGTTGGAATATTTATTAAATTTTTGGATTGTAGACTGCTTAGTTTATCACAATTTAGTTTTCTTAATAATCATAAGTTATTTAGATTGGAATTCATTGAAAACACATATTGCCAGTTTTAAAAAGATGAGTAATTGATTTAAAGTTTTGTGTAATATTGTGTTATTTCATCTGTTACTTTCTAGATGATATCGGAAAAAATAGACACAAGCAGAATTTTTTAGCACAATTTTGAAACATTACTTGGAAAATATCTTTGTAGCCTTTACCGATGAAAGTTTTGAATTGAAATTAACAATCTGAATGAGGTACAAAAGAACTCCGTGGAGAAATTTGTTTATGAAAACAGCAGCTTTGTTATAATATACACTGCTCCGCATATTTATAAGTTTATCTTGAATGCTTTAAAAAAACTCTGTAGTTTAAATAATTGTTTCTAAAAAGGGTTTACAAATGTGGAACTTAAGAGGATATGCAAAAAAAGATTGATTATCAGTATGTACCATGGCAGTGGTGCACACAGGAATTTTTCAAGGAGAGGGGGCAGGGTTAAAAGTCCCCTTGTATCATGCTCCAATACGCTGCCCAACATATTTCTTTGATTTTGTTGATTTCCCAGTAAAAAATTATTTATTAAATAAATAATTGTCATTAATTATTAATAACAGTTAAATTTTACATAGTACATACATAAGATTATAATCAATCAGGGAAAAATCAAGGGCATGGGGGCAGGACTTGCCCATGTTTGTGCCACTGTACTATGGTAAGTGAGCAAATATGTTGCAGAAATATAAGCCTACATCGCATTTACTTGTCACGACGGGCAGCTTATTGTAGTCTATTTCAGGAATTTTGTTAAAAACTACTGTGATTTATAATTATCAGAAGTAGGGATTAGAATTTTTCTGTTTTGAATTCTTGTCTGTTCCAATGTCTTGTAAAAGAACTGTTCTTTAATCTTTTCCTTAACTCATTCTCTTTTAATTTCTTGAATTTAACAGTAAAGAATTACTATATATATATACTGATTTGATTACTCTCCATATTTAAGGAAACATTTAGTCATTTAAATTTTAAAAATACTTTAACACCAAAAATTACATTTTATAATTTCTCCAGCAGACAGAAAACCAAGTTTTGGAAATATCTGTTTGAGTATATGTATGTATTCACACAAAATAATTGAATTGATATGAAAACAACTGGAATTTAACACCCCCAAGGAAACAATATTTTACTGAATTTAAAATATTTTACATATTCATACTTAAATAATCAGTTTAAGATACAAATTTAAAGCATTGCTGTATATCAAATTTTTATTGTATACTTGCCAAGAATTAATATTAATATTTATGAAGAATAATTGTTTAACCTTGACTTATCTTTGTTTAAATTTTGTCTTGATCTAGAAAAACTAATTTCCCATTGAATTAAGTGTAGAATACCTTAAAAAGTATTCTAGTAGCAATGATAACAATAGTAGTTATAGATTTCCAGTCAATCTTATTAGCATTCACTTTAATAGGAGAATTTATTTTAGTATTTCTTGCATCGAAACAAAATATTCTTTTCTAATGAATAATTCGCAGGTTTCAAAGTAAAATATGACTTTCATTTTGAAATGTATTTATTCAAACACACAAAATGTAGCTATTAAATGTGAGGAAACTTTTCCTTGCAAGTATGAACATTGCCTTATTGAGCATGTTCAATATTTTGCTGTATGCCTTGATTTTTAAAAATAAATTTTAAGGAAAAAAATCAGCTACTGTGTTCAAAATGAGGTAAGTATGCCTAAAAACAGTAATAATAAAATATTACTTTTTATTTGGATTTACTTATAAGTGGGAAGTTTTTGGTCCATTGAAAATCAAATTGGATTCCTCTTACTCTTGAAATTTCTAGTGCATATCAAATATACATATATTTATCATACTATGGTCTTAAAATTGAGAATTATTGATTGTGTAATTTTTCTCTGGTATATTATCAGTCTAGCAGAAAAGTCTAGTTACGATATGGACACTTGTTGCATACACAAGAAAATGGATCGATTCAAACAAGTGATCAGTATATTAAAATGTGTTTTATCTACACTATTAAAATTCGTAGGTAAACTAACGTTTCTATGTACGGTTGTAGGAATGTAGCCCAATTTTTTCACGAACCACAAGGCGCAGAAACTCGCCGAATGTACCAAAATTTCGGGAATGATTCCAGGAATCCGTTTTGACCATTTATATTCCAATTAGTTAAAAAGATATTAATTAAAAACCTTAAAATGCGCACGTGGCGCCATCTGTAAAGAATATTTTTACAAAACGAAACCTTGCATGTAAATACATTTATTTAAAAATTAATATAATAAAATTATATATATTTCTTTCAATTTAATTATTTAACATTTAATTTTTTCAGAGGTTTTTAAAACACGATCTAATTTTTTTCGTGAAACTCGCGCAAAAAATAATTACAGATTCGTAAATATCATTTATTTCGCCACGATATGCTATAATTTATTTTACAAAATAATTATATTGTATTTTTTACGATTCTTTTAAAATGAGTCGAAATCGGTTCCTTTTTTTGAATACGAATTATAACTTGTTCCGCTTGAACTTTCTTTTGCGTTGATGAAAAGAAATATTTTACACTAAAAAAAACATGTTTTTTTTTCCGCGTGTAGAACAATATTATACGTAATCTGTACAAAGATTGATAAATATCTTAAAAATTACGGTTAAAAAAAAATGTGTTTTTCAATTTTTTCTCCTTTTGCGATAATTACATAAACATTACTTTTTTGAAAATTTTTTGTTTAAAAATTACCCTTGTTTTCAATCAATATATGAAGTTTGAAAGCATTAACTTAAAAATGAAGCCCGAAAAAAATATTTTACTTTAACGAATAATGAAATGACGTAGTGAAAAAAATCTACCTTTATTTTAAAGCTCAATTCAATGCTCTTCCCCGACGTAGCTGGTAGCTCTGTTGGTTAACCCGCTGTTTTATAAAACGATAGTTTCCAGGTTTGAAACTGAAGAGGAAGAGACTTTCCATTTCGCATCACGTTACTTTTTAAAGTTTAAAATTCTTTTAGTGGAATGAAAAAGGTTAAAATTAAAATGAAATTATTCAAGTTACTGATTGTAAAAGAGAAAAGCAGGAACTTCTTTTTAGTGTAAAATATTTTTTTCATTAACACGAAAGAAAGTTCAAGCGAAAAAACTTATAATTCGTATTAAAAAAAAAGGAACCGAGTTAATTTTTTTCTTTCATTTATTACTTATAGAAATTTGTTTTCGATAAATATATATGTTTTTTAAAAGGATTATTTCATTATGAAATGAATTCTTTGTTAATTAAAAATTACATCGTCTATTATTTTGGATCAAAATACATTTTTAAGATATGTAACGATTGATTTTGATTCATGAAAATCTGAAATCTATTTTGTTATTTTAGATTCTTAGAAACTAACTATTATTAAAAAATGATGAACATTTTTTGTTTAACTGTTAGCATCAGAATCGTTTTCTTTTTGTTGCTTCACATTAATAATTTTTTAATTCTAACGCAATATTTCTTTTTATAAGTCATACATCGAAATTTGAAGCTATATCTTATCTGTGAGATGGAGAGGAAGATAGAACAATAATTTTACACTAAAAAAACCGTTTTCGGGCTATAGAGAGGGAGAAAAATATGTCTTAAATCAAAAATAAGTGGAATGGAACAAATTTCGAAAAAGGAAAATTTTTTGACATAATTTTAGAAATCACTCACATTGTGCGCGTATAAACACACACAGAAATGCTGGTGTCACGAGGAAAAAGAAAGCCCGAGCGACGCTGAGCTAAGTGGTGGAGGGGTGGGGTGAAAGTCATTTTGAAAATGAGTATTAGAAGTTCTGATTTTGTGAAAGAAAGGAAAGATTTATATATATAACAATAGAGATAGCCCGTGCAACGCCGGGCCATGCAGCTATTTCGAAAAAGGGAAATTTTTTGATACAATTTTATGGAAGAATTATATTTAGTCATAGTTTAAAGAAAAATAAGGTATCACACACACAAGTTAAATTCAGTACTGGTGTAAATTAATGTGTAATATCAGATTATAATATTAAACCCCAAGTTTGATCAATTTTTCATCCGTAGCTACTAAGATAAAGGAATGTTAGATATCTTGAATGAATTAAAAATAATGGTGTGTACACACACACACACACATATATATATATATATATATATATATATATATATATATATATATATATATATATATATATATATATATATATATATATATATATATATATATATAGCTATAAAACCTAAGTATAACTAGTCAAGATAGTAGGAAATATTAGCCACAGTAGTACAGTAGCAAACTCCTGGCTTTAGGAACAAAGATTGTAGGTTTAAACAAAATTTTAGGGCTAGCCAACCTACACCTGTAATTTGTCTGTACTACTGAGCCATAGGAAAAGGAAGGAATATCATTAGGAGAAATTTAGATATTTCTAATAAAATACACTATACTATTAAAATATAGCTATAAAATTATAGCCTACTAGTATAGATTTAAAGCAGATGGAAGAATTACTTCTTGTGCAGATGAACAAATTGTTTCCCGCTCGATACAAAAAGAAAATTGTACTACCACATACATTAAAATTAGAGCATTATGATGAAATAATTTTAAGACTCTTTTTATATACATTTAAAAAAAACCTTAAATTTTGGTATAAAATGTTATAGAAAATAAAGCTTCACAAACATACACAATAATATCTAAATAAAATATAATATTCATTTATTAACCCTCTAAGTGGATACCTTCCTCCTGAAAAGTTATTCCGAAAGCGTTTTACTCTTATTTTGCTATTCCCTTCAAAAATGCAACAGACTTCAATTCTTTCCCCCTTTTAAAACTTGGGAGGTCGAAAGGGGACAATTTTATGACTTAGTTCGGCGTCTTTGTTCAGTGAGAACCAGGATAGCAATCGTTTACAGCTAGCTGTTAAGTTGCCTTGGGCAATCTTGTATGAAAACCGTAGTTCTACTCTGTCGTTTTCCCCATAGATTCTGTCACAGTAAAATTAAAACAAAATGTAGGGTAAAAAAAACATGAAATAAATGGCGTGTTAAAAAATGAAAAATAGTTATATTTTCTTCAAACAAAATTTATTTTTCTGTCATTTTTTAAAAATTAAAAAAAAATATTTTGGTAGTGCGATTTTTTTTTATTGAAAACAATTATAAAATCCCCGTGCACCACAAAGTATCACGCGGGGCTTACAGAAGTAAGTATTAAACACACATTCAAGGGAAATAAACAATTAAAAAAATGAAGTTAAGAAGGATTACAAACAGTTACAACAAATTTACAGAAATTATTGAAAGCACTTCTGGTGGAAAGAAATTGGTGAAAATTCGGTGGCCAATTAATGTTGAGTCTCTTGAACGCCAGTCTTATGATCTTTCTCTCTCTGACATACTTGGAACACAGAAGGATCACATTTTCCTCGCCACCAATATTACAGTCACAGAAAGATGAAGGAGCTAAATTAAATTTGTTCAGGTAGCTTTTGAAATTACCATGACCAGTGAGAAATTGGGTTAATTTGTAGTTAGTGTAAAAATGATGACATTATAGTCTCTTATTAATGGTGGGTTAAAATGGTGGGTATTGCGATTTGAACCAGAAAAAAGCATCCTGTATTCATTTTTGAATATGAGAGTAAGAAAACGCACTCACTTTCCTGTTTTTTAAAAAAAGTTATGAGGTAAAAAGAGTAAAGGCCCTATCTTTTTTTTAAAAACAATAAGACAATAAATGGTGCATACGATGATTATATTTATGAAATAAAACAGATCTTTCTCTATTCTATTATATTTTTAATTTAGAATAACATAAAAAATGATTTCCATACTTTTAATTTATTTAAATTTAAATCATATAAATGATATTTTTATGTTAACTGAATATTTTTCGGAAAAAAATCTAAATTTTCATTCCTAGTGCTCTCCTTTTCGAACTCCTTGTATTAAATAAAAATATCTTTTCTACATCGGCATTTGTGATGGACATAACACACATTCAGTCAATAATTTTTAATTTTAATGGGGGATATACTTCTTCAAATGCGCATGACAGTACTTCTAACCATTTTCTTATCTTTCTGTTTCTTTTATTACAAGGGAAAATGTCACACATCGATAACTACGTTTTCACACAATTCCGTCATTACAAATTCTATTGTGAGAAAACTTCTCCCTAATTAATTTTGTCTTTCAAAACAGTACACTTAAAACAATTTTGTTCATTGAAGTTAACCGACAGTTCCACAATGTATTCATACCAAATTTTAAAAACAAAATTAACACTTGGGAATGTATCCTGTATTAAATTTTTCAGTATACACAAATATTTCCTTCTGTAGGGAAGATATAGTATGAGATGTGGTGTGCGGTTGTGAAAGAATGTTTTCGTACGTGTAGACTATTTTTGAAAATTTAAATATCACTGAAGCTGATCATATAACTGCAAATGAGCCTTGTTTTAATGTGTGCTGGTATCAAAGTAAAACACTTTACAATATTAAACAGCCTATGGGTTTATACTCAATATCAAACTATTCGCAAAACGGTTTACAACTTCTATTCAAATTGTAAAGAAACTGAAATATAAATATATCTTACTGCAGTCAAAAATATTCATAATATGTAAGTATCCTATTTCTCCACTTATTTCTGTACATTTTAAAAACTGTAGCTGAATGCAATTTTTTATATTTATAAACGAGGCATAACAGCTCACACAGTCGTAAAAATGTATTTATCATTTTTAAATATACTACTTTAAAACGTATATGGATTGTAAGATCAGTTGTAAAATCCTAAACGCTTTTAGAGTAGCTAAAAACATGTAATTTTGGATTGATCAAATGTTTAATATAATACACAAATATACATGTTATTAAGCAAATACATTTGAAAAATCAAACTTCCTTCTGAAATAAACGTAATTGAAAGAAAAATGTTTAATTGCAAATGAGTGGAAATACATGTTTATCTAAGGGGTATCCCTAAAGTGAGGTAATCCTCAAACTTAAGACTCAAACTCAGTGGCACAACAATCCATGAGGGCCAGGAACTACTGTGCCCATCATAATACACGTGACCATTGGATGCTGAGGTGCATGAACAGATGTCCCGATTTGGTGGTCTGTCTGAAGAGAGACCTTCAGTGTTTAAGACCCGAAGCAAGCTTGGTACTCATTTATCGACACAATGTAGCGGGGATGAAAGGCAGAGTCGACCTTGCGCAGCCCGTTAATAGAACCCCAGACCTGTGGTGTGGAAGCCCTATACACTACCACTCGATCCTATTCGGTGAAAATAAAATTTAATGTTAGAATCTTATATAAATCCCTAATGAATGAGGGAGTCCAAACTTTTTTTTTTCATGTAAACTGTTTAGACGGAAATGGTTAATTATGAACATTTCACAAGTTGCATAAATTAAAATTAACCGTAATAGTTTACATAAATTTTTAAGGGTGCAAAAGGTGTATTTCGGCTGCCCGAATTAATTTTAAAAGGAATACGGTTACGAAAAGTAGTACAAATCTATCTAAAGTAGTTGGTTACCTTACATATTGTCAAACACAACAATGTATTGGAAGCCAATTCCACAATTCGTTGTCATAAAAATGTATGGAAAATTACAAGACTTATTTTTGCATTTGTAATTTATATATTTTTCCCCCTGAGAACTTTAAAAGCTAGAGCGGTATCCATCAGAACGCGGGCCCCTCTCAGTTTTTCCAGATCGCCCCTGACTAAGCCGGCTTTGCCATAGTAAGTGAAAATGCCAGATTTTGTTTGTCAAGATCATTTTATAGCAGACTGCATTTTTCATGTATTTTAGATGGTCGTTTTATATTTTCTGCATCAATATCTTAATGTCTGAATTTAAAATTACATAAAATTCTTGACATTTGCATCAATGACCATGATAATTTTTATTAGTATATGAATGTGTCATCAAACGATTACATGACTAATATTAACATATTATTTTAACCATTTAATTAATATTAAGTATAACATAACGCACACAAATTTTCTGAACTTTAAAATAAATATTTCGAAAACTACTTCAGATATACTCAAAATTTTTCATTCCTACACTTTAGCTTCTCAGTTTTGCTTCTATGTAAGAATTTATTGTAATTGTATATTCATCAATTTTTTTAGTATATTTTTTGCTCTTAGCATGCAGTTTTCAACTGAATTGTATGAAATCTTCGAAATACACTCTGTCGCAAAAAAATATATGCACCCAGAAGAAATTGAGCTACATTCACGAAATTTGGTATGCATGTAGTGTATATGAAAATAAACAAATGATTAAAAATTCAGAACAAAATATTGTCATTTTATTAAGCGGTTACAGCTTGCAAAAGGTTAAAAATCAGTAAGTAGTAAAGCCACCTCTGGCAGCTATACAAGCCGAAATTCGGCGTGGCATCGATTCAAAGATCACTTTGACCCCCTGTGGAAGATCCTGCCAAGTCTTTGCATCTGCGCAGTTAATTCTCCTGTATTTCGGGAAGTTGCCTTCCCAGCGCGTTCCAGACATGCTCCATTGGTGAAAGATCTGGTGACCTGGCAGGCCATGGTAGGACGTCATATCCTTAGACATTGGTGGGAGAGTCACGCAGTATGTGGACGAGCATTATCCTGTTGATAAATGCACCTGGGCGACTTGATAGCATGGGTAGCACAATCGGCGTTAAAATATCGTCCACGTATCTGCGAGCTGTCAAAGTGCCTTGAAGGACCACTAAAGATGATCGTGTGTCCCAAGAAATTGCTCCCCACACTGTCACACCTTGTGAAATTGCTGTATGCCGCTCGACAATAAATGCCGGATCGGATCGCTGGCCGGTGCGCCTCCAGACACGTGTGCGGTGGTCATCAGCACTGAGACTGAATCGGGATTCATCACTGAAGATGACACGTCTCCAGTCTGTTACACTCCAAGTTGCCCGAGGTCGGCAAAAATCCAGTCGACACTGCCTATGATGTGGGGTCAGTGGCAAGCGTCTTAGCGGACGTCGGCTCCTCAAGCCAACTTCGGTCAGTCCTCTTCTTATGGTTACTCTTGATGGCACTGGATGTCTTAAGTGGCGTTGAATCGATGCTAGCGACGTTGTTGGTGCCGAAGTGGCCACTCTTCTGATTGCACGATCCTCGCGATCATTTGTGTTCCTGGGACGTCCTGACCCTCCGCGACGGTACACTCTACCTTCTGTGATCCACTGTTGCCAACACCGAGCAACTACCATATCGCTCCGACCGAGGTGGCGGCCGATACGTCTATTCGACCAACCTGCTTCACTGAGGCCTATTATACGGCCCCTATCAAAGTCCGTCAGCTGCTCTCGTACTGCCGCCGGTTACGTCTTAGAGGCATCCTAAGTCTCAATATCGTCTATCAAAGTCATCAGATGCGTTTGGATAGCCGTATGGCGCTCGTACTCATGCTTTTTTAAACTCTCCCAGTTGCGCAACTAATACTTAGCCTTGTCTCATTGGCTTCAAAATTTTAATCATTTGCATATCTCTTACCAGACTACATTCTTGCCGAGTTTCGTGATTGTAGCTTGATTTCTTCTGGGTGCATATATTTTTTGCGACAGAGTGTATATTAAAAGATAAGCTATTTAATAAAATTTGAAATTTTTATTATACTCAAACAATTGCTAAAACTTATGGTAAATATTTTTAACTGCGCGATGCATTTTTTTTCGAAATTTCAAATGGAATTTCTAACATAAAATTTCTAGCTTTATACGGTCGAGATTTCAAAAAATATCCAGATTAATTACTTATTCAGTTAGCCTTTAAAAAGATAAATGTTGAGGTATTTTGTATAAATAGATATTTTTGAACAATAATTCGAATGTTTTTGAATAGCTCGAATTTAAAATTGATTTTTATGTTTATTTATATGCATAAATGTCTACTGTAAATGTTTCCGTATATTTTTGATTACCATTTATTCAAACATTCAAGTTATAAAAAAATGTGTGAAAATCTTCATTCATGTTGTCTTTGATGTAAACTGAAGTTCAAGCACTTAAAATTCAAATATAATTCGTTGTATTTTAACAATATATAACTAGGCACTGTACTTAAACTTCCCTGAACACTTGGGCTTTGAAATCTAAAAAAAAAAAAAAAAAAAAAAAAACTAATAAATCTTAATTAGTTTTTTTTTTTCGTTATTATTTTTATCAAAGTGTAAGAAAATGTTTCAAATGATTTGATGAAGTTTAAATTTATTCATTTTTAGTGGTTGGAAAATTGAAAAGGTTTCAAATTTTAAAGAGTTTGGTGTTTTATTAATTTTTCGGTATCTTATAATAAAATAATCATGTTTCAAAAACTGAAAGCTTTGATTAAAATAAGAAAAATGAAGCGAAAGAATATACTTAAAAAAAGATAATTTGTCTAACTATATAAAATAGCAGATTGCATTGACACGCCCCAACTTGTTACAGTTTCAAATTAATATGAAACCAAAAGGGAATTGTAACATATTTTACTTATGCGTTGGGACTTTTCAAAACTTTTAAAATACGAGGTAACAAATAAACACTTCCTGGGGTGTAAAGAAATTTCCCCCGATTTTTTACGATTGCCCCAGCGTCAAAACACGGGGTTTCCTGCGAGCCATAAAACTTCCTATCAGTGTCCTGCTGTGTTGCTTCCACCGTCCCCAATTATCTTTCAAGATGTTAAACCTTTAAAAGGGGGAAAGGATTTCAGAAAAGTGCGGCTAATCCGCTTATGAAAACGTTACTTGAAGGCAGAAAAATCCGTGCAGTGCATTTTCGAAGCATCTTTACACTGACGGAATTTTCCGTGCTCTCCGCTTAGAGGGTTAAACATGTATATGTATATATACACTCATGGACAAAAAAAAATTAGCGCACCAAGAAATAATTGCGGGATCGTAACGCAACTTGGCATGAAGGTACATGTCGGGGAGATATGCAAATGATTAGAAATACAACGTGATTGCGTATTACGTATAGGCGGTAGAGGGCGTTTAACGTCGTTCTCCGTGGAGTATAAAACAGGTAACTAAAGCTTGTTTGAACGTCAGTCTAGTTCGCTAGACCCTCCCCATTGCCAAGTTTCAATGTTTCAGTGCAACCAATAGAGTGCCAGCTCCCCAACATCTACCAACCAATGGCGTTCATTTCACTAGAACAACTTCAGTGAAATTTCTTCCAACTCCGAGAGCCGTCAAAACCGTTCCTGTAACCACGCCTCCTTGCCACTACCTCTGAACCAATCAGGAGACTCTCACCCATCAAGGCCCTTCCACATCAGGCCACATCATACAATATTCGATATGGGATGGAGGAACGCTCCGCGTTCCATTTCCCAGTGACGACCAGCGACCAGCGTGTTTTAATGTGCTGAATCGTTTACAAAGTAAGAGCTAGGGTATACATGTGCCGCGTTGCGTGGTTAGACATTCTTCACTACAACACGGTTGAATGAAATAACAATAAACATTTATTAACTTTAAAGATTAAATGAGCAATTAAGAGGTAAGCTTCCAAAAACTACAACACATGGTAAAACAGGCACGCTACAATAATAACAGATCAATTCAGTTCAGTTTTGGAGTCGTTTTGTTGAGCTGTAAGGTCGCTGCATACTCCCCTTCCAGTGTCAACGATACCTAGTTGGAAGATGAACTTTGCGACCAGAACGTGTAGATGGTTGGGTAGGCGTTGAAGCTGTTGGATCATGTTCCACTGTAGAAGGTGTTGGAGCTGTTGCATTAGGTTCCACAGTAGCAGGTGTTTCATTCTTGGTTAGAGGTAGTTGCAAGTCCTCAGTGTTAAGAAAGAAGGCAGGTTTGCATCTATCAATAGATACAGATACCCGTTTACCATTGATGTCAAGGGAAAACACTTTATCTTTCCTTTGTAAGACTTTGAAAGGGCCATCATAGGGTTGTTGAAGTGGACGACGTAACATGTCTCGACGAAGAAAAACACGTGTTGCTTCCAACAGTCCTGGATGGATAAAAACTGGACGTTTGCCATGGTGTTTTGGTGGTTTAGGGTGAAGTGATTGCATGTGAGACTTGAGTTTCGAAACAAAATTCACAATATCATCATCTGGCTTGGAAAAGTCAAACATCTCCCCTGGCAGTCGAATAGTGGTCCCAAAAACTAATTCAGCTGGGGTACACAGAATATCTTCTTTAAGAGAAGCTCGTAGACCAAGTAAGATGATAGGGAGTACTTCTGTCCAACGCTCAGTAGCATGGCACTTGATTGCACTTTTCAATGGGCGGTGCAATTCTTCGATCATCCCATTAGCTTGAGGGTGGTATCCAGTTGTACGACACTTCTGAACACCAAGTAGTTTGCTAAGAGCTTTGAAGAGCGAGGACTCAAACTGCCTGCCCCTGTCAGTTGTAAGAATTGCAGGAGTTCCAAAGCGAGACACCCAAGAGGAAAAGAAGGCCTCAGCCACAGCCTCAGCAGTTATGTCTTTGAGAGGTTGGGCCTCTGGCCATTTCGAAAAACGGTCAATCATTGTCAGGCAATAGGTGTAGACATTTGATGGAGGTAGAGGTCCAATGAGATCCAGATGAACATGATCAAAACGTTGGGAAGGTTCTTGAAATGATGAAAGAGGTGATCTAGTATGACGATGAATTTTGGATTTTTGGTAAGCTAGGCAGTGTCTTGGCCACTTAGCTACATCTGATGAGATTGATGGCCAAACAAAACGCTGCTTCATCAAATGCACTGATCGACGTATGCCAGGATGGGATAAATTATGCATAGCAGAGAAAACATCTTGGCGATGCTGTTTTGGGATGTAGGGTCTGGCTGTGCCCGTTGATAGATCACACATAATTTCAGTAGACGAATTGGGAAAAGTTACCTTTTTGAGTTCCAAGGAAGTTCCAGATGCTATTAGGGTATGAAGCTCCTGATCAGTCTGTTGTGTCTCAGCAATACAGTCATAGTCAATTTGACTTGGGAAGGTGATTGCAGAAACACGAGAGAGAACATCAGCAGCAATATTGTCAGATCCTGGAATGTGTACAATATTTGTGGTGAACTGAGAGATGAAATCCAGCTGACGGATCTGCCGCGGAGAACACTTGTCACTTTTTTGCCTAAAAGCATAAGTGAGGAGCTTGTGGTCAGTAAACACTGTGAAATCTCTAGCTTCCAGCATATACCGAAAGTGTCGGATAGCGGAGTAGATAGCAAGGAGTTCACGGTCGTAGGCACTGTAAGACTTTTCAGACGAAGTAAGTTTTCTGGAAAAGAAAGCCAATGGCTGTAGCTCAGAGTCCACAACTTGGTGAAGTGCACCTCCTATGGCATAATCAGAGGCGTCCACATGAAGAGCAAGCGGGGCAGAAGGTGAAGGATGAGCAAGAAGTGCAGCATCAGCAAGAGCTTGTTTACACCTCTGAAATGCTGTAATTGCCTCAGAAGACCAGTTTAAAGGCTTTGAGTCCTTCTTACCTTTAGAACCTTTTAAAAATTCACTTAAAAGATACTGTTGTTCAGCTGCTTTGGGCAAGAAACGTCTATAAAAATTTAACAGTCCTAAAAATTTTCTCAGAGAGCCAAACAGTCTCTGGTTGTTTGTAATCAAGAACTGCTTGAACTTTGTCAGGCAATGGCTTAATGCCATCAGGAGTGATAAGGTGGCCAAGGAAAATGAGTTCAGTCACACCAAATACACATTTAGAGATATTTAGTTTTAAACCATATGAGCTCAGTCTTTGGAATATAGTTCTTAAGTGAGAACGATGCTCCTCAGCATTTTCTGAGTAACACAAAATATCATCCAAGTAGACAAAACAAAAAGAAAGTCCTCTTAGTATTTCATGCATGAATCGCATAAAGGTTTGTGGTGCATTCACAAGGCCAAAACACAAATGGGTATATTCGTAAAGATCCCATGGAGTTGTTACAGCTGTCTTAGGAATATCACACTCAGCTGTAGGGATTTGGTGGAATGCCTTAAAAATGTCTATTTTGGAAAATATCCTCTTGCCATGTAGTGCATGATCAAAGTCATTCAAATAAGGCATGGGGTAGCTGTCGAACTCAGTAACAGAATTCAGCTGCCTGTAATCCCCAGCAGGTCTAACTGTAGAGTCAGATTTGGGCACAACATGAAGAGGAGAACTCCAGGGACTTTTGGAAGGTCTAATAATGCCTTGAGCAAGAAGAAATTCAAATTCTACCTTCACTGCATCATACAGTTTAGGGTGTAGCCTTCTAGGCCTGGCAGTGACTGGTGGGCCAGTAGTAATAATATGGTGGACTGTGCCATGTGATGCTGATTTGGAAATTAAAGAAGGGTTGCTGAGGTCTGGATATTCCGATAAGATGTTTTTAAAACTAATGTTTGCATCTACAGTGAGGATTGAGGGCTGTACAATATTTGAAAAAACACAAGGAGTGAAAAGAGAAGTTTCCACATCCACCAACCTTTTTTTCTTAAGGTCAATTAAAAGGTTGAAGTGCTTTAGAAAATCAGCACCAATTATAGGAGATGATACATCAGCAATTATGAAAGTCCAGATAAAAGGTCGCTTCAGACCCAGGTTCAGTTCTTTACGGACCATACCATAGGCTGGAATTTTGGTTTTATTAGCAGCAAATAAGGAGAAGTTAGACTGAGGTGGTTTATTCATAGTTGGAGAAGGTGGGATGACACAGATTTCACTTCCAGAGTCTATGAGGAATTTCTGGCCAGACTTGCGGTCTAATAAAAATAACCGGCTGGTATGTTGCGAGGGCTCTGCCATTCCAGCTATGACAGAGCTTACTCGTTTTTTTGCACAAATGCACAAGGTGAAACACGGTGAATAACGGCGATGATAGTAGCAGATGCCACTTCCTCTATTGACACTCCTAGAGCGTGAATGTGATCTCCGGTGGTCAGAACTATATCGTTGGTGGCGAGAGGAAGTCCAAAAAAAAATTATTTTAAAGGTATTAATCACGTTCTGAAATTGGAAGTTTTATCTACAAATTAAAGTTGCTTATAAAAATATTGCGGATAAAACAAATGAAATATTTTTTTAAAAAAATACGTAAAGAAATGTTTAAAACTATTTCAAAATAAATTTAGAAATTACCCTTTTTTTTTTAATTTATGGAATGGTTCGCTATTTTTTTTAAATAAAAAACACATTCAGGTAGAATTTCTCTCTCTTTGTGTGAATAACACATTCTTAACAATTCAAATTATTCTTTATACTGTAAATGGTTTTCATTAACTATTTTTTTAAAAAAAAAGTGAATTTTTTGTAGTTAAATTAGAAGAACTGTTCGAAAAAAATATATAAAAATATTAATTTATCGAAAGGTACTTTACATAGCATTCTTTTTTTAAAATAATATTTCAAAAGAGAATAGCTCTGTTTTTATTATTTTACAATAACATGCAAGATTTAAAACAAAAATTTGAAATAAATTACTCTAAATTTAAATAGCTATATTATTTCTTAAAATTTCAAATTCATCAACATATTTATGCATTATTCTGTATTAATTGTCCATAAAAATGACATCGGTTCCTTTTTTTGAATGCGAATTATAAGTTGTTCCTCTTGAACTTTCTTTAGCGTTAATGAAAAAAATATTTTGCACTAAAAAAAAAAGTTCGTGCTTTTCTTTTTTTTTTTTCCGCATGTAGAACAATATTATACGTAATCTGTACAAAGATTGATCAAATATCTTAAAAATTACGGTTAAAAAAAATGTTTTTTCAATTTTTTTTCCCTTTTACGATAATTATGTAAACATTACTTTTTTTTTTAAAGTTTTCTGTTGAAAAATTACCGTTAATTGCAATCTATATATGAAGTTTAAAAGCATTAACTTAAAAATGAAGCCCGAAATTTTTTTTAACTTTAACAAAAAACGAAATGAGAAATTGACAAAAATCTTCTGATATTTAAAGGTTATTTCTACTGTTCTACCTGAAGGAGATCATAGCATGGATTGTTAAGGCGCTGCTTTATAAAACGGCAGTTCCCAGATTCAAAACTGAAGAGGAAGAAACTTTCAATTTTGCATTACACTTTAATCAAACATTCAGAAAAAAGCAATCATTTCAATAGCAATCTGTTAATTTTTCTTTCATTTATTGCTTATAGAAAAACTTTGCATATAAATAAATTTATTTAAAAATTAATATAATAAAATTATATATATGTCTTTCAATTTAATTATTTTACAATTTTTTTTCATGAAACTCGCACAAAAAATAATTACAGATTTTTAAGGATCATTTATTTTGCCACGATATGCTATAATTTATTTTACAAAATTATATTTTGTATTTTTTACGGATTTTTTTTAAATGAGTCGATATTGGCTCCTTTTTTTGAATACGAATTATAAGTTGTTCCGCTTGAACTTTCTTTAATGTTAATGAAAGAAAAATATTTTACACTTAAAAAAAAAGTTCACCTTTTTTTCCTCCCTCCCCCCCACGTTTAGAACAATATTATACGTAATCTGTACAAAGATTGATAAAATATCTTAAAAATTGCAGTTAAAAGAACAAAAAAATGTGTTTTTCAATTCCGTGCAACGCCAGGCCACGCAGCTATTTCGAAAAGGGGAAATTATTATTTATAGAAAATTTGATTTTAATAAATATACATGGTTTTTTTAAAAGGATTATTTCTATTATTTCATTACAAAATAAATTCTTTGTTAATTAAAAAGTAAATCGTCTATTTAAGAAAATAAGTGAAATGGAACAATTTTCGAAAAAGGGAAATTTTTTTACATAATTTTAGAAAACACTCACATTGTGCGCGTACAAACACACACACAGAAATGCTGGTGTCATGAGGAAAAGAGAAAGCCCGAGCAATGCCGGGCTAAGTGGTGGAAGGGGGGGAGTCATTTTGAAAATGAGTATTAGAAGTTCTGAGTGAAAGAAAGGGAAAATTTATAAAAGTAGTGATAGGCCATGCAGCTAGTTTTAATAATTTCTTGTTTGGCTAGTTCATATTTTTTTTTTTATTGAAAACAATTATAAAATCCCCGTGCACCACAAAGTATCACACGGGGCTTACAGAAGTAAGTATTAAACACACATTCAAGGGAAATAAACAATTAAAAAAATGAAGTTAAGAAGGATTACAAACAGTTACAACAAATTTACAGAAATTATTGAAAGCACTTCTGGTGGAAATTGGTGAAAATTCGGTGGCCAATTAATGTTGAGTCTTTTGAACGCCAGTCTTATGATCTTTATCTCTCTGACATACTTGGAACACAGAAGGATCGCATGTTCTACATTTTCCTCGCCACCAATATTACAGTCACAGAAAGATGAAGGAGCTAAATTAAATTTGTTCAGGTAGCTTTTGAAATTACCATGACCAGTGAGAAATTGGGTTAATTTGTAGTTAGTGTAAAAATGATGACATTATAGTCTCTTATGGTGGTATATTTGATCTGATATTTAAGTAAACATCTCAGCTCGGGTACTAATGCTTTAATAAATCTTTTATGATTTTATTTTATTCTTTATAAAGCTTTAAGAAATCTTTGTCTTCAAAGTATTTTATTAAAAAAATGATTTTTCTTGTGTACTTTAGTCATTACCTTTTAAAAAATGGTTAATTACACATTAGCTTCACTGCAGCAAAGTTGGTATCACACAAATCATACCTTGATATCCAAATAAAAACAATTCTAAAGTGTTTTTATAAAAAAATACCGATCAGTCAGATTTTGGTGAAATTTGGCTGCGGTGACGCCAATTTGTGAGTACCAAAAAATGTTTTTGTATAGCATTGTATTAAAGGATTACCAGTGTAGTTTCATCGAATTATGTAAAAAATTCCCATAGAATAGGTGAATCCTGCTACTAGATATCTCCACTAAAAAATATAAATGATAAACAAATTAATGTATCTAATTTCAACTACTTAGTTGTCATGAAAAATTTGTACTCGTAGGGGGAGGAAAGTTTGTTTAGCTGATAGAATGTTTTAACACATCAATATTAAAAATCATTCAGAGATAAAAGGAATTGTTGAAAAAACAGTATTAGTTTTATATTTAATTTATCCGTAAATTTTATTCCAATTAGATTCATATTAAATTATCTTCACTTAATGGCCTAATTGACAAAGCTAAGTAAGTACCACTTAAGAGTACTTATAAAAGAGAAAAGAAATGGGAAACTGTATGTGTAGGAAATTAATAAGGTATTTGGGGCATTTAGATTCATGTGATGCCCTAAAGCAGTTTTATATCACATTCCAAACTTGAATTTAATATTAAATCTCTAAATTTTACTTCAATTTTAAGTTTTATTTTTGAGCTGAATGCAGAAATCATTTGTCTATCCACATGGCTTTTTGCTTATAAATTACAGTTGTTCTCTATATTAATGTAATGAACTAGTTAGTAAGATTTGTCTTGTCTTATAGAATTTTTGAGAAATTTTGAATTTTAATGGTAGCTTGAAGCAATCTCTAGTACTTCGAAAGCCTAAGACTAACTTGAAATGTACTTTCAGCCATTATTTCACCCGCAGGATCCTTGCTTGCCATTTAAGGTTTGAAGCATTTCTTCGAGTGTGTTGTGTATATACAAACCATAGCTAAATACACCTCATAATTGTGAACCATGGTCTAGTGATAAGATTGTCACTTCAAACAGAAAAATGTCTTTTTTTACCAATTTTGAAATACATGTATTCTTTCATTATACCACATGTTTAAAATTTAGAAATAAGATTTATATGTAATTTTTTCCTTTCAATTATTAGAATGTAAAGCTGAAAAATAAAAACTTCTTAACATTACAATGTAAGGGGTAAAATATGGACATAAATATTCTATACTAGTAATATTAGATTGTTTCTGATAAGAATTTCATCGGTGAAAAGTAAATGATAATACGAAATATGCTGCTCTATTTATATGTAAGATGGTAAAATCAGAAAATTGTATAAATGCTGCAATATTTTCCTATTTGAAAAAAAAAAAAATGTGACTGATAGGTCTTATTCTTTAATATGCAAAAACAACTGTAGCTAGCAAGTATGTTTTACTTGTAATTTTTTTCCCCAGTGTTAAGCATGAATGTAGCTTTAAAATAGTCATGGTTTTTTAATTTTGTTATAGATCTGTTTTGCTGTATGAAAAAAATTTTCAATAACTATATTTTCAGGATATTCAAATCTAAAATTATCTACAATGTTGTCATTATATATAGTCATTTTTTTAATATGCTTTTGTTTGTGTTGGTAATTCAGGTATCAGATTAGATTCGGATTATTTTTCTCCCTAACCTTTTAATGTTTTCACATTTTTAGTTTTACTTTTATGCTCAATAATAAAAAAATTATGTTTATGTTACTATTTTCAAAAATATTTTATATTTTCAAAAAAATACTGCGACTCATTTTTTAAACGTACAGGTCTGTTTATTGATTACTCAAAATTACCATATTAAATTAATATGCACTAATTCCTTTAAGAAAATAAATAGTTTGTTCCTAGCCATTTTTTTAAAACAAAAATATTTGTATATTTATCTAAATTTAATGAGAAATAATAAAAGAATGAGAAACAATAATAGTACACTTTTATTGCTTAGTGATGTGTGTTTTAAGTACAAAATCACACACGCAAGAAGCTTTTCATCAATTCCCCTCTCCCCACTTTTTTATTAGAATGTCATGAGGTACTTTTAGTTTATCATTTTCTAATTTTAGCCTTGTTTCTAAACTCCTTTTGCAACAGATCATTTTCTTCAATCAATGCACATATTCTTCCAGTGGCATTGAATAATTCTTCAAAATTGTGCAATGTCAAGGTTTTTTTTCAATTTCTCACTTTCTTTATTAGTTTCTTCAGGTGGATGAAATGTGCTGTTTTTTTTGAAAGTGGTGTAAGTCCATTTTATATTTATTATATGAAGATATTTTAGGGTTTGTAGAATGGTTTGAAAAATATTGGTATATATTAAATACACTCATTTTATTCTTTTTTTAAATGTTAAAGTGATTTAATTTTATAACGTGATTATCTTTAAAGTATTAACTTAACTCAGTTGTACAACAGCCCATGAGGGCCAAGGCCTACTGTGCCCAACTCAGAATATGCAACCTTAGGCCCCGAGATGCATGAGCAGATGTTCCGATCAGATGTCTGAAGCAAAAACCCCAGTGTTAAGTTCCCAAGCAAGCTTTGTACTCATTTATCAACCCACTGAAGGGATGGAAGTGTGATGCACTAGCCACTGGGCTTCCTTTAAAGTATTAGTTAAAAGAAATTTATATATCCTTATGATGATCTCATGGACTTGCACCACTTTCAAAATCAACAAAATATGAAAATCATACATTGATGAAATATTAAATATGGGATTTCAATTGAATCAAACCAATTTTTTATGAAATTTTTGTTAAATATGTCAAGAAAGGAAAAAAGTAAAATGCTTTATTTCAATAATATTTCTTCAGGTAATTCCACTTAAAGTTAAGTGAACAAACATGACACACTACTTAACCCTCTGCAATTAACTGGGAAAGTACAAAATTTCCAGCAAATGAATGGAGTTTTTTATGCCTTTAACAGTGTTGTCGCACATATAAAAATAGTAGAGAAATTGTTATAATTTTTAAACTAAACTTTGTGGAAAGTCAACTTGTGTGTGGGCACCACTTTCAAAGTAATTATTATATTTGTAATTTCATTTACTATGTAAATTTATATTGACAAAATAATGAACATTTTGAAGTACCTTTTTGGGGAACTGTTTACATATATATAGCTCATAGCAGATTGCATTCAATATCACTAACTTTTTGTCAAAAAAAAGGACTTATACCACTTTTAAAGAAAATAGCTTAAATAATCATCAAGAGGTAGATAATATCTATTTGAATATATTCCATGACAGTGTTAGCATCTAATGAGTCAAAGTCTATCATGTCCAAGTTTCATTACATCTGCTAAAATTGTATCTGTTTGAGGATCAAAATCATTCATTCAACATACCAGGGATTTATACTTTTTTATCTCTTGATATTTTGGCAAATAATGTACCATCTAGAAGCATTTTAATAATTTTTCATATAAACTTAATAATTTAAGTTTGTTTATTTTAACGTGACTAGTGTCTGATTTTCATTTCTCCTTCGTTACAAATGGGTTCAAGAATGTTATATTTAACTTTTTTTTTTTTTTTTTTTTAAAAATCAATTGAGATGAATTGGATGGCCAAAGTAACCAATATATGCAAGTATGTGGCTATTATATAGATTGAGGGTAGGCTCTGTATGGAGTTAATTGTTACGAACTTTAATCTAGGTAACCAAGTTTACACTTGTGCTAATCATTGTGCTTGACCTCGGCCAATGAGGATTGTTCATTTGGGAAATATTTTAGTTGTAATAACTTGACTCAAAATCTTTCTAAATTGCATAATTGGAAATCAATTGATACTCATAAAAATTTGTTACTTAAATTGTCGAACTTATAGAGGAGTTGACACTGATTGAGAAAAAATTCAATTATAACTTAACTTTAAATTTAATTTTGTAGCATTTAGTTTGTCAACTAGATAATGTTATTAAAAATGTGTGTGAAATTTCATGCCAGTATCTCTGTTACTTCTTAAAATATTATCAGCTTTATGAAAGCACAGATTTGAGAAAAAGTATGTTTAAACTTTAAAAACAATTTGTTTTGTAATAGTATTTTAAATACCTGTCACTTTTTTTCTAATTATTGCACAATCAAAACAAATACTTAGAAAATTAATTATTACATTTTTAAAATAATAAAATAAAAAGGAAATATTTTTGACTGAAACTAAACTTTATATATATATATATATATATAACATAATCATGTACCTTGAAACAAATTAACATTGAGATTTGCAATACAGCTATGAAGTGTTTGTGTGTCTTTTTTCTTTAAAAAAAATATGTTCTTAATGATTCTATTTATTTATTTCATATAACTTGAACTTGTAAGTCTCAAGCTGTTTTTAAAAGCTTTTTGTGGTAATATATTACTTAACTGGATCTTAACAGGGGGAAGGAAAGGATTAATATATTCAAAGTTAAATTTATTCCTTGTAGTTTTTATTTTACTTACTTTTTTATATGTAGCTGTTTAAATCATTTTTAGATTTTATTTCAAGTTTTTCTTTCTTTTACAGGTAATGAATATGATAACTGTATGAAGTTTTCCAACAAAATACAATTTTTCATCTGAAAATTTTGAAATACGAATATGAGTTCTGCTGCTACAAATATTTTGAAGTTGCCTCCAAAACAAATTCAAGTTTCTCCTGATAAACTCAGTATTCCCATAAGTGTTAGTTCACCTGGGGTATCAGATTCAATCTGTACTATGAGTAGTGATTCTAATGATCCAAGTGTTAATTGGAAGCCTGTAAATGTATTAAAATTAAAACAAAATGATGTAACTGATTTGTGTTTTAAAGGAGAAAATTTGCAGCAACTGACTACTAATGCACTACCTCCGTTTTCCCCCAAAATTTCTAATCCTACAAAAACTCCCTTTGAATCGCATAGTTGTTCAGACTGTGGAGATACTTTTGCTTTTAAATCTAGTTTGACCTTCCATTTAAATCGAAGATCTATTTTAATTCGATTCCCATGTGAAGCATGTAAAAGTGTTCGAATATTTTATAATCGTTGTACTTTACTATCTCATATACGGTCTCATGCTGATAAAAATGAGCCTTCTGACATAGAGAAAGCTATTGTAAATCCATTGCCCCGTGTATTCATGGATGGACTTCAAACTGAATTTGTTAATTCTCTTGATGATGAACTAAATTGCATGGATAAGGCAAATGAAATGCCACCATCTGAACTATTAGAGTTTTCTATAAAAGAAGATGATGATACTATTATAATAAAGGAAAAACCAATTCCAACAAATGCTTTGAAGGTAAAATGTGTAGACTGTAATGAAGAGTTTGAAAATGCTGCTGCAAGAAAAGAACATCTCACTAATGGTGATAAAATTCCTGTTTTGATTTCTCAGTGTAATAAATGTGGAATGGTCTGTCCTTCAAAATGCAGCTTGAAAGCTCATCAAAGATTACATTTACAAGTTAGTCCATATATTTGCCCTGAATGTGGTGAAAATCCAGATGCATATTGGACAAATTTCCAAAATCATGTAAAATATAAGTGTTTTCATCACGCTCGCAGTATTGGTTATAAATGTCCATTTTGTAAAAGAGTATCCCCAAGCAGTGAATCCTTACTCAAACATATGGAATTGCATACTGAAAAATATCTGAAATGTGATAGCTGTCCTGGAGCATACATGACAATGTTGGATTTTGATGACCATGTAAAAGAGCATCATATGGGGAAATATGTGAAGTTCAATACTATTTATAAATGTTCTTTGTGCGACATTGTGTTCTTAGGCAGTGAGCAAATGTTAACCCATAGATCAACTCATTTAAAAGAACAGGTTTGTGAATATGTTTTTAATTGTATGCAATGTGGGAAAACTGTGGAAAATAAAGAACAGTTGTTGGATCACATAAAAAATTCTCATCCAAAAGTTTGTAAACTTATTTCTCAAGATGAGCAAATTGAAGCAAGTACTTCATCTCAACCTACTGCTAGTTATAAAGGAAAAATAGAATGTATGTTATGCTTTTGCAAATTTAATAGTTTTCAAGGCTATAGTGTTCATGTGTCAAGGGCTCATGTTAATATGAATCAACCATGCAGTTATTGTTTCATGATAATTGGAAATAGAAAAGAGATGATTATTCACGGTAAAAAGCATTTGAAAAAAGGAAACATTATTTGTTTATTATGCAATAATACAAAATGTGCAGATGAAAAAAGTTTAGATGCACATTTATCCAAAAACCATGTTGATAAACTCCAATATTGCAGTGTGTGTCCAATTTGTAATGAACTCCTACCAACTTTTCGTGGAGCTCTAAATCACCTCCGTGTAGAACATTTTCTTGTTACAAAAGATTCTGTTAATCAGGAGGAGGAGGAGAGCAATGTTAATACAAGAAACGAAAATGTCACTTCTGTAGATCTACATTTGGTAATTTTTATTTGTCCATTGTTATACTTCAATATTTTTTTTATTCACATTAAATCATACTTGTTAAAATATAGATTTTATAGTTATTAACTTACAGTGTTATCAGATATCATTGGATTTCTTTTTTTATAATTTTTAAATGTAAGTACAAAAAAAGTAAGTGCCTGTAATAAATATATCATAAGAACTTGAATCATGTTAGATTCTATATTTTCCAATAGAATTCTTTATATGACAAATATGTCTTGTTAGAAGTAATTACCCTAAATCTGGCATATAACATGCACCTATACTTTCAAGCTTATTTTTTTTAAATTTTTAGGTATATTCATCATATAACACGCATCCCTCTTTTTATAAAGAAATCTAAAATATTAGTATAAATTGTTATGTTTTGAAAGTAATTTATTCGATGCATTATCCCAGACTTTTGACAAAATAGTTTTCTTCTAGAACTACAACTCTTTTAGTTCATAAGACAAGTCATTTCTTTTATATAAACATTATTTCAATACATGTAGAAGTAAAAAAAATTTATGCTCATCTCTTAAGTTATTTTTAAAGCTATCATTTTTATACCCAGCGTATAACGCACCCCCTTAAGTTTCGATCTTATTTTCTGTGTTAAAAGTGCGCGTTATACGCCGGATTTTACGGTATGTCAAATGCTAAAACTTAGTTAGGTAAGGGGATATGTGTAAATAGGTTTTGCTCTTTTGATATATGTTTAATGTTATAATTTGTCACTAAAACTTCTATTTAAGATTTTGTATAAGATATGTAAATTCTGAATAACTGTTTCTTATGCCAAAGTTTTATTGATCTATCTAGAAAAAAAAATTTAAATATATCTTAGATAATATATGTACCTTGCATTTTTTTTAATTGAGTAATTTTATATTTAAATTCTATTTCATAGATGATGATGCAGAACTTCAAGAACATTTAAAAACTAAACACCATGTCGATAACCAGAAACAGCAGAATGACAGAGAACAGCCTGCATCAGTAGAAAAGGAAAAGCAATCAAAGAAACAACGGGTAGAAGGAAACACTTGTGGAAAATGTGATTTTCAGTCGTCAGATCGAGAAATCTTCAAGAAACATCTACTTACTCATAAAGCAAGCAAAAATACTCACCAGTGTCAAGAATGTGGTTTTTGTTTTGTTGTTGAACCATCATTAATAAAACATTTGATAGTTGTTCATAAAATTAGGGATCCAAAGAAATATATTGAAGAAGAAGGAGCAAATTTCATGCCCGATTTAAAAAAAACTGCTGAAGTATTTTCTTGTGACTCTCTGATATGTAGTGTTTGTTTTACTACTTTTCCAACTGAGGGTCAGTTAAAAACACATATGCGTAGTCATGGAATGGCTTTCATTCAAGCCAATAAAACCGTTGCACCGTCTTAAATATGACCTTTTTTTTTTTTTATAATTTTTTTATCTATGACTGCTTTTGTTTGTTCTGATGTACTTATTATAAATGTATATCTTTTACAGTTTCGCTTTACCTCAATGAATGCATTAAATCTCTTAATCAATCAGAATCAATTTTCTTTAGTTTGATGTACTATATGGAATTCCAGACTTAATCTGGTTTTTTAAATATTTGTCCTATAAAATAAAGGAAAATGTTAAAACATACACATTTTTTGTTGTCGTTTTATTGATTCATTTAAAAGTTTTTGTTTTAGTTGATAAATGTTTTTTTGCATGTTTCTGGGGATGATTTTGTAATAGATAAGTAACCGTGATAGTTTATAACCATAATTCCATTGGTTATTTCTAAAAGACAGCACTATTATACAAAGTTTTTTTACATTTATAAGTAACTGAATTTGAAATTTTATTTTTTTAAATTCAAACTAGTTATATAAAATAGTGATAAAAATTTAAAAAATTCCAAAAATGTTGTAGAAAGATTATATATTACATAGTAAACTGGGTTTTTAAAAAGAAATCCCATGGACAAATGTTGAGCTTACCATACATGGATGTTTTAAATTTTCTTAATTAGCTAAATTATCAAAATATATGTATTTTAAATTGGACTTAAAATTTTTGTGTTTATTTGGTAAAATTTAGGCTTGAATAACAGAAAGAAATAGAAACCATGAGGAAAAATGATAACCTTGTAGTTCGGTGATTAAAATTTTATCTATGTTTGAAATCATTCAAGCTGGCTATAACACATGAATGATCTGAAGCATTTTGGTTTGAATTGAATTTTCAATTTAAAAGTTTTTTCATTCAATGAAATTTAAAATTATATGTTTTTAATTTCATAGATATTGATGATGTGATTAGAATTCTCATGCTTATGCATGATGAATATTATTTAAGTAATACAATAAAACTAGAAAAATTTTACATTCTCTTGTTAAACTTTTTTCAAGTCCATTAAGAAATTAGTTTTTAACACATGAAATGTGTTATAATATATTGTAGTTAAGGTTCAATTATAAAAAAATGCAAAAAATTATCAGACTATTTGTTTGAATAAAGATGATAATCTCACTCCATTTTTTTCCTAATAACCTCAAACACTATTTTTCATAGAAATGATTGTGTAGTTCAGTTCAACTTCAGAAATATCATACCATTCTTTCCAGTTAATTAGCAGAAAATTGTTTATTACCACCATAAACTTTTACATTAACAAGCCATGGAGCTGAATTCGAGACGTAAATATAGGCATGGCAAAACATTAACAGTTTCTTTTTAAATCCATTCTTGAATGAATTTAGATCAGTGTTTCCCAACGTGGGGGGCAATTCGAAAATGAATACGACACAACACTAACCCTTCCGCTCCGGGCCATTTAAATGCAAAGCTAGTTATCGGTGCCAAATTTAGCAAAAAAAGCAAATTCTTAAATAATTATTAGGCATAATTTCGTTTGACGAGACCAAATTATCAACTGGGTGATTGGCTTTGTCCGGGGTTCACCGCGGAATGTGTGCCGTCTGCTGGGAGGCGGACATAGCCCCGGCCAGTCAAGAAATTTGCTAAACAGCGCAGTTGTTTGCACCTAATTGACCTATCGCAACACCTGTAGTGTTTTACATCATTCTGTTGGTCTGAAATAAGTGTTCGTCAAAACTGTAGTAGAAGCTCGTTGTTTTTATAAATATACATATTTATTGTATAGATATAATTGGTAAGTATTTTAATTTTAGAAGTGTAACTTCCCAGATAATTTTATTAAATAGAAAAAATATAGGTACCTTTTGATTTGCGGTGGCAGTGTAGCAAATGTGTTATATACATTTAAATAAATATGCATTTTTAGTATACTTTTGCTCTATTTCACAGTGAATTAAATTTAACACATTTTAATATTTTTTATTGATTTTATTTCTTTAGCCCATAGTAAAATGAGTAGTGCAAGCAAGAAAAAAACTCGTCAATATTCGGAGGAATATTTAAAATTTGGGTTCATACCTGCTGTTCAAGATGAGCGGATTCCTTTTTGTCTTTTATGCCAGCAATTCTTGAGTAACGAATCAATGAAACGAGGTCGTCTTGAGGCGCATTTAAAGGCGAAACATAGTGCTCATATTAAGAGATTTGAGTTTAAAACTTTGAAAAAGAACAATAAAGTCGCTATTTACTGCCTATACTTCAACTAATAATCGTGTTCTTGAAGCTAGTTATCAAATTTCTTTATTCATCGCTAAAACTGAAAAAAAATTACACTATAGGAGAGTAAAAGCTATGCCACTCAGTAAAAATACTGTTAGCAGATGAATAGATGAAATATATATATATATATATATGTGTGTGTGTGTGGGCGAAGATATTGAAAAACAACTTGTTGAAAAGCTTAAAACAAGAAAATTCTCAGTGCAAATGGATGAATCAACTTTGAGAGATAGTGAGGCTGTATTGATAAATTACGTAAGATGTATTGATAAAGGGCATTTTGCAGAATAAATGTTGTTCTGTAAAAGATTAGAAAGCACCACTACCTCCAAAGATATATTTAATAAGCTAAAAAACTACTTAGATGTCAATGATATACCAATGAAAAATATAACATCTTGTGCTGCAGATGGTGCTCCTAATATGATGGGCAAGAAAAATGGCTGCTTAAAATTGATGAAAGATGCACATCCAGAAATGATTCTTGTGCATTGTGTCATTCATAGGCAAAACTTGGTAGCTAAAAACATCTCGCCTGTTCTAAACGAAGTACTAAATAATGCAATAAAATGTGTTAATGTTATTAAAGCTAGTGCCAAATGTGAGCGTCTTTTCAAGCTATTTTGTGAAGAACAATATGAAGACCATGTGAGACTTTTACTTCATACTGAAGTAAGGTGGCTATCTAAAGGAAACTGATTGAAAAGATTTATGGAACTGTTTGATACTCTTAGTGATTTTTTGAACGACAAACCAGAAATGAAGCACCTATTAACAATCGATGGTAAAGCATTTGTGAGTTATTTAGCCGATATCTTTGAAAAACTAAACATATTAAATAAGCAGCTTCAAGGAACAAATAAAACTCTTGTCGATGCAAAAGCGAAGATATTTGGTTTTATTACCAATATCGAGTTATATGTCAGAAACATTAACAACAAAAACTTTGAACAGTTCTAAACAAGCTTTCTTACAAATTTGTCTTGCTGACGAACACAAAGATGCCGTTCGATTTCTCTGGAGTGATGACGAAACGTGTGTTCATAAAAGGCCTAAACTACAGGTATACCGTTTTAATCGAGTAAATTTTAGTGTTAGTTCAAGTCCATTTCTTCTGGCAGCCACGATTAGGCATCATATTGAGAAATATAAACATGAATTCCCTGACACTGTAGAACTTTTAGATAGAAATTTCTACGTTGACGATCTTATTTCCGGTGGTAACGAATTTGAAGAAGCTCTTCAAACTTCACGAAGAGCAAAAAATATTATGGAAGCTGCTGGAATGGACCTCAGAAAATGGATTACTAATGATGCTAATTTAATGGAGCAATGGAAGAAAGAAAATTTAAATGTACATCCTGTACATGAAACTGTAAGTTTAGGAGCAAATGGAACAAAGGTCCTAGGACTATCATGGAACAATAATGAAGATTACTTGACTACAGATACTAAAAGTCTATTGGAATATGTTTCCTTAGATAAAAATACGAAACGCCTCATACTGCAAGCAGTTGGAAAGATCTTTGACCCATTAGGGTTAATTTCTCCTTTCACCGTTAGAATGAAATGCCTCCTTCAAAAACTTTGGAAAGAAGAAATTCAATGGGACGACCCTTTGCCAACACATATTAAAAAGGAGTAGAAAAAATGGTGTGAGGAGCTACCCCACTTACGAAATCTAAAAGTACCTCGACTAGTTCTAGATTCTACTTTGCTGGAACATGATGTTGAGTTGCATAGCTTTTGCGACGCCAGCAAAAAGGCATATGGCACAGCCATATATTTGAGAACAAAGTCAAGGTATGGAATTTCTGTTAAACTTGTTACTTCAAAAAGCCGTGTAGCACCATTAAACTGTGTAACCCTGCCCAGACTAGAATTACTTGGAGCTCTAGTCGCTGCTCGTCTGGCATCTAAGGTGAAAAAGATCGTGAATCTTAAAAGATCCTGTTTACAATATCACTGGACTGATTCCAAAATAGTTCTGTTTTGGATAAAGGGTAATAAGACCCGATGGAAGCAATTTGTTGCTAACCGAGTCAACGAAATAACCAGCCTAACAGATCCCCACTCATGGTACCATTGTGCTGGTAAGGAAAACCCAGCAGACTTCCTCTCTCGTGGACTGACTGTCTGGTGTCAAATTCTAGGTGGTGGACAGGTGCAGAATTTTTGTCTGATTCTGAATTTCCTAAAAACTTTCAGCAAGTGGTTCCTGAGTTAGACTACCTCACAGAACATGAGAAAGAGACTGTAGTTCAAGAAAGGAAAAAATTGCCTGAAGCTGACAGAAGTGAAGAGACTGTCTTGCTGAATAGAGATTCCTCTAGCATCCTTGACGAACTTTTAGAACTTTCTAATAATTATTTCAAAGTTATTAATATTTTGTCTTATATTTTCAGATTCAACTACAACTGTAGGAATAAGTCCAAAAGAGTTGGACCTCTAACTATATAGCCGAATTCAAGGAGTCAGAAATTAAATTGATTAAGCATGCTCAAAGATCCTTGTTTGATAAAAAAGAAATTCCAAGTTGTATTTCTAATTTATTTCCATTTGTAGATGGGGAAGGAATAGTTCGCATAGGTGGAAGATTAGAAAATGCTTCTGTGCCATATCTCCATAAGCATCCTGCGATTTTACCAAAAGGTTAAAAATTAAGTAAACTTTATTTTAACAGTTTGCATACAAGACTTTTTCACGTTGACCCACAGGGATTGTTAATTGCTGTACGACAAAAATTTTGGCCTTTGAGCGGTCGTAGCATCGCTCGTAAAAACGTTCATCAATGTGTGACATGCTTCAAAAGCAGACCCATTCTCTCTTCACAAATCATGAGTAATTTGCCCAGTGAAAGAGTAAACATATCGAGCCCATTTACTATTGCTGGACTTGATTTATACGGTCCCTTTTTAGTCAAATATAAAAATCAGAGAAAGAGAACTCAAAGTAAATTGTGTGTTTGTGTATTGCTATATTATATTTCATTTGTGTAAAATTGTTGATTTAACTTTATTATTACATTTAAATTGTTGTAATCATTGTAATTAATTATGTGCTAAATTTATATGTATTGTGCTAATTATGATATTTGTAAGTTCTTGCATGTGAACATGGCAAGGCCGGGCGAGATGTTGGCGCATGCGCGACAACGTCATGCGCACAAATGCAAATATGCTTCCTTGCCGCGTGGTGCCGGCAGTTGAGAACTTTCTGTGGAACGAGATAGACGAGAAAATTTCTCTTTAATACTCAGACGTGAGCATTAAAATAGGACTCTAATAATTGAAGCTCACAATAAAAATTACTTAAAATTTGCTGCGCTTGTAAATAGCATATATATATGTTGTGTGGTTAAATAAAAAAAGTAAAAAAGAAATAAGCGTGGCTGGTCCGTCGATGAAACAAAAACAACAAACTAAAAATAAACATTCCTCCGGCTCGACGGACCAGCCACGCTTATTTCTTTTTTACTTTTTTTATTTAACCACACAACATATATATATGCTATTTACAAGCGCAGCAAATTTTAAGTAATTTTTATTGTGAGCTTCAATTATTAGAGTCCTATTTTAATGCTCACGTCTGAGTATTAAAGAGAAATTTTCTCGTCTATCTCGTTCCACAGAAAGTTCTCAACTGCCGGCACCACGCGGCAAGGAAGCATATTTGCATTTGTGCGCATGACGTTGGCGCGCATGCGCCAACAAGTCCCACTTGCTCCAAAAGTGTGAAGTAACTGATACCGCTTTACTTGTTATTGTAAATCATTTGAATAATTTATCGGCCAATTTTAAAGAAAGATTTTTAGATTTAAAGAAAATTGATTTCCCAACATGGATGATGCAGCCAATGTTAGTGGATTTGTCTGATATATCAAATATGCAGTATCAAGCAGAACTCGCCGAATTGCAAAATGACTCAGTTAAAACTTTATTTAGTATAATAGGTGCGATGGCAGGGCTTTGTGAGGAAACGGAAATCCAATACTCAAACTCAACCAAATGCGCAAGAAAGCTATTACTACCGTTTCCATCTTCATTTTTGGCTGAATGTGGATTTAGTGCTGTAAATGATTTACTGATAAAAAAAAAAAAAAGAAATCGGCTGGATATAACACAACAACGGGAATTAAGACTAAAGCTAACCAAATTGGAACCCATTATAAAATCTCTGCAGCAAGCGCAGGGATCTCACTAAATTAAAATGAAAAATTAATATGGAAAAATCATTATTAAAATTATTTTGAATTTTAATTTCTGTTTTTCATTATATATTTTGAAATTTTACTTACCGTGTTTTGTTAACAATTTGATAGTGATTTATTCCTAGAATCCATCATTTATGATTCTTAAGAGAACAAATCAATTTTTTAATATTAAATATTATGTATGTCATACATGGGGGTGGGGGCATAGAAACTTTAGAAAGGTTAAAGTGGGGCATGACACAAAAAAGGTTGGGAAATACTGATTTAGATGCATAGCAAGAATTTTAGTCCTGCTGAAATATGTGATAAGTACTACCTATTAAAGCTTTGAATGTCATCAGATCATCACATGGTGTGATATTGAACCAAGTCTATTAGCTGTACGTCGCAAAATTCATCATGACTAAAGGCTGACCAAACTTTTGCGGCTCGACGGCCAGTCCCAAGTGTTTAAATGTGTTACACAAATAAAGACATTTTTTCCCTATGGACAATGAAAGAAAAAGGGAAAACGAGATTTTCAATAGTATATAGAGGCAGAAGTCTTAAGCACAGACCTTCAATGTGCAAAAGATCGGAGGTCTTCTGACCTTTGGCCTAGTTCTAGACACGGATAACTGACCTGACATAACCTAGTTTTACTAGTTGGCATTTAGTTTGAAATTCATAGTTGTTCGAAGAATATTCAGAGAATAACATTTGGTAATTAAAATTATTTTCTGATCATGATCTTATTGAGGCCAAGTCGGAACTGTGAGACGAGGTCCCCTTGAGTTTGAGGGCCAACGCCTAGCTGGCCCATGCCTTAAGACGGCTTTCGTAATGAGTAGGGCTTGCCGCGTTGCGTGATTAGACATTCTTCACTACAACACGGTTGAATGAAATAACAAACATTTATTAACTTTAAAGATAAAAGATTAAATGAGCAATAAAGAGGTAAGCTTCCAAAAACTACAACACATGGTAAACCAGGCACGCTACAATAATAACAGATCAATTCAGTTCAGTTTTGGAGTCGTTTTGTTGAGCTGTAAGGTCGCTGCACATGCCATTGCGCCGTTTTTGAAGACAATATGAGCAGCTGTTGCAGTTTGAGAGGGGGAAAATCATCGGCATGATGGAAGCTGGAGGGTCAGCTAGGCGAGTAGCTCGTCATTTAGGCCGCTCTGATTGTGTTGTGACCAGTGGATCCGAGAGATGTCATTTACACAAATACGAGGCTCATGACGCCCTCGACAGACCAGTCGTCGAGAAGACCGCCACATCGTAAGAAATGCACGCGTACAGCCAACTGCGTCATCTGCCGCCATCCAGGCACAGGTAGCACCTTCATCAGGGGCCCCTGTGTCTTCTTGAAGGCGCCTGGCTGAAGGACATTTGGGATCGCGGTGCCCATTACGTGTGCTGCCCTTGACGCCCACCCATCGACGTCTCCGGTTGGAGTGAGGCCGTGCACGAGGAAACTGGACTGTAGCTAGGGATTGCATTACCGAATACCGGTATTTTAAGCCATTTGTACAATTTTGCAATACCGGTATTCAGAAATTTAAACACTGATTTTTCGGTATTTACTAGAAACCTTTTAAAATTGTCTCCATTATATGTTCAGGGATCGCTAACATATAGTTACCAAAAGGTTAAAAGGTCGTAGTATACGTTTTTGTTTGTGTGTCTTCCTAACGGACGAAATTAATTAGACTGTGGGTAAAAAAAGGCACCATGCAATCAAGAGAAGTGATAAAATATGAGAATCTTCCAAGGAGGCTTGCCAAAAGTATCCTATTACAGCACACAGCGATACTACGCACGCGCAGGATTTGTATTTGTGAAAACAAGGTTGTGGTTGTGAACAAAGTGCCTAATGTTTGGATATTTTTTGAGTTCGTTACTCACATTGTATTTGCATATCATACTTAGGGCTCAAAATATTTTTCAAATTTTCATCAAATATATGCTCATAAATAATAACCCATAATAATGAATAAGAATAACTTTAAAGAACATGAAAAAATCATTTAATAATGTTTCGGTTTTGTTTTGTAGTTTTTATGATGAAAAGAATATGGTGGCACAGTGGAAATAAGATGTTCCGTTTCCTTTTTTGTGATTCTTTATATGTTGTTAATAATTTATAGTTGCAAATTATTTTTGTGTTGTTTACACTCTCTAATAAAGCAACTGGAAAATAAAACAAAGAAACACCTGTGTTTTTTTCCTTTTGCTAAAATTTCTACTACCGGTCTTAAAATCGGTATCCTGGTATTAAGATCTAAAAAATACCGAATACTGGTATTGGACTTTTGGTCCGATATTGTAATCCCTAACTGGAGCGGAATGCAACCAGGTTGTTTTCAGCGACGCGGATCCAGATTGAATCTCAGCAGTGATGACAATCATGTTCGCATGTGGAGACCCCGTGGAGAACTTCTCAATCCTGCCTTTGCTATACAGCAACACACCACTCCCACAGCTGGTGTGATGGTATGAGATGCCATTGCCTACAATACAGTCATCCCTAGTATAGATCCGTGGTACCATGACAGCCCAGCGGTATGTCCATGACATCTTGCAATCACATGCGCTGCCACTCATGCAACGGCTCCCAGGAGCAATTTTGGAGGCCTCAACGGCACGGCAAGGGTGCCACAAGACTGCCTCCACACTTTAACTACACTTCCTTGGCCTACCTGATCTCCAGATTTGTCTCCAATGGAGTATATCTGGGATCATTTGGGACGGCGAGTTGGGGATCCCCCGAGTTAGAACGAACTAGAGGCAAGGTTACAGCAGATATGGAACGAAATGTCTCAAGACATCATACAAAACTTGTATTCCTCAATGTGCGATCGTATCGCCTCGTGTATTCGTGTTAGACGGGGTTCAACAGGGCATTAAATCCTCCGTTTTTTTACCTTTTCCTCTGAAATAAATGATAATTTTTCTTTGATTTTCTAATCATTTACTTATATCAAGGTAGTCATTACGAATGTAAAATTTCGTTTTATTTTGACGGTGCGCTAATTTTTTTTATCCATGAGTGTATATATAGTTTACTTCTAAGAGCTTATTCACTAATTCAAATATAAATCAAACTGATCCAAATTGTGAATGTAGACTGATTTCAAAATATGAATGCTCCTTGAATGGTACAAGGATCTTTAATGTATGTGAAAGTGGACGAGTTCTCAATTAAAAAAAAAAAGGTTTTCTGATTGATTTGTGAAGCGTTTTCCTTACTTGTACTAACATCCATCTTCGTCGGTGTTTATTTAATGACATCAGAGGTTGTAGATGTTAGATATATTTATAAGATTAATCAATTGCTTATGATTTATTGTTGATAATATTAGAAACTGCTTTAAACCACAATACCAAGCATTTATTCCAAATGGGGAACATGATAGCAAAATTATGAACTTAGAACATGGATTTTAAAATTAAACGCGGTTCTTAAACATTTGTTTCACACCGTCTTTTGTTATCCATTTCCCCTCCCCCTACCTCGTATGAGAGGAGGTAGGATTCATTTTTTCACTTTATTTTTATTTATTCATTGTTCCCAAGCATTAGCAATTAATTTAAAACTGTAAAGGCTTAATGAATTTGCTTGTGATACATTTTCATAGCGCGTATAAATAGTGTTTTTTTTCCAGGTATAGAAGTTTAAGTTGGCATTACTTTCCAAGATGGCGACCGATTTAACAGCTGTCAAGTGATTTATTCTCAGTTTGGTTTGGCAATTCATCAAAACCATCATCAAGCAAGGCGTAGATTCGTCGAATGGGCCCAAAACGAGATTGCCGTTGTTCCCGATTTTCATAAGCGAATTTTGTTTAGCGATGAAGCGCACTTCTGGTTGAATAGCTACGTCAACAAACAAAACTGCCGCATTTGGAGTGAAGCTAATCCACAAGAGTATGTCGAAACACCGTGACATCCAGAAAAACTGACTGTTTGGTGCGCTTTATGGGCTGGTGGAATCATTGGTCTTTACTTCTTCAAAAACGATGAAGGCCACAACGTTACAGTCAATGGTGATCGGTATAGAGCCATGATTACTAACTTTTTCATTCTTGAATTGAACAATCATGATGTCCAGGAGCTGTGGTTCCAACAAGACGGCGCAACATGTTATACAGCTCGTGCCACAATTGATTTATTGAAAGACACGTTTGGTGACCGCCTAATTTCCCGTTTTGGACCTGTGAATTGGCCTCCAAGATCTTGTGATTTAACACCACTAGACTATTCTCTGTGGGGCTATGTAAAGTCATTGGCCTATGCGGATAAGCCACAAACGCTTGACCATTTGGAAGACAACATTCGCCGTGTTATTGCCGATATACGGCCACAAATGTTGCAAAAAGTCATCGAAAATTAGACGTCCAGATTGGACTACATCCGAGCCAGCCGTGGCAGTCCTATGCCAGAAATCATATTTAAAATGTAATGCCACAAGATTATCTTTCGAATAAAAAAAATTCATGTCAATCGAATAATACATCGTTGTTTTATTGCAATTTAAAGTTCTATGCCTCTAAAAAAAACACCCTTTATAATTAATTCTTATTATAACAAATTTCGTTGTGAAATATCAACAATTATTTCATTCGTCATTTTGAAAAATCAGCGATACTCCTTTATTTGACATTCAAATTTGAATTTAATCAAAATCATTAACTTTTTTAATATATGCATACACATTCATTAACACATTTTTAAACTAATAAGACACGAATTTGAGTTTTTTAATTTTTTTATTCATATTATAATTATATTGTTTATTTAACCATTATGTCCGTAGTCATTCGATCTATTTCTAGTTTTCGAGTAGTGAAATGTTCTACGAAATTGAACAGCGTCTTATTGGCTTAGAATTTAATGTCGTGTAACGTTTGAAAGAATAACGGTAGCGTATTCTTGGTTAATTAAAATATGGAATTTATTTACGGCACAACTATTGAAAATTATTTACTAAATGATACATTAAAGTTATTAAATTTAATTATAGATTGTTAGAGTCCAATATTTTGTGAGAGGAGGATCCGTTGGTCACCGCTCTCGTGCAAGTTCAAAGCATCTCTCCCCTCATCTTCCGGTCGACGAGCTAGATTCCTCGGGGGGGTCAAACAGGGGTTGCGCTGCACCTGCAGATGCACGTGTGGGTGTCGGGTCCACAAAGAAAGTCGACTAGATGTTGATGTTTTCGAGAAGTGACGTTACAGCTCTCTCGCCCTCTCTTATAGAACTTTTCCGTTGAGAAAAGTTTAATGGAATGACGATGAGACAATTGACAGATTACCGACACATCCCTTCATCAAGCACCACTATATTTCTGAGCTGCAATTTTAATTACTAAAGAAAACGCTGAACTAAATTTGGAATTACTTATTTCTAGTGAGTGAGTGTTCTTGCTAGGGAACTTACACAAATCCATATTACGAAATAGCAATGTAAGAAAACATACTATAACATTAAATAAAAAATACAAACACTCCT